>CM033686.1:9889732-10314362 GCA_019514585.1 Dendrobium officinale
CTATTTATAAATTTATTGGGGTGGCATACCCTATAAATATGAAGAATATTTGGAGCAAATTCAGAGTGCTCCATCAAACAACCCATATTGATTCCTGAATCATGGAGAGTTTCTTTAGCATTTATGTGTCTAAATGATATCAAAATCAAGCAACCGTGGGCTCGTTGGCTTGTCTCATCAAGTCGCTCGATTCGACTATAAATATGTTATATTTGAATATCATTTGATCACCTAATTAATATTTTAAAACTTCCAAAGATGCTTCAAGCATTTGATTTGGGTCATTTGGGATTAGACTTGATCAATTTTGATGTTGTTGGATTTATCTCGTTGAGACATTTGGTTCGAAGATATGTTTGCTGAAATTGAAGTTCATATGGTTCCGAATTCATTTTTAAAAGTTTTCAATCTGAATATGCCCTGAGTTTTGTGCCCGATCAAATCGATTTTTGGTGACGTATCAAATTTGATGTATCAAATTCAGCCCATGTTAAAAAAAATGTAAAAGTAGACTTAAAAAAACTTTGATTATAAAGTATTAATTTTTTTTATTAGATATAGACTTCGTTTGGGACATCTTTGGCTATTGTTGTTTCATTACTTAAAAAATTTTATTTTAAAAAGCTGTATTATAAAATATTAAGAAAGCTACCCCAAATTAAACCTTAAATGAGAATTTGACTCTTAATATGATATATTGAGAGAAAAGATTCATGTAGCTGATCCCATATAGTAGAATACTATCGTTATTTTTGTTATGATATATTGAAGATGGAAATCCGATTGTGGCCGTTGGGCGGGGTATTGTGCATTGGGATAGCTCCTTTGTTGAGCTCCAAGCAATGTACTATATCAGTCGTAATCCAGGGGTATCATTGAAAGTGACAATGCATACATTGTTCATATTTTTAGGAATTGCCAAAAACCGCAATGCTGGAGTTCTCACAGAGGCGGAGGCCGGGGGGGGGGGGGGGGGGCAGAGGGGGCACGTGCCCCCCCTAAAAAAAATTCAGATGAGTCGCAGTGTGCCGTTTGCAAAGAGTCTTTTGAGACGGCGGAAGTGGCCAAGCAGCTTCCTTGCACGCATGTATTCCACAAGGACTGCATTTTGCCATGGCTTGGAACTCCAACTCTTGTCCAATTTTCCGGTACGAGCTCCGAACGGATGATCAGGACTATGAGCAGCGAAAGAGTGATAGGAACGAAGCGCCAACGTCAACTGTGGAGATGGAGATTGCGGGTTCTGGCGGTTCAAGTGGGTGATGGAAGCAAAAGAAAACATAACAAATAAAATTTTATGTTCACTGGATATCTCACGGACCAACGAAACAAAAAACTTTCTTGTTCATAGGCAGAAGAAGAAGAAAAAAAAAACATAGCAAAAAAAAACTTCTGTCTTTTACGGAGACCAAAACAGAGAGAGCGTACACAATTTTTTTTCTTCGGGATACTAATACAGGCAAACACAAAAAAAAAAAAAAATAGTTTTTAAAACTGTCTAGTAATAAAAATAAAATAAACTAAACTCAAACAACGCATCGTTTGGTTTGAAAAAATCCAACAGTGGGACACCTGCGGGATCTGAGGAGCAGAATGCCAATGGGCAACGGTCAAATCCGATGGAGCGGAGGTTTAGGATATCGCTGCCATGGCCTTTCAGGGGATTAGGGTCTCAAGCTGATGCCAACAGTGCAGGGGATGCGCAAGGTAGTGCGAGTGGGAATGATGAAACTTCGTTGTTATATTTTCTAGGTTATTTACTAATGTATTATTCCATAACAACATTTTCAACTTCCACAATTAACAGAGATTGAGGTTTCTGTCTATGCTCACTTTTTGGCTCTTTTAGAAGGCTTTGGTTGTAGAGAATTGAGATTCATTAGATGCTAGTGCAGTTAATAAAATGCATGGTATGACAAATGTAGCTCAAAGAAAGTGGTTGTTTTTTTAAAAAAAAGTCGCAAACGAAACTAGTTTAATGTATTTTAACTTTTCATATTAGACGACAAACATAACTATTTTAATTTAGGCCCCCCCCTCCCTGAATAAAATTTCTGGCTCCGCCACTGAGTTCTCGGCCTTAATTTTGGGAGAATTTCAGTTGGCTCAAGCTTTTCCAAAATGTCATTTTTAAACATGTGAATAGGAGATTCAATTGTGCATCCCATTTTTGTGCCCGAAGGGCAATTGATTGTAATTTTGTTTGATTTTTTTTCTGATTTAGTTTCTCAAAACATTCCTCTGGATTTTTTAGATATCCTTAGGAAATGATTTGAGTATACATAGTCATTCTCAGGGCCTTTTTATTTGCCCTTTTCGTGTACTTACTTTTTCTGATATAATGCATAATGCAAATGTTTCAGCAATAAATCGATCTTCTAATAAAAAAATTTACCCAAAAAAATGCCCTAACTTTCTTTTTTTTTTTTTATTGCTCACTATGGATATTTTTTCCTATTATAATAAGAAAAGTAATGAAAACAAAACTTGCGGGCTCCATATCGTTCTTTCCCATCTAAAATGTTTTTTTTTTATTTTTTATTTTTTATTTTCTAGTAAGCAGTTTGATATTTTTTTTTTTTAAAAAAATTTTAATTGGACGTGTAACATGAGGGGGCAGGGGGCTAACCGCCTGAGGTCGTGCTGTAACCGGCACAAACGCGGATTTCGTCTACCGCGTCCCCAAACACGGTTGACACAATCCAACGGCTGTTGTCGCCTAATCCTTTCATCTCCAACAGCTGTGATCAAACTCGTTTCGAAGCCGCCCTGGTATTTGATGATCCCAAATCCACGGGCTTCTCTCTCTCTCTCCCTCTGGCTTTGCTATTTTCGCATTGCGACCCGGCCCTCATCGCTCAGCTCTCTCTCTCTCTCGGAATCTCTCTCGGAATCTCTCGTCTTATATTGGAACTTGCCAGATATGATGCAGCCGCAGGCTGCCGGTGGAGAGCATCAGAAGAACAAACCCTTGCTGCAGCCGTGGATGCCGATGCAGTACCCAGCGGCAGCTGCAGCGGCGGCGGCGATGGCTATGCAGCAGCAGATGATGGGAGTTGTGCCTCCGTCGCCGGCACAGTACGCACCGCACTATCTTACATACCCGCCGCCGCCACCGCCGTACCACCAGCCGGCGCCATCGCAGACGGCCATGGGTGGTTTGGGTCCTTCGTCGAGCGAGGAGAACAAGTCGATCTGGGTCGGTGATCTCCATTATTGGATGGATGAGAATTACCTCCATAGCTGCTTTGGCCACACCGGCGAGGTAAAAAATTTGTCATTTGGGCATCATCATTCTTTGTCTTATGCTTACCTTGCGCTTATATCTGTTCTTGAGTTTATATTTGACTTCTTGGGTATATACATGACTTCATAATTGAGATAAATGATGCATATTGTTTGCCAGGCTTTGTAAACTTATAGATGTATAAAAAGGAAGAAGACTCGTTCAAGAAGTTCAAATGATGAACATTTAATAAAGTTAAAACCATTAAAAAGGGTTTTGATTGAAAACTATTGAACGGGGGCAGGTTCAATTATATAATATGTTAATTTTAGTAAGGATTCAATTTGATTACTGGAGAATGCATGGCATCATTAGTATATAAGCAGTTCTCCCACATCCAAATTAAAGGAAAGTTGAAGAAAAACGAAGAGGAATACAATGTCGACAGGTTTGCTTGAATAAAGGGCAACATGATATTTTCATTCTGAAGTGTTTATGTCGACAGGTTGTAATTGATTTTTAATTGACATTAATTTTTCGCCTTTAGTGTGTCAGATAAGTTATAAAATCTAGTTTTAGAAAGTTAATATTGGATAATAAATCTCAATTGGGATTGCTGATTGACAAACATTGTCTTTTAACTTTGGATTTATGAATTCTTGGTGATTTATTTTAGTTGAAGTTGGACATGTGGATTGTGTGAGTTCAATTAATAATAGTTGATTAGAGAAATTAACTTGTGTGATCTTCATAGTTCTGGCTGCTGATGCAATTTGTGAACTAATTTGAGATCAATTTATTGGAACAGTGGCATGAACTGCTGCAAACATTCTCATCACATTGAATTTACGTGTCCACTGTCTTAATGACTTACCCAACATGGCCACATTTTTTATGTTTTACTTCAACGGCCACATTTTTTTATGAAGAAAACTTTTTTTTTTTTTTTTCATTTAGTTAACCAGTTCCATTTATGTAATGTGGTTGCTGCTCTATTCATTGTCAACATAGCCAATGCATAAATCTTTCTTGTATAGTCCTAAATGAAACTTCAGGCCATGGCAGGGTGTAGCTTTGAATTGCAAAAAACTCTTCAGGAATAGTTATTTTGGTGCATATCACACTTATGTTTTATTTCTTTGGACGTATAACATTGATATATTGATATTTCCGGCTTAACATTATGCATTACAACCAAGAAATCATTAGATGTCTATTCTTGTGAAGAATTCAACATCATTATCATAAAAACTGTTAGTGACCTTATCACAACTATTTTGTGTTAGCTGGTAAATCCTCATGTTTCATTTATGCCCATCGGGCATTTCCTGCGGTGCTAAATCCATTCTTCTCAAATCATTTTGAACATGCTCTATCCATGTTATCTTATGTCTACTTATCTCCTTCACAATCCTCCAACATGAATATTATCCACTCATCTTGCATTTTTTATCCTTCATCATACATCTCCATGTCACCTGTCTATTTTTACTTATCTTATGTTCAATAAATGATGCTTCAACTCTTTCTTTAAGATCATGTTTTAGTTTATCCTTACTAGTTTTGTCATATAGCTATCTTAACATTCTTATTTTTATAATACTCAATTTAGGCTTCATTTGGATTCTTTGTTTTACATGCTTTTTCTTTTATAAAAGTATTTTCTACCATTCCATGTTTAGATGCTATATGCAAAACATTATGTTCAACATCTCTAAAATATGAGCACAGTGTCCTTCTACCATTTGATATTGGGCAATTCGTGGTTTGCCTCTGGTAGCAATAATACAACCAAAATGTCCTCACTTCTGCTGATAATTACAAAGACAAAAAAAAAATCCAAATAAAAAGGGATCAAAACTTTAGTCATGACATGTGATTGTGTGCAAAATAGTGCATCAGATAAGAAGTATCAAAATTGGGGTAGAATAGAACTTGGTCAGCGCTAGACCTTTCAGCCTTGAATAAATTTTATGGCAGATTTCAAATCAATTAAAAACTTTTATATTCGATCGCTTTGATTGTTTCATTTATTTTATGCCTCAATTTCAACTTTTTAGCCTTTGACAACAACAACAACATCAAGCCTTTGTCCCAGTACGTGGGGTCAGCTACATGAATCCTTTTTCGTCATTGTCTTGTTAAAAGTTAAATTATCATTTAAATCTAATGAACAAATATCATTTCTAATATTTTCTAACTAAGTCTTTTTAGGTCTACCTCTACCTTTCTTAACATAAGTCAAATCTAATACCTCAACTTTCCTAACAGGGTCATCGGAAGGCCTCCTTTTAATGTGGCCAAACCATCTAAGGCGACTCTCTCTAATCTTATCTTCCACTGGAGCTACTCCAACCTTTTCACATATATGCTCATTTCGCATCCTATCTCTAAGGGTAAAGCCACTCATCCACCTAAGCATCCTCATCTCTGCAATACTTAACTTAGTATTATGCTTCTTTTTTAATGGCCAACATTCAACACCATAAAGCATTGCAGGTCTCCCCACAATCTTATAGAATTTTCCCTTAAGTTTGAGGGGGACTTTTCTATCGCACAACAAGCCCGAAGCATTTCTCCACTTCAACCATCCAACTTGAATTCTGCTGATAATATCCTCATCTATTTCACCATTACTCTGAACAATAGATCCAAGATATCTAAAATGTGTACTCTTATTAATGACTTGATCGCCCAAAGTCACAATCCCCTCACTAGGTCTATTGCTACTAAAAATTACACTCCATATATTCAGTTTTGGATATACTCAAGCGAAAACCTTTAGACTCTAAGGTCGACCTCCATAATTCAAGTTTACCTTCAACTCCCTCTTTAGTCTTATCGAGAAGAAGAATATCATCAGCAAAAGCATACACCAAGGTACATCCTCTTGCAAATGTCTAGTGAGAACATCCATGACTAAAGCAAATATATATGGACTTAAGGCTGATCCTTGATGTAATCCAACCGAAATAGGAAAATACTTAGTCAAACCACCTTGTGTTTGAACACAAGCAATAGCTCATGCATACATATCTTTAATGATTTGAATATAAGCATTATTAACTCATTTCTTTTCAAGAACTCTCCATAGCACTTCTCTAGGAACTTTATCATATGCTTTCTCTAAATCAATAAATATCATATGTAGATCCTCCTTATTTTATCTATATTTCTCCATCAAACCTCTCAATAAATGTATGGCTTCCATAGTAGACCTACCCGGCATGAATCCAAAATATTTTTTAGCCTTTGACAGCGCTTATAAAATATTTTTCAACCAAACAGAAAGTCATCCTCTGAGTTAGAAACAATAGCTCAATTGTAGATCTACCACACACAATTAATAGCTTCGACAATAATAAGTTTTGATGACAACTTTTACCTACAGCAGTTTCTCACCTATTGGATGACATATATGTACCTAATGAAGCCTTGGATATCAACAAATTATTTACCATCTAA
The DNA here is from genome assembly GCA_019514585.1 of Dendrobium officinale. Taxonomy (NCBI): domain Eukaryota; kingdom Viridiplantae; phylum Streptophyta; class Magnoliopsida; order Asparagales; family Orchidaceae; genus Dendrobium; species Dendrobium officinale. The sequence continues at coordinate 9,896,424 of CM033686.1, forward strand.
CATTTATGCTGTAACTTTAATATATATCTATTGATGACTTAGTAATAATTAATGCTTCATCATACATTTATCTGATAATAACTTTAACATTAAACTTTCTTTCTTGATACCTACTAAATCAATTCTCATGTAATTTATCATAAGCCTTCCCAAAATCAATAAAAAGATGTTGTCCCTGCTCTCTATACTTTTCTATTGATTGCCTTAATATAAAAATTTCTCTCGCAATAGATCTTACTAGCATGAAGCCAAATTGATTCTACGAAATATATATAATTATTAAGTCTTTGTTCATTATTCTCTCCCATATATTCATTTCATGACATATTTTGAGTCTTCAATAATTGACATAATGGTTAACACTCTTTATTTTTAAGTATTGGTATGAAAATACTTAGAATGTTAGAATTCTATCGAAAAATATTTATCAATCAAACCACTATAGTGCCACCCATAATTCTCTAATTCTCAATATGTATCTCATTGTTAACTAAAATTTCATCTTTATAAATCTTATTCAAAGATAATTCCACTTCAATTTTTTTTTTTAATATATGAAATATTTCATTATTATACTCATTATACTCTCTTTGAAGATGTTTTCTTCCTTAAAACTCTTATATAATAAATTTTTAAGTCATATTTATAACTTTACTTATATCTTCATTTTTAACAAACTTCATTCACTTCTAATACATCTTACCATATCAACATATATCAAGCCATCATTTATTTTAGCTATTCTATGTATATTTTCTCCTTTTTTAGTACCAAGTTTATTACATAAAAAAGTTATGGATTTGCTTTGCTCACTACAAATTTTAAAAAACTTCTAACTTTGCTATAATCATTACAAAGCTCATTATTATTCAAGTTTTGTCACTTTTAAACGGATATTCTTTTCCTTGATTACTTTTTGCACCTCCTCACCCTACTACCAATTCTCATTATTAGTGTAAGAATTAAGATCTATTTCTAGGACATCCTAAAATTTTATGGCAAAATTCTTTATAGAGCTAGCCATCTTATGTCTCTTCGAGTTTTGCTCAACTAAGAATTTCACTCAACCCCTCTTAGCATCATATCTTAATATTTTCTCACTATTTAAATTTCACCATCGCATTCTAGTGCAATTATTTATTTTGATTGTATTCTTTATACTCTTAAGCTATATATCCATAACTATTATTAGTTTATTACATATCATGTGATCAAAATTTCTCCTAGATTGCAGGGGCGGAACCAGCTTCAATTTTGAGGGGGGGCAAATGCAACACATGAATAATTAAATATTAAAAAAATAATATTATATATTTATATATATTACGAAAAGCTTTTTTAAAAAAATTTAAGCAAGAAAAATAAAGAAAAAATATGTAAATAAACTGTCAATGAAAAGCTTGAAAGAAAATATTAAAACTAAATGTATAGAAATATATAAATATTTTAGGACAAGTTAGGACAAAAGAATTTTTTAGGGGGGGCAAAAATAAATTTTGAGGAGGGGCAAATTTTTTTTTTTTTTTTTTACCCTACTTTTAAAAAAACAAATTTTTTTGAGGGGGGGCAATTGCCCCCCTAAGGAACCAATGGTTCCTCCCTTGCTAGATTCACCTTTCAATCTTTTTAGAAAGATTTTTTTTTTTAATTTCCTTCAAGTTAAAAGAAGCTAAATTGTGATTTAGTGGCACCATTTTTTAAGTAACTAATTGCTTTTCTTGTTTCTTATCTTCGTTACTCAATGGTCACATGCTAATGCAAAATTAAGTGTAGCTTCTCCATTACATTTATTTCTCCTATTTCATACTCATCAAGTATCCTCTCATAGCACATCCTATTAGATATCTTTTCTTCGTCATATATGCCATTAAAGTTGTTGTTCATTCATCTCTTTCCAAAATTACTTTTTAAAACTATCTTCTAATTCAACTAGAGGAGTATAAGCACCAACGACATTTAGATTGTCCTCATTGATAATTTTCTTAATAGAAACCGCCCCATCATTAATCCTTCCCATCTAAAAAATTTTCTCTTAGCAACCTATTCACTATTATCCTTACGACATTGTCAACATTTCACCCAATGTCCTTGAACTATCTCCTTTTATGAGAATTGTCTTTTCTAAATCTACTGTGTTTTCTAAGATTGGTTTTATTTTTTTTTTTATTTTAATTAAGGTCAATAATTGAGAAAAAATGTTTTAAGATGTTATATTTTGGAGAGGTTGCTTTGATAAATTATGCAAGCCACTTCAATGTAGTGTTTTTCTTTATTTATTATTTGTGTAGCCTGAAAATTATATCTTCCTTTGCTTCTTACCTGTATTGAAAAGTAAATAATCAAGAACCTTACGTAAGGTTACTAGGAATGCTGCTTCTTTTAGGGAGAATTTTAGCCGTTGGATCACATTGTTCCCTTATTTTGGCCGATCTTTGATGCTCACTAATCACTTTGCTTTATGAACTTTGTACAGGTTGTTGCTATTAAAGTTATCCGAAATAAGCAGACAGGACAGTCAGAGGGATATGGTTTTGTAGAATTTTTTACCCATGCTGCAGCTGAAAAGGTGTTGCAGACATTCAATGGTCATCTAATGCCAAATGCAGATCACCCGTTTCGATTAAATTGGGCATCATTTAGCATGGGTGATAGGCGTTCAGATACTACTTCTGATCATTCAATATTTGTTGGTGATTTAGCTTCTGATGTTACCGATAACATATTGCAAGAACTGTTTGCTAGCAGATACACATCAGTAAAAGGCGCCAAAGTTGTTATTGATGTAAACACTGGCCGCTCTAAAGGTTATGGATTCGTTAGATTTGGAGACGATAATGAAAAAGCACACGCCATGACTGATATGAATGGTGTATATTGCTCCAGTAGACCTATGCGCATTGGTGCTGCAACGCCTAGAAAGTCAAGTAAGCCATGTATATTTTTGCTTATGCTAAGCTTTTCTAAATGCCACTCTTGATGGTTCCCATTCATTTATCATGATCTACTCATTCTTGCTTAATTTGTATGTATCTGCTTTCTGATATGTAATTCATTGTTATGGCCACGATAAGTATGTAGGTGTTCTTATGAATTATGGCTTTTTGTTTGTACTTTTCATTACATGTCACTTCAATCAAGAGCAAAGGATAAGAGCATTGTAGCTTTCACTGCAAAGGCACGCCCATAGATATGAGGAATTTTCTCTTTTTAGAGAGAGAATGACTATTTTCATTCTAAATTCAATATATCTTCTACCTTAAATAATCTGCAAACTCAAAATCATAATATTGAATATTATTTATAACCAACACTGCCTTCATTATTGCACTGCACCTTGTTGGCTTGATTGATATAGTTTGCATCGCTACTCTTTGACACCGTAATGTCTGAAGCTTATTCTTTCAAAAGCTTTAACCAAATGGAGGACTCTATGGTGCAACAAGGAAAAGGAGACCTCCAAAGTAGCAACATCTCTATCGCTTAAATGGGAAAATTTATTTGAAGTTGTCTCAATTTGTGAACTTAGTTCAAAGAAAAAGGAAAGATGAACACCTCCCTGGGCTAGGACAAAAAGAAGGAGATCCTAATTTTTGGGCATAGGATGAAGTGAACTCCTTGATTATGTTATGGTTGTGAAATTCTATGACTCCAAAAATTAGGGATACTTTCATTTTCTTATCCACAACAAAGGACATATGGGGTGCTGCCTGGCAAACCTTCTCAACAGCTCGGGATGCTGCTCATGTCTTTAAAATTAAGATCAAGGTGGGAAGCACAAAACAATGAAGCAAGATCGTGATTGAATATGCCACTCCCCTTTAACGCTTGTGGAAAGAACTTAATCACTACAGATTTATAGTGACCAAGTATCCAGAAGATGCTGCAATCCTGAAAAGCTTTATTGAGAAGGATATAATGTATGAATTTCTTGTAGGATTAATGCAAAGTTTGACAATGTTAGATTTCAGATCCTTGACTAAGAGGAGACACCTTCATTAAATGCCACCATTTCTCTCATTCATGTTAAGGGAAGCCGACAAGGGGTAATGCTGGAACCAAAGGCTGTTGAAGGTTCAACAATGGTGATAACCAAAGAAGCGCCATTGAAGAAAATATGTAAGGTATCCTCAAAACCTAAAGACAATAGAAACTTCCTTTAGTGCAATTATTGTAAGAAATCAAGAAACACAAATGAGACATCTTGGAAGTTACATGGAAAGCCCTCAAGTAAGGAGTGAAATAAAATAAGGGGAGAAAATAAAGGGACATCATAAGCTAACACTACAACAAGTCAGCCTAGCCCAGAAACCAATCCAGCTTTAGAGAGCTCAACAAAGAAGATATTTATAGGCTAAAATAACTCTTAGTATCCCTAGAAAAACCACTTGCATCTTATTCTATTGCACTTTCAAGTAAGTTTCCTATATCCATCGAATTAAGTGTCTCTAGATAGCATTTGAAAGATTTATGGATCATTAACTTAGGAGCTATATATCACATGACATACTCCATTACCGACTTCATCAATGATACTCCTTACCCGACTGATAAGAAAGTCATCATTATTGATGGTTCTCTTATCATAGTAGCAGGCCAAGGACATACCTCTCTCTCACTCTAAAAAATGTGCTTCACGTACCTCAATTATCCACAAACCTAATCTCCATACAAAAACTTACAAGTCGACCTCTAGTTATTACACATCGTACTACAAAACACTTCTTCATACTAAATGATCAATTCAGTCGAAGATCGTACAGCCGACTCCTCAAGATGAACGAAAAGATGAATATCATATTGTACTATTCTTGATCGTGCTGTACGATTTAACCTGGTCTTTGTATTATTTGAACGGGATGATTTATTTTATTTTGATCGTTCAATACAATCTTGATTGTACTATACAAATGAACATAGCCTACATAAGGGAAGGAAAATATCATTGCTAAAGCACACGACCTTCGCAATCTTCTTCTTCCATTCTCTCAAATCTTTGTCCCTAGTCATCCTGATGGAAGACAAGAGAGCCCGAGTTCTCCCCGGAAGTTCCTCTCGTCCCAAGTAGACTATAAGTTCCAATCCTTGGATGATGAAGCTGCCTACCACTGATATAGAGCCCGCTAAAATCACGCCATCTAAGATTATCAACTAGGAACACATTCACTATCAGGTATTAGATCTCTTCACAGGTACTACCCTTCATCTTATTCATACACTTTCCTTTCCCTTCAATAATAAACTACTTTTTGAAATTTGTGTAAGTCTTAGAATCAATGTCGAACGCACTTCACTACAATTCGAAGTTTGTCGACGCCCCGTAGAAATTACTTATTAAGATTTTCATGAACTTTTGCATGTATCCATTGCTGTCTCCAAACCCCCACGATATCCCCACAGTTAGTTATTACAATTGGGCTCATGTCACTCTTACACTTAAGAAATTAAGGTCAAGGTTAAGCCACTGCCCTTTAAGGCTTGTGGCAAGAACTTAATCACTACAGATGTATAGAGACCAAATGTCTAAAAGATGTTGTAATCCTAAAATCTTTATTGAGAAAGATAAAGTGTATGATTTTCTTGTATGATTAAATACGGAGTTTGACAAGGTTAGAGTTCAGATCCTTGGCAAAGAGGAGACACCTTCATTAAATGATACAATTTCTCTCATTCGTGCTGAGGAAAGCCGACGAATGGTAATGCTGGAACCAAAGGCTATTGAAGCTTCAACAATGGTGACAACCAAAGAGGCACTATGAAAGGAAAGAGTTAAGGATTCCTCAAAATCTAAAGACGATAAATACTCCCTTTGGTGTAACTATTGCAAGAAATTAAGACACATAAATGAGAACTATTAGAAGTTATTTGGAAAGCCCCCAAGTAAGAAAGTGGAATAAAAAAAAGTGAACAAAATAAAGGGACATCACAAGCTAACACTACAACTTAGCTCAGCTCAGAAACACAGTCCAACTCCAGAGAACTCAATAAATAAGATATTAATAGGCTAAAACAACTCCTGATATCTCTTGAAAAAACACCTAAATCTTATTATCGTTCTCTTTCAAGTAAGTTTCATATATCCATCAGTTTAAGCGTCTCTAGAAAGCATTTGAACGGTTTATGAACAGTTTATTAAACTATCTGAATTTTTCCAATTGATGTCATCATTTTCTTAAAGAATTATGGTTTTGTGATTCATTATTCTATGAAACATCAATCGATGTCATGTGCCACCTACAAATTAATATTTTAGCTTTATTTAAATAATTTCCTTTTCAATTTTGCATGATAACAACGCTTTTCTTTTTAATAGCCACATATTTTCGTGCTTAAAGCTTACACGAGTCAAGTATAATATTTTTTTTAACGTAGCTTTTTTGTGATCATGATCAAGCTTTTATTGGAATATTTGTTGGATAATTACTTGACGAATGTAGTCAAAATTCCTAGTTGCTATCAAAACAATTAGCAAGGTCTGTTCGTTTTTTGTGTGCGCTAAATCTAATGTTGTTTTTTTGTTGGCTTACTTGTTTGTCTTAAGAAGTAATTGCAGGTTTGTGCTTGTCGTTTGCTGTATCTTGGTCCATTCGCTGGACTACTCGGCAAATAAGAGTTTATCTGATTGCAAAGCCTACAATTTAAATCATCTTTGTAATTCTCACATTTGCATTAATGGCTATTGATTCCCAAGCTTTTTTTTTTTGAGATAACAGCAACCCCAGTCGCAAAAGTCCGTAACCCCGCCCCTTTCCTCATCACTCATACAAGGGAGAAATTATTATGTATCCGGACTCCAATTAAAACGCAATACATGTCCTTATACACAGTGTGTACAACTGTACACACGATACACAAATTATAAAATTATATACATAGTGTGTACAAATTTATATACATAATATACACATTATGTATAAGGACACGTGTTATATTTTTATTGGAGTCCGGACGTAACTCTACATCCGAGTTACGTCCGGACGATAGCAGCAACAAATAAATCTGTAAAAGGAATTTTCTTTGGGGTTGGGTGGAACCATTCGAGTGAAAATAAAAATTTATCAACTACTTGCAAACTGCATACGAGGAAAAAAAAGTATTCTGAAGCTGAAATAAAATAAAAAGGAAAAACATGCCAGTAATATGGCCTTCATGAGAGCAGAGGCTTATTTAAACAGTTAATTGTACGATTCATGGCTCTAATAATTGTTATTTATGTTGTTTTATATGTATTATACAATTCTCATTCTAGGTGCTTTTGGTTCCAACGGTTCATCCGTGCAAGTTTTTCAGCCCGATGGAGATTCAACAAATACAACCGTAATCTCTTCCTTTTGAGAGCTTAATGTTGTATAGAAGTATATAATTTGAATGCAGTATTGGTGATCTTTGAATGCCTTAGGTATTTGTTGGTGGGCTTGATCCTGCTGTTAGTGAAGATGAATTGAGGCAGTCTTTTTCTCTGTATGGAGATATTGCCTCTGTGAAAATTCCATCTGGGAAACAATGTGGTTTTGTGCAGTTTGTTCACAGGTAAATTTCTTTAAACTTTTTTATTCAATTATGATTTAGTAGAAGCTGAACAAGCGCATTTATTTTATTCTTTTGTTCTGTTTAAATTGATTGATTCTGGATCTTTTGACAGGAATAATGCGGAGGAAGCATTGCAGTCATTGAATGGAACAATTATTGGAAAGCAGCCAGTACGCCTGTCCTGGGGTCGCAACCCTGCAAATAAACAGGTTTGTATTCTTTGAATCGTGCTCTACTTTTACCTGAGTCTTTGGTACAACATCAATCGAATCCTTTTTTTGTTTTCTTTGATATGCTGTTCTAAGGTTACAAGTGTCAATTAGCACTAACTCTAAAACCTGATCAAATATCCAAATATGATGATAAACCTTACCTTTTTTTTCCCTTACATCAATCCTTTTTTTATTCATTAAAACAGTACTAAATCATTTTTCAGCTTTCAATTATATTGGTTAATGACATGCTTAGTGTAGCAACATATGTTGTTTTATATTCATACAATGATAAATATAGCCCTTATAAGGTATGTTAAATCTAGAAAAAAGTATACCATATACCCCGCCATTTTTAATGTAAAAGCAAATCTTCCGCATGTGACGTAGTGTTTTTTTTTTTTTTTTTTTTGACATTTAGATCAATTAAGGCAACCTCACACACCACGAATACACCGGACTCGAACCCGAGACCTCTTACTTGGTGACCTAAGCTCCCAACCAATAGACCAATGTGAGATATGTACATGGTGTAATTTTTATTCCAGTAGGGTAGGATTAGTACTCCCTACTCCATTCCTAGGGTTTGTTTAGGTGATGTATTGCCCTCTTGTCTGATAGCAGGAAAATCAACCAACTCAAAGCAAGTGCTTGAGTATACTGCCATTGATAAAGACTTTGAAACCTTAAGCCCAATGTCTTGGGATCGAATCACGCCAACATTAAATTAGTGCTTTGATACTCAACCTTGAAAAAGAAAAGTATAGGCATGTTGGGTCATTTTGCCTACTCTCCTCATTTTCTATCCTGTGCTGATATTACCAAGTTTACCGAAAACCGAAATGCATATGCAGCACATTTGCAATCAGCTTTATGAAGTCATTTTTATGATTAATTATTTTGTGCGGACGCCGAAGCCGTCCGGAGACCAACCAGAATGTGCCATGTCACCCCCTTTGCTCGGTACCACCAGTACAGTACTGCTGCTCGGTACCGTTGACATGGCGCATTCTGGTTGGTCCCCCGGACGGTGTTCTCCGTCCGGTGTCTGCAAAGAATAATTTCTCCATTTACATTCACTTCCATCAAACCACTAATCCAAAAAAGCTTTAATCATTTAAGCCTTTAGGGTTTGGGTTTTTACAAAATGTTAATTTGTAGATTGTGAGAATCACCTGGGAGTGTTGTCCATTAATGAAGGGCATTTCTTACCTATATTCATTGGTAGGTTAATGATTCCATTAAAGCTATGATTGCTAATTCACTCGTTTACTTCAACGTTTTGCCAGTTGCGAGCTGATCTGAGCAGCTCATGGAACAATTTATATTATGGGCCTCAAATGTACGGCGGCGGCGGTGGCGGCGGCTACGGGTTTTCCCTTCCACCTCATGATCCCATGATGTATGCTGCAGCTTATGGAGCTTATCCTATCTATGGGAACCAACAGCAAGTGAACTGAAGGAATTTATCCAAATTCCAAACCAGAGTTCTACTCTTGAATTGAGGAATCCACAAGAAGCTAACACAAGATGGTAGAATTCCATTGTAATCAGCTTTAGACTTAGTGATTGATAAGCAGTCAGCTTCTTAGCTATAGATAAATTAGATCTATCATCTAAAATTTTGAACTGCAATGCTACACTAAAACTGGCGAAATCTTTAGTAGTGCACTACTTAGTTAAATTTTTTGACCTACTAATGATAATAAGATTACGATCTGTTTTTCAGTTCTTTTTACAGATAATTGGATTTGACAGTAAATAGATATATGACAAAATTGTGTATTGTGCTTCAACGAAATTGTTTTGTTTCTTTGAGAATTTTTCCTGTTAATAGGGTTTTTGCAAGCATATATATATGAATGGACCCTCACTAAATATCAACAAAAATATTTGAACTAGCCAAATAATAACATTTTAAAACTTTTTTTGGTTAATAGTTGTAGAAATTTATTTTTCACTGCCCTATATAATATGAATATTTATTTATTTATTTATTTGGAAATATTAAATGTTATATCTTAATAATATAGAAATCAAGAAATATGAGTAGTGAAAAGAAGGCATAAATTTTCAACATATATTGTACCATTAAAGATTTTGACATAATAATTATAGTATTATAAGGAAATGGAATGAATGACCATATTTTATAGTAATGAAAATAAATAGAGATTTAAAATAGAAAAAACATAAAATCTCTGTTGAACCTCTCCTGTTTGCGTATCACACCATGACCAAGAAATTTGTTTTTCTACTAAACTTGGGCAAAAAAAAAGGCGTAATATAAGTAGCTCAAATATTTTAGATTCACTTTGAAATGACCTGCAAATGTTCGCTATTAAAAGAGAAGCATAATACTAAATTAAATGTTGCAAAGATGAGGATGTGCAGGTGAATGAGTGGCTTTACTTTTAGAAATATGATACAAAATGAGCATATTCATGAAAAGGTTGGAATAGCTCCAATTGAAGATAAGATTAGAGAGAGACATCTTAAATGATTTGATCATATAAAACAACAGCTTTCCGATGACCTGGTTAAGAAAGTACAGGTATTAGATTGACTTATATTAAGAAATGTAGAGATAGACCTAAAAATACTTAGTTGTAAAATATTAGAAATGATTTTTTCTTATTATATTTAAACAAGAATTTAACTTCTAACAAGACAATAAAAAAAAATTAATATAGCCGTCCCCACATAATAGAACAAAAGCTTGATGTTGTTATTGTTATATATATATATATATATATATATATATATATATATATATATATATATATATATATATATATATATTAACCACAACAAATTCTAAATTTTTTAGATAAATCCTAGCCATTTTTTTTCACATCCATATAAGTGCCGCATGAAGTTTGAGAAAGAGCAAGCACAAATTTAACAAAGTAGCATCACATACAGTAATGTTAAACAGTTAGGTTGAGATAAAGTAAGCATCAACAGCACATAAATTTTGATTTGCTTGCAACAGTAACGTTTAACATGGGAGTACAAGTTTTAAGTTTACTCCTGAAAAGACAAAGCAGGAAGAAAATCATAAAAAATGAAGATAAATCCTGATCCAAACAAAAGAATATATACTCATCTACAGCATTTTACATTCTGATAACACAATCTTCACGAATTATCTTCCTGATGCTCAAACTATGGAGAAAGAAAATTTGGAATGGGACACTTAGATTCCACAAACATATAAACCATTATACCTGGAGAAGGATGCAGCTTGGTGTGAACAATCTTTCTAACTCGCTACAAGCACTTTTAATTCTATGGCTCTTTTTCTTGACTTTTAGGCTTCATTTGGGATGGCTTGATTACTGCTTCGTAAAGCAATTTTCTAGTATAAAAATTAAAATTTTGTACTAGAAAGCTGCTTTAAGAAGGAGTAAAAAAGCCGTCCCAAACGAAGCCTTAATGCGCCTTAATGAAGGCGTGGCTCGAAGGACCGTGCAATAGCTTAAGAAATCCAAGGAAGCTCAGTTTGCCATCAGTGTGCCTGATCCAGTCATGGAGAACGGCATGTACAGGGACTGAAGGGCTCAGATGAAGTTCCTGTCCAAGAAATTGCCAAAATTGGTAACCTCTAGTAATATCCCAGCAAAAAAAAAAAACATAAAGACTATTTGTTCCTTGAAAAAATGTCAACAATTGTTCTAGATGGCATTTGTATCAAACACACCAGAAGACAAGTAAATGCATGTTGAATCGGATGCTTAAAATTCAAGAGGGTTGATCATCTCATTCAGAGTTTTTCAGAGGCAAAAACATTTACCAAAATTATAGTTATGGCTTGATTAATATGATAGGAAACACTTGTATATCTAAAGTATTTCCTATCAATCTTCGGAAAACAGCGAGAATTCTCCACAAAAATCCACACAAAATCACGAAAACAGTAGATAATTTGTATGATTTGATGAAATAGAAACGGAAAATAGCAAGATACAGTTGATCCTAAATTCGAGAGGAGGATCAATCTCTAGCAAATCTCTAGATGCCGCTAGAGCCCAAAAACCTAAAACTAAGAGATCTCAAATTTGAGCCAAATTCAAGATGCCCTAACCCTAGGAAAATAAACTATTTAATGCATACAATTCAAAAGGAAATATCTAAACAGTCCCTACATTCAATTTCCCTCCTAAGCTTCATAAAAAATCATTCCAAAACTGCTCTTTTTGAATTGGTGATTTGATCGGCATGCAGTTGGCGGAGATTGGCTGAGAGTTCCGCCTCTATTGTTCATAAGCCGGTCCGATATGGACCAGCTGGACTGGTCTAACATAATAACAATTGAAATAGAAGCTACAAGGACAGACAGTGAGGATCCCAAAATCACAGTATACTCCTATAGGACAATATGGTTGCTTTAAGTTGAAAAATGTTTGGAAAAACAATGGTTTAAGATTCCATCATTTCATTGGATGCAATTCAAAATCAACATGAATGTTCAAGTATGTAAGAACCTTCAAAATCTTCAAAAGTGAAGACTTTATTTTTACAATTCAGAATGAGTGGAAGCAAAATAAACAGTTTTAAAACATGTTTTGTTATCTACCAGCAACAAAATAAGCCCCAAATAAATTTTAGTCTCAGAACTGCAAGTTGCATAAATAAGAGGTACCTACCGAAGCTAGTTCCTCAATAACTATAGCTCGATTTCCATCCTTCTCGAAAAGATCATAAGCATGACGAGCATGCTGTTCCCATCTATCAAGACCTTCAAGCTGATGTACGCTCAATGCAGCTGCACAAAATTCATCAAAATCCATTCTTCTATATTGAAGAGCGTTCAACTGGCAGATAAGAAAATAATCTCCAAGCTTGAGTAAGAAGAAAATAAACAGTACAACGTTAAAAAGAAATTTCATCCACTATAAGAGAAACACGTACAGAGGTTAGTATGTCTTGAATACGTGATTCCTTCATTGCATCAGTTGCATGTTTCAATAGTGCCTGTCAGGGAGAAAATGGAGCCAACATGCCCAACAGCCACTAATTAATCAAACAGTAGGAATTATACCAGTGCTCACGGATAAAACATGAAATTTTTTACTTAAGAAGCTAACCATCCTGATGTTTTCAAGAGTTATGCACCCATTTTTATTTGGTTCCAAGAGACTGAACTGTCCTTTAAGATAAAACAAGGTCGTCCATGGTTAATGTCTTCGAAAGGGCCTGAAGCATTTATAGATTTCAGCACCACCGCATTCAAACTTCAAAAAAGATAACATACAGAGCATACAAAGTAACAAATTTTGCTAGGAATTCAGACAACAGAGAAACTGCTCAAGCCATATGCACAAATGACTTCATTTAGGTATTATCATCATCTCAGAACCTGCTCAAGCAATATGCACAAATGACATATTAAAGGTATACTCATTCATCTCCTTTGAGTTGATCATGATATGATCAAGATATAAAAGGAATTGAAGTCAATGCCCAAAGCAATTGAAAATCACTCCTTACAGTAAAACATGTGTTCAGTCACACTTTCATGTTCATCATCATTAGTTTTATGCCAACTATTACGGGTTTAATCGAGTCAAGTTGCATTCTAGTCAATCCCTTCAGGTTAAGCTAAAGCTTGAGTCCATCTCTCCTGCATCTCTCCTGCAAAGACCAAACTCAATCCGTCACCTTGCTCAAGCTCATGGAGCAGCTTGTGAGTTGTGGGAGAGATGAGGTTGTGACAGGGAGGCGAAGGAGGGGTTTTGCGAGCTGGGCAGTAGCCCAAGGTGCAGCATCATGTTGTTAGGTAATGCATTGGCGACATAGGAAGAGAAAAATAACAAAGAGGAAGAAATTGCAGCAGATGTAGTGGCTGCTGCACTAGTGAGAGATGAAAAAAGGAAGGATAAAGAAGAGCAGTTGACCTCTCTGGCCTGCTAACCTTCTTGAGGAAGAAACAATGGTAACAGAGATGGTAATTGAGAGTTGGAGTCACGGGTCAGCGTGTGAGTAAATAGGATTTAGAGCTTTTAGTTTTAGGCTATTTCATTTTGAAAAAATTTTAAACCTTTCATGTTAACCCTATATATGTTTATTTGTAAATATGCCTAAAATTTCTTTTCATGTCCCATAAAAAAGCCAGCTTTTCAAACCACTTAGTTATGTTCAGCATATTCATAGGTTGAGCTTAACTCGCAAGCTCAATAAACTCGACTCGCATGATCATTAATGAGTTGAGCTCAAGTTGGCTTGACTTGCTTACACCCCTGTTTGGAATAGGCTAACTTTTAACATGCTCTGCATGCTAAAAATCACATATCATAATCTTCCTTCTCTTGGAAGTTACAAAAGATTAATAGTTTAGATCATAGGGATATTTAGCAAGTTATTCAAAATAACAAAATTTATTCACTAAGAAATAAGAAAATACTATACATGGAATAACTATATATTAAATTATGCAATGCTGATTTCTTAACTTTGAGGCATGCACCTCAAACCTCACGCGTATGCCAAAGTAGTGTGAGGTGCACCACAAACTAGACCTCACCTTGGTATGCATGAGGCAAAAGCCTCAAAAAATTAGAGTTAATGACTTTTTTAACTTGAATTACTTACCAACTAAGGCCCTTAACCCCCCCCCTCCAACACACAAAGTAAAATTACTAATTTGTTGTTGATTACTATTGATTAGGAAAGAAGAATGCTGATATTGAAGAAAATGAGGAAGAAGGTTTGGAGAACATGGACACTATTGATGAGTAAGCAAAAGAGAAAAATGATAACTCTAACGAAGACCCCTTGAGTAATGGAACTTATAATTAATTTCTTGTAATATTCTTAATTTAATGATAAACAATAGGAATGGGCAAGAGAAACTTATTTGATCTTTTACTTTAATTTGATATCTCCGTTACTTTGATGTTTGCATAATTGTATTACACTTCTACATCGCCCAATTTGTTAGTGAATATATGCACAATTTATTAGTTATAGCAATGTTAGAATATTAATTAAGTTATTTTTTAATATATTAATAGATTAAGATGTTTATATATTACTTCTTCACTTTGACTTTCACTTTGACTTTACATAAATTTTTTATTGTGAGGCTTAAGTCTCAAAATACCCTAAGACTTGCATCTCCGTCATGAACGAAAGACACCTCAATATCCAATTACGTTATTTTAAACCAGAATCCTTGTTGATCATTGATAAGCTTTGAATATATTAATGAAACACAAGCTTATCAATCGTTTCCATCCAGTAACAGTGTTCAATTCGTTATAGCTAAAAGGTCAAAGAGGTATTTGATTAGAACATTGGAGGAAGTAGCAGTAGAAAATAAAGAAATTAAGTGCAAGCTACAAAGCAACATACAAAATGTGTAAGGCAACATCCTCATGTCTGCCAAATTTAACAGACAAATGAGAATAATAAAAAAAAAAAAAAGATAAGCCACAGAACAAACGTAACAGAAGGGAAATGTACCCACCCTTAAAGCAGCCTTGCGCAAGGAAGATGAGCGCATGTAGACTTTCATAAGTCGAAAAATGAGGTTATCAAGGGGCACTCTAACATTGTTGTAACTCCTAATCCAAGGGTGGCCTGAACAAAAATAAAAATAAAAATAAAAATTAGGAAGGCATGATGAAAGCGAGGCCTTAAATAGTAATTCTGAAACATTAAGATGACCTAAAACACTGTTTGTAGTAAAAGAAAATATTGGTGATTTAATTTTTTTTAAACATTTATAAACCCAGTTATGCAAAATTAATTTGATTTCAAGAAAACAAAAAATAGAAACAAATCTGCATGGATAACATAAAAGATACAAGTGTTAAATGATTGTAATAGTGATATTAGTATGCAAGAAACAATTATGGGAGCTGAGTTAACAGAGACGAGATGAATATGATTTAAGGATTTACATAATGGATCTAAAGAAACGTAGCAGCACTTGTAATTTGACCAAATTTCTGATTTTTTTCATGGATATTGGAGCTATTTTGGAACAATAAAATTAAAACTCGCAACCCCCCACCCCCAACTCCTTCCATACTTCTGCAATCTTCACAAAAAAGTAAAGCGCGGATGATGGAACAATAAAATTAAAACTCGGAACCCCCAACTCCTTCCATACTTGCAATCTTCACAAAAAAGTAAAGCGCGGATGATGGAACAATAAAATTAAAACTCGGAACCCCCCCCCCCCCCCATAACAACAACAACAACCTCAAGCCTTTGTCCCACTACGTGGGGGTCGACTACATGAATCCTTTTTCGTCATTGTGTCATGTTAAAAGTCAAATTCTCATTTAAATCTAATAAAGAAATATCATTTCTAATACTTTATAACCAAATCTTTTTAGGTCTAGCTCTACCTTTCTTAACATAAGTCAAATCTAATACCTCAACTTTCATAATCGGGTCATCATAAGGCCTCCGTTTAATGTGAGTATGTGATCAAACCATCTAAGGCGACTCTCTCTAATCTTATCTTCAATTGGAGCTTCTCCAACCTTTTCACGTATATGCTCATTTCGTATCCTATCTCTAAGAGTAAAGCCACTCATCCACCTAAGTATCCTCATCTCTGCAACACTTAACTTAGTATCTTTATAATAAAAGGTTTCCTATTCATACAAGCAACAAGCCATCATTTTAAATAACTATGAAATCATTCATTACAAAAAGTTTCACCGCACACAAGAAAAGAATCCCGAAGATATTAATCCATTAAACGAATTTTTTTCTGATTTTCAAAAGCTTATAGCACTCCCACCCATTTTCCACCTATTTTTTGACACAAAATAGCAAAATCAATTCCTACAAAATAAAAAAATTATTTTTTACGAAAAAAGTAGAGTTATTGTTCATGGAACAAAAAAATTAATACTCACAAGATACAAACTAATGGCTCACGTGAAAAGTAACTAAACCCATTGCGAGAGCATTATTTTCATATATTCATCCTCTTCTATCCTCTAACAAACCTCTGTTGACTAAGAGAGAGAGAGAGAGATAAATGAACAAAATAAACAAAATAATGAAAAGGAAAAATCGAAGAGATTTATGTCTTCATGATTTTGATTCAACCCCATCTCAAATAGTCGAACACCAAAAGACACAACTCTAGATTAAGATAACTGCCTTTTAGTAGTCTAAGCAATAAGAGGGAAAAAAACGAATGGAAAAGAACTTATGCTCTCTAATCGAAATCCTCGCCTCCCGTCCGAGCTTGAACAACCCCCCTAGCCAGCTTCATTCATATCTTTGCACGCTCAAACGCGGGACCTACCTCAAATCTTCGACTTTTTCACGACATCCGAACCAGCCCGCACGACTGGTTTCGCCTCTCACAAGCCGCCAATCAAACCGAGAAGCCTAACTGAGCCGCTTTCGCACATCGCCCATGCTACCACATGCCAAAAACGAGCCCGCCTACCCACATCAGACCTACCGCCTCTGCCTTCACACGCCCAGTCCACCTACTTCTCTCCTGTCATGCCTCAACAGTCCTGTCACCGAACTGATTTGACCGACTCCCCGTCTCCGGTTTCACCCAACAAGTTATTGCTTGCTTCCTTTTATAGAGAGATTATAACAATTCACATGTTTCTTACCATAGGTGAACTGCCTCAGAAATTATACATGCTTATTGTCTTGTTAATCGAGCCCTCGGCCTAAATCTTTGACATTTATAATTGCTCTAACTAACAGGATTTTGAGCAATTAAGTAAATCAATGTATAATTGAATAATTATCATTATTATTTTATATAAAAAGCAATAGGTATTCGCCGATTCGAAGACTCGCGCCATGATTTTTAACCATGGCGGATGGTTTTAATTTTTGAAGACCTGCGCATTTGATTTTTAATCAGGACAAATGAATTTGATAAATAAAAGACTTCGCGCAGTTGATCTCTGATCTTGGTGAGATGATTTTTAAATTAGAAGACCATATGTCATCGACCTTAGGTCCGAGTGGAAGAAACAACGGCAAATGCCGTCGGGAGGCTGCTAAAATTCCTCATAAGATTGCATAACTTTTCTTTTGGAGTGTTTGAAGTGTTTGAAAAGCGGTGATTAATTCGATTAATTAATTAATATGAACTTTTAAACTAATCAATCTAATTAAAGTTTAAAAAAAGCATAATTTATTTCATCATTTAAATAATTAAAACATAATTATATATATATATATATATATATATATATATATAAATCAAATTAAAACTTTAATTAAAATCCACTTAATCAACTTTAATAATTAAATAATCAATAAAAATAATAAAAAACTTAAAAGTTCGACGGCATACTTGGTGAGATGGTTTTTAATTCACTTAATTTAATCGGGGCAACACTTTCCATTGTTTCTTCCCACCTGGACTTAAGGTCGACGACGTTAGGTCTTCTAATTTAAAAACCATCTAGCCATGATCAAAAATCAATTGTGTGAGGTCTTCAATTATCAAATTCATCTTCCCGGATTAAAAACCAATGACACAAGTCTTCAAAAATTAAAATCATCCACCCTAATTAAAGATCATGACGTGAGTCTACGAATAGGCGAATACATGTTGTTTTTATATAAAATAATTATGATAATTATTCAATTATACACTGATTTACTTAATTGCTCAAAATCATGTTAATTAGAGCAATTGTAAATGCAAAAGATTGAGGTTGAGGGCTAAGTTAACAAGGCAATAAGCATGTATAATTTTTGAGGAAGTTCACCTACGGCAAGTAAACAGACGAATTGTTATAATATCTCTGTAGACGGAAGCAAGCAAGTTACTTGTTGGGTGAGGCCGGAGACAAGGAGTTCGGTCAAATCAGTTCAACGGTTGGATTTGGGGCTGATTGGCGTAGGTTGGGGCGTGACAGGAGGGAAATAGGCATATTGGGCGTGTGAAGGCAGAGGCATGTCGGTCTGATGCGGGTCTGTTTGATGTGGGTCAGACATATGAGAGGCGAGCTCGTTTCCGATGTGTGCAGGCGAGGGTGATATGCGAAAGTGGCTCAGTTGGGCCGCTTGGTTTGATTGGCGGCTTGTGAGAGGCGAAACTAGTCGTGTTGACTGGTTCGAATGTCGTGAAAGAAACGAAGACAAGCGGTAGGTTTGGCGTTTGAGCGTGCAGAGACGGGAATGAAGCCAACTGGGGGTGTTGTTTAGGTTCAGACGATAAGTGAGGATTTTGAACAGAGAGTGTAAGTACTTTTCTATTCGATTTTTTTTCCTTAGCTTAGACTACTAAAAAGAAATTATCTTAATCAAGAGTAGTGTCTTTTGGAGTTCAACTGTTTGAGATGGGGCCATATCATAATCACAAAGAGCTACATCTATTCGATTTTTTCTTTTCATTATTTTGTTTATTTCATTCATTTCTCTCTTTTTTTTTAGTCAACACCCTCCACAAAAGCTACATATTCTCCACATAAAAGGTCATTAAAATAAACTAGGATAAGATGTGAAAAATGAACAAGATCAAAAATCTAATAAAGAAAAGAAGCAAATCAACTAAACAGTTTAAAACTAAGCCCACATATAGCTAAAGGTCTGCATGAGGAATTGCAGGCATAAACAGTTTATAAAGCTAAGAACAAATACTTTGACATAATTAAGTAGAGAAATTTGAAGCAATTTCAAAATTTCTTACTCAAGGCCTGTGCAGCTGTCATTCTTCTTCGTGGATCTTTACTCAACAAGCGCTTAACAAAATCTTTAGCTTCAAGAGACAATGAAGGCCAAGGTGGTTCATTAAAACTTGGATCAGCTTTCAAAACTGCCCTGAAGATACCAGACTCAGTTCTAGCCCAAAAAGGACGACTACCACAGAGTAGTATGAAAGCAATCACACCAATGCTCCATACATCAGCTTCTGTGCCATAGGATCGATGCAGGACCTCAGGTGCAACATAGTATGCACTTCCAACAATATCATTCAGCCTCTCATCTGCAATCCACTTAAGCAAGTAAAGACCATTTCAAAAAATTAGCATGCATAAGTTCCAAATTTAATATAATTAAACTGCCAAAGCTAATGAGAATAACAAGGAAAAACCAAGGGTGACCAGTAGGAACAAACCTGGCTTCACGAAGTCCGACAGACCAAAATCAATAGCCTTCAACTGTGAACTTTCTACCTTGGAAGTAAAAAGGAAATTCTGATGAAGCCAACAACCAAAGTTAAAATCTTGTAAAAATCTATACAGCTTGGAAGAATTTTGCAAAAAAAAAAAAAAAAAAGCTTTAAGTATACGGATGGCCACACCATCTACATATATATCAAAAAATTACAATAAAGAAAATTCCCTCTAAAACTCCAAAGCAAAAAGAGAGCTCCATTTTGAAATAGGGTTCACTCAAAATTTAAAAAAGTTGTTCTTTAAATAGAGAAAAAAACATTTCTTTATTTAAACTTTGTAAGTCCAAAAAAAATGGCAAGGTACATCTATCAAATTAATTTAATAAATCATCAAATTTATATACCAAGCACTCTTCTAACAATCCATATCTATTCATCTACGTGCATATTACTAAGCTACAATGAGAAAGAAAGTTCACTCCAAAATTTCAAAACAACAAGAGAGCTCTATTTTGAAATGGGGTTCTTTCAAAATTTGGACAATTTTATCCTTTTAGTAGAAAAGAAACATTTCTTTATTTAATTATAAAAAGGTCAAGTCATCCACAAAATCTATTTAATATATAATCAAATGTACATATCATAAACTCTTCAAATTATCCACATACAAATTTTAAAACCTAACATATGGTAAAAGCTCAGTTTTAAAATGAGGTTCTCTTAATTTTTGAACATTTTTAACATATCTAAAACAATTTACATATTAGATTCTACTTTTGTTCAACTCTTTTTCCTTAGCATACATAAAGAATTAATTTGTAAGAACTTTTCTCCTAATTATTCAAAAGTCTCTAATCTTAACAAAATGCAATTAACCTATTTATCTAAAATAAAATATTATAAGTTTAAATGTTATAATATTAATAAAATAATGCTTGCAAATTATTATTTTAATCATTTTATTTTTTTAATTTACCATATTATTAAAGTCACAAAAAATTTGTTAATTCATCCTTCTAAATTAAACTCAAAAATTGACGTTTGCTTGATAATCAAATCAAGAGAATTTATAACTAAAATTGGCTTAAGTCAAGATAGAATTGAATGACTTTGAACTGATCTCAAGTCAAGGATGGATAAGCTTGAGATCTAATAGTTAGTGATCCTATAAATAAGTACCCTAAAGATAAATGAAGAATAACTTTTTAAAATTAGTTACATTACACCTTTTTTTTTATTCTCAGATGCATAATATGGGGTTACCTTCTTATTGGCTAATATGAAAAGACAAGAATCAAATTCCATAAAATTATCAAATAGCAACGCAACAAATAATCACATCATAAAATTTGACGAGTTTCATCATATAATGAAGAATTATAACATTTGGACTTAGATGAAATAACAGGGAGAAGTACAGGACAAGTTTGTGGTCCTAACTAGCACAGAGTGACCGCATCAAAGTTGAAACGGACCAATAAAAAAATGCCACATGGATAGAAAGAATGTCTAAATGAATGGATGGGTAAATCCCGGGTTCTAGAAATGACACTAACTGTAAAGAAATTACTATTAGATACTTATAGTAGTTTCTTACTTAGATATATGGAGACAGAGTGATGAGTTTGTTCTTCATTTAAATAATTGGAAGTGAATTACAACCTTATTCACAACTAACCTAAGTACCTAGACACAAATGTGGATTAACATTTATCACATTTCATTGCTATATTTTACTAATTGAAATTCTATAGCTGCAGCTATTTAAGATCAGGTTCAGTCACCATAAAAATCAGTCACTTCATAAATGCATCACCTTTCTTCACTAGGGTGAGAGAAAAGGCCCATCTGAAGAAAGAAATATAATTAAAAATATTGCATTATCCAAAATTCATTAAATATCTTTCAGTATAGGTATCCGCATAGCTTTATGTCCCAAAAGTTCTAAAATAAAAACAAAATATATACTTATTTAAAGAGAGAAAGTGACCTCCAAAATTTATTAAAAAAAAAAAAAACAATGAGCCCTTTTTTAAAATGGTCCTCTTAACTTCTAAAAATTTTATGTTATTAAAAGATAAATTTGAATGGTGGGGTGATGAGGACATCGATCCAAGGTTCAAACATGTGTATCGCCGAAAGCATCGCAAATCGATGGCCATGATTCAGAGCTTATATTTCTAGTTGTTTATGCATTTTATTTTATGTTTTCCAATTGTACCCTTATTTTGAGTTGAGTCATGTTGGGGCCCTGAGGGTAATTTAGTCTTTATTTCTTCTTGTATGCTTGAGACTTATATATATATATATATATATATATATATATATATATATATATATATATATATATATCTATATATATATATAGGTCTTTTCTCTTGTAATAGCTAATGAATATTTGAATGAAATTTTATGTTATCTTCTTCTTATTGCATGAGAGCTAGAGAAGGGTGATTGAGCTCAAGGTGAGCATTTGCAATACCCACCAGTCGTTGGAAGCGTCCTCGACTCGTAGTTCAAGTTATCTTATTGTTTTCTTTTCTAAATTTTGGTTCTCCTTGTCTCCACGCCAATCTCCACCCGAGATCCATTCCTCCAACACGTCATTCACTCGTTTCCACCACTAAAACTCCAAACTCCGTTAAAAATTCCCCACCCAAACCCGTCAGCCATTCCCCTCTTCCTCCATTAGCCGCCGGCCACCCCCCCTGCCCAAGCCATGGTGACGACATCAGTCCTCCTAACGGTTCCTTGATTGTTGCCTAGCAATAAATAAAGGAGTTAACGAATTTTGAATTTAGAAATTTGAAATTCAAAAACTTTCTATATTCGAAAGTTTCCAAAAAAGGAAAGTTTCGAGTTGATCCACCCCAAATCTCATGACATGTGGATTTATTAATTTTCATCCTAGGTGGCATCGATCCAATTCGAAAGCGCATACTCCCTCCCTAATTTCCCTCTCCTCCTCACCATGCCGCCGGCCCTATAATGGGTTTCCCCCTTTGATTACCTCTTTAATGCCACATCATATTTGAAATTGAAATTGATTTCAAATAAAAATTTCCCTCCCAATTTACTTAATCCTAAAATTAATTTCAGGATTGGGAATTAATCCCCTCCTCTCCCCTCTCTTGGCCGCCGGCCTTGCTTGGGATCAATTCCCATTAAATGCCACTTTATGGCATTGATCACAAGAGGTTTGGGATTCAAATTTTAAATCAAATTCCCTCCAAATTTACTTAAATCTGAAACTAATTTCAGAATTGAGTAAATCCCTTCTCCCCCTCATCTAACCTATACTTGCTCTCCCAATCCACCCGCCCCTCTCTCCCAACCTTGGCCGACCCCTCCCCTTTCCCTCTCGGGTGAAGTTGGATGCTCATAACACTTGAATTCAAAGAAGAAGAGGACTACGCCGCCCCTCCCCGTGTAAATGACGCATGGCGGATCCTGAGCTTGATAGCAGATTCATGTATGACATCTACGGCGACATTCACATGCAGTAAATGGAATTTCTGCTTTATGATTCCCATGCAGATTTCGGTTTTCCATACAAAATTTTTACTGGTGGTTGCTCGTTTCTCATCCTTGATGTTTCCTAGACTGATGATTTATCTTCTCAAGAGATGGTTTCTATTGGTTACTTGGGGTGGCACATTTATGTGGGCAATTACCTTTTTTTTCCCTATATATAGATTATAGGGTTATTTTGGTTGCTGGAAAAGAAGGTTTTGTGAAGAATGTTTGGAACAAAAATATGTGGAATTATATAGCTTGCAAGCTATTATATCTTCTATCTCCTTATCTCCTAAAAAAAAATCGTCTTTGACTTCTACCTACTTCTTCTCTCAATGGTTTCCATTCCACTTGTATCTATCTTCTCAAGTTTTTATAAGTTGTAGTGTCTTTGTTTTAATAATTTTGTTATCTTGTTTATGTTTGCCTATGTTTTAAGGAAGAAAAATTGTATTCTAGTTTGCAATTTTAGTGTAGTGTTTAATTTTTGTTTGCATCAATTTGGTATCAAAGAACTAGGTTGTCCTGTCACCTTCTTTCTCTTTAAAAATTAAAAACAAAAAAAAATGAAAAGTCAAAACAATCTACAAGTTAAAGTTCCTATTCAAGATGAATTTGGTCCTACAGCTTTTGAAGGTCCGTTAACTATTCCTTGGATTCCATAGGATAAATTTTCAACAACAAAATGGATACCACCTCAAGCATGTTAGTCTAATCCACTCCAAAACGAGCTTCTCAAAATTCGAAGACAATTGTATTTATGTGCAAAGAGAGATGAAAATAATAAACGTCTACTTCAATCCAAGTTTGAAAAGAAAAGGAAAAGATTCAAAGGAAGTATGACAATTTAATTCAAGAAACGAAAAAGGTGCATTCGGAACAACTTAGAGGTTCTAAGGCAATGTCATCAGGGGATGAGATTTCTCCGCCTGCGAAGAATTGATGTAGGCAAAGCTAGTTTTATTTTCTTTATAATAAAGTTGTTTCCTTGCTCTTTGGTGGCTAAATGGGTATTTAAATTTTGTTGCTGATTTTTCCTTATTGGGCCTGGCCCATTTCTACCTTGTTGGATGGTTGCTTGGTGTTCTCCAAACAGGTTTCGGATTCCCTGCAGCCCTTGGTTTCCCAGCTGGTTTCTATTTTTCGGCAGCCTTTGGTTTTCCTAGGGGTGTCAATATTTGACACGACCCGAAAACCCGACACGAAAATTTCGGGTTCGGGTCACCCCGAATCCGAAACGGGTCGGGTTCAACATTTCGACTCGTTTCAAAAATCGGGTCGGGCTCGAGTTAACCCTTTGACCCGAAATTGACCCAATTTTGACCAGAAAACCCGGCAACCTGAGATTGACCCCTTTTTTACCCGAAAAAGAGAGAGACCAGTTTTTTACCCGAAAAAGAGGAGATAGACCCGTTTTTTACCCGAAAACTAGCAATTTTTTTGTTGGAAACGGGTCATTCGGGTTGTGTCGGGTTGACCCGGACCCGAAGCGAGTCAGGTTCGGGTCAGGAAAACTGATCCGTTTTCAAAAACAGGTCGGGTTCGGGTTGACCCGAATAGTGCCGGGTCAGTTTCGGGTTCGACCCGAACCCGACCCGTGACCCGAAATTGACACCCCTAGGTTTTCCCATGCAATAAATGGAATTTCTACTTGTGATTCCCATGCATATTTCTGTTTTCCATACAATATTTTTATTGGTGGCTGTTCATTTCCCATCCTTGTTTCCTAGACTGATGATTGATCTTCTCAAGAGGTGGTTTCTATTGGTTACTTGGGGTCGCACATTTATGTGGGCAATTTGGACCTTTTTCCCTATATATAAGGTTGTTTTGGCTGCTGAAAAAGGGGGTTTTGTGAAGAATGTTTAAAACAAAAACCTGCGAGTTTTATATAGCTTGCAAGCAATTGTCTTCTCTACCTCCTATCTCCAAAAAAATTCTTTTTGGACTTCTACCTACTTCTTCTCTATATGGTGCTCATTTTCACCTGTATCTTTCTTCTCAAGTTTTTTATAAGTTGTAGTGTGTCTTTGTTTTAATAATATTATTATCTTGTTTATATTTGTCTCTGTTTTAAAGACGAAAAGATGTCTTATAGTTTGTAATCTTAGTGTAGTATTTTTTTGCATCAGCTATATAGCTCATCTGCTAGTGTAGAAAGTCTTTTGTTGGTCGAGGTTTGCCTAGTAATTGCCATCCTCGTGATGTGCCCTTCCACCCCTACTCTATGGGGTACCTTAAACAGAGGACACTATGGTACCTCGCCAAGCTCCTAAAGTCAAGGACCCAAAAAACTGGTATCCTATGACTATTTAGATTGGATTACACCTATAAACCCTAAATAATAGAACTATGGATCTAAGTAAAATTTATGTGGGCCCTAAATGGTGAAACTACAAATCTTAAGAAGGTTTACCCTCACTTCCTCTAAGCATGTAGCATAGTATTCTTACAAGATATGAGAGATCATATGCAATATAAAATTTAAATGCAACCATATGACATCATTCATTGGGAATTCTCTCAAGAGATCGAAAGAGGTAATTGCCAAAAGTCCATGGGGGCATACACCTATAAGAAATTTTAAACCAATAACATAAAATCATGTTTAAAAGTGAAATTTCAGTGGATATCTAATGCTTAATCTACTACCTAAAAATATATATCATCCTCGGATTCCATGTAAGGGGTGAGTGAGCTCTTTTGGACACCATTAAATAATCATATAAGACAAGAAATTTTTTCTTCAAAAAAATCAAAAGAATGAATAATACAAGAAATTTAAAATGGGATGGTGCCCTTTCAAAACAAGTTCTAGAAAATTTAAGTTTATTTAACCAACTTATGGAAGTAAAGAAAAACCAAGAATCCAAATTGACAAAGATGATAGCCAAAACAACTATTACTTACCTCTGGTTTAAGATCACGATGAACCACTCCTTGGAGATGGCAAAATGCAACAACCTTCAATATTTGAACCATGACAGTTTTTGCATCTTCTTCTGAATATTTCCCTCCCCTATTAAAGGCAAGGTGCACCCATGACAGTAAAGTGGTTACAATTAACCAAGTCAAGCCAGAAATTTGATTCTTAGATGGCATTGTACAATGCAAAAAAAAAAAAACAAACCTTGAAAGTATTCTATCCAAAAGCTCTCCTCCTTCACATAATCTGAAATAGATGAGCTATAACATCATAATCTAATGGAAAATTATATTAGATGTAACGCACAACAAAAGTTCTGAGAGGGGCAAAAAAAGATTTTTCATATTTGAAAGGATACAAAAGAAAGACACTGCATAAAAAAATTACATCTTTAAAAGTGTAAAATAAAGGCTTGGTTTGGTGTGTTCTAATGTAGCTATGTAGCATTTTATTTTTGAATTATATTGACCAATTCTTGCGCAGATGTAAGAGCTGCTCTGCCAATGTGTTTCCTATGGTCATGAAACCGTAGATGAGATAAATTGAGCATCCAGTCAAATCAAAAATGTTATATGACAATTTATTGGAAAGCAGAGTAGAAGAAAATAATTAACAAACTTGGCCTAAATTTATTTCAAGATACCTAATACAGATTATTAGAAATTGATATATAAACATCACCACAGCAGTAGTTCATTGTAATAGAATATTCGAAATATATGTCCTCTGTGAAAGATTAAACTAAGAAGCTAAAACAACAAATTAATAGAAACCGTTCCTGGTCTAACAAGACAAGTGGAGACATCTTGAACGTTACTTATCTATAATGCTTTTCAAGGAAATGCATGGTTTCAAATTTTCTACAAGAAAACTAAAAAACTTTTACACTTATCAAATACAAAAGAATACTATGAACGATGATTGGTCACTCAACCAATACACGTTTGTGCTAAAATAGATGCTTTTGGAAGAAAAGCGTACTACGATTGCACCAAGAATATTCAAATACTTTTGCATCAAAGAGGGTACTCAAGTATTTTTTGACTGGAACAAATAAGTAAAAATCTTCTCTTGATTGATACCAAGAAGAAAAAGATAGCCATATTCAAATTGTTTTGGACATCAACTCTTTATGCAAAATTAAGAGTGAAAATGATTTTTTATCTGTAAGAGGCATTTAACACAAAACAGACTTACTCCATTATTATGTACACATTTTCGCTGTCTTCGTATGCATCAAAAAATTGGACAAGATTGTCATGCCCTGTCAAAGCTCTCAAAATCTTTACCTCTCTTCTTACATCCTCTACAGCTATGGAAGTAGTCATCTGCCAAAAGAGAAAAACTCATCCATTAAACCCAAGTCAGATGATTCAAGCCAGTTTAAAGACAAATTATAGAATTATTATTTTTTCCATTTTATAATCTAGAATCAAGGCACCAACAAAGTAAATAGCCGAGATAATTAATGTGATTAGTCCACTATAAAGCTATAAGCAAATGGGTTTGGTTACTTAAAATTTATATAAATGAATCAAGTACGCATAGTTAAGGGGAATGATAATAGTCAGAAACCAATAGTGAACGTCTATTGATATGGTGATTCTCAAATACTTTGATCAATGAATAAAAAAGAGAGATTGGATGAGTTAGGCTCGAGGGCAGGCCTAGCTAGATGGTTAAATTGTCTTCACAAAGACCTAAAGGTAACTATTTGGATCAAGAAAATAGCCTCTTTGCAATGAAAGCGGGTGAGGTTGTGCAATGCTCCGGGCCTACATTGTGAGAGCCTCATGCACTAAAGAATCACCACCGCCGCCGCCTTCCGCTGAGAACAAGGCTGTTAGCATAAATAAATAATCATTTTCATGAAACCAGCACATCAATGGCCCATAAAAATATTATCAAATGATTAGCATACGATGCTGAAAAATGCATCATGGAAAAAACCGAATCTGACGACCTAGTAAAAAGGAGTGGTGGTTTTGAACCTTGGCCTTGGGAATGATTTTAACGGCTACCATCTCTCCCTTAAGCTCGCCCTTCTTGGATCTTGCACAACAAGTATAGCCAAAATGCCCCCTTCCCACCTCCTCCCCAAGCTCATACTTGCTCTCAAATCCCTTCGAGAACCCAAAATTTTTGTCCAATGCCACTGCAGAACCACGGCCCACCTCGCCATCACTAATCGCAGCCTCATTGGACTTCAGCAACCCCTGCCGCCTTGCCAGCAAAGCCCTGATGTGCTTCGCAGGTGAGGGTGGCAAGAACGGTTTGAAGAATCTACCAGGAGTCGCACTTGCAGAGACCCTACCATTCGATGGTGATTTCTTCCAGAAGAGGCTGTGCGCGGGGCTGGGAGTGTAGAATGGAAAGAACGGCGAAGCCCACGGTTTGCTTCCGCCCTTCTCCTCCGCCACTGCTTCCTTCCTCATCCCCTTCTCCTCCTTTTCCCCATCCTCATGCTTCACCTCCTTGTCCTCCTTTTTCTTCGAAGATGGAGAATCGGAGCCGCTCTCGTTCTGTGGTGGCAACGGCTTCCCGCTGCAGATTCCCATTCCTTTCAAACAGGTCGAGGAAATAGGGAGAAGAAAGCAAAAACCCGAACCCTGCCCTAGCTCACCACATTGCTCTTCAACTCCTGTCCTCCACTCTCTTTAAATCTCTTTGAAGGAACATCAGAAGAGACGCATTAAGAGCATTCCCGGCATTGCTGTATTCCACTACTCGGCCTTTTTCTCCAGTAAAACCCTAGTGGAGAGAGAGAGAGAAGAGAGAGAGAGAGCGCGTGTGCGCGAGTTCTCCGTAAATTGTTGGGAAGTGGAGATGCAGGAGGTTTAAAAGCTTGGAGGACAACAAAGAGTGAATGAAGAAGACGCGCACTGGTGACTGGACCACTTGAAGAGGATTTACAACCCACCCCTCTTCAGGAGGTGACGGTACCGCGATTTGGACAACGAGCAGGAAAGCGAGTCAAACTCTTTAGTCTTTAGCCTGTCCTTCCGGTAAGGCTATTTAAGCAATAAGTTTGATCGAATTGAATGCTTGGTGGAAGAAACTGTGAGTGGAAATGGTGTCGTATCCCGGTGTTCCGCCGGATACCAATAACCGTTCGGAGAATTAACTGGAACAAATCTTCTTGCTGATAGGCTGAAGGGTATGGGGACTGGATAGAAGTTCGTTCTTGAGGATCACCGTGATATTATTTTGTTACAAATGCGAGATGCCGTTCCCGATCCCGTGAAGGTTAATAACAGGAGCACATGTCGAGGTGAGATTACCGACAGTGTTCGAAGCCTCATTTATGGATTTCAATTACCAGTTAGGTACTGTTATAAAGGAAAGATAAAAGAGATAGTGAGAAAAAATAGATCAAGATTGCCCTTTTAAGGTAAAGTTAGGGACCATATCAAGATTGCCCTTTTAAGGTAAAGTTAGGGACCATATGAGGGGAAATTATTGGGTGAGGTCATCGGATTTGTTTGGAGTCCAATAAAGATGCGTCACATCACTTCCTACTCGGTACTAAGCAGTACCAAGCAGCACCGAGCTCAGTACTACTCAATATCGAGCTCAGTACTGCTCGGTACTCAGTACTTCACAGTACCGAGTTCAGCACTGTGAATATCGAACGTAAGTTGTGTTCGATGACCTGACCCAATAATTTCTCCCATATGAGAGATATGTGGGGAAAATATTTTATGCGAAGTTCGAAGAAAAAGAATCATTCGAATATGTGAGTGTCTACATACAATATGTGTACATAAATATGACACATATTATGTACGTTATGTGCACAGTGTGTATACTCACAGTACAAATTATTTTTCTCGTACATATTCTTCACAAAATAGTTTATCTCATTTATGACCATGACCATTATAATTTTTTTATAAAAAAAGTTTATAAAATTATTATATAGAAATTAATATTTTAAATTTTATAATAAAAAATAGTTTTTAGTATAATAATTTTTTGAAAGCATCAAAAGAATATTAGCTAAATAAAAATTGTAATTGCGGTATTAAAAATAAAGTAGTAAGAAAGTTGTCGCAAATGAAGCCTTAGGAAACAGGAATCTTAAAATTATTCTTTTTTTAAGATAAATTTAATTGATTAAAATTTAATAATACATGCAATTTATAATAAATTTATTATTTTTAGACTTATCCCAAATTATCATAAACTAAATTTGGTTAATTCTTATGTTAAAACCATTTTGAGATTTGTAATATGTAAGAAATCAAATAAATTTTATATTACACTTAATTTAAATCAAATTTAATAATTTTAACATTTATTTTTTTTATCAAAACTTTTATCAATGATGTATTAATGTTTTTATTTATAAATCTCTTTATATCTTTCTCTCAATGATTTAATGATTTATTGATATGTGAAGCTGAATTTATTACTTTTATTATTAAATCATGTATATTTTTTATAATTTGCATATAACATTTTATTCTTTTATAAACTCTCCCCTTAAAAGTTTTTTTTTTTAAATAACCTTAAAATCAACATCTAGAAGCAAAGCTTGATTCATAAATGATGTACTTGTGGGATTCAAACCAACAAAATATCTTGAGAGAAAATGATAGCAGGGCTATAAATTTTTCTTAGTTGGGGACATAAATATACTATTTTAAAAAATATTCTAAGACATAAAACATAGGAGGGGGCTTAAATTACATGTGTAAGTAAAAATTATAATTAAATCTTAGATTTCATTTGAGATAGCTTTCTTATTATTTTTAAAATAGTTTTTAATATAATAATTTATTGAATTAATTTTTTTTTTACTATTTTAAAAAAATAATAAGAGAACTATTTCATACTAATCTTAAATACTTCAGAAAATAATTCACATAGCCAATCACTAATAGTGGGGACAAAAGCATTCTTGTTGTTGTAATGCTAAGTTGTATCACGAATATAAATAATCAAGCATGAATAATTCAGAGATGATTTGGAGTCTAAAGAGTCCGGACAAGTGGATGACAAAGGCACCAATTTTGTTCCGCCTGACACCCTTAAAGCCACATGAACTTTATTCAAGCATCACCGTTCGTGCCAGGGACTGAACTGTATTACTGCTCTCGGGGTTTCTTCCCGCCAAGGCTTCGGTGGCTGTGGTTTCCCAAATATTAGCATTTCTGGATAGTCAAATTTTGGCAAAGGTTGAAATCCATTCTATCCTATGTACAAAAAAAAGTGTGGGGAAGGAATTCATTTGCTCGTGTACGCATTTGGATGGATCTTGGTACCAAGCTATCTCCTGGAGTTTGGATCTCAGGTCTACATGGCAAATTCTTCCAAAAGCTGGAATATGAGGGGATCTCCCAACTTCCAATGTGGTTATGTTGGGCACAAATAAGCCAATGTCCTAATGCCTCTCAACCCTCCAACAAGCACAAAGAAGTTCAACTGAAATGCAAGCAAATTAGGCGAAATTCAAGCACCAGCCTCCTATTTTGCTCAAAAATAGTAGCATCCCCTCTTATAGTGACTCTCATGCCACTAATAGTAGCTCTCCAAAGGTGACTAATGACCTGTATTCTTCTTCCATGATCCAGTCAGTCTACCAGCCACCCCAAAAGGAGCCCATGCACTCTAATCTTCAACAATTTACAAACAATCAAAGCAAGAAAGAACATTTTATGTTTTCTCACATTGATGGTAGGGAGGAAAATCCATAAAGTTACGGGGCATGATGTACTCTAGTACCTAGAAGAGAAACTATGAAACAAAAGAAGAATATTCTCAATGAAGGTATAAAAGACATAAAGGTTACTCCTCTTCCTTGCAAGCATCTCACACAAATTGAGAGGTTGGTATACCATCCAAGCAAGCAGCACCTTCTATAAACATTGATCTCTCCAATTTGCAATTGAAGTTTTGTATTGAGACATTTCACCAAAACCTAACTAGCACCATCCAAGGAAAGATAAAGCCTTTAAGACTCATTTTGCTAAGAAACTTCAACGTTTATGACATATTGGAAATCAACAAGCGGGAAGGAGTGTGCGGGGACGACTCCCGCTCAGGTGGTCAATATTGAGGTTCTCCATAGGATCTTGTAGGGGGCGACATGATCTACTTAAATCATTGCCGGAGCACTGAGATATTTTTCAGCCCTCTTGGTTGTTTCAACCTTTCAAAGTTTGAATGAATCTGTTATGTTTTCTCACATTGATGGTGGGGAGGAAAATCCAAAAAAATGGGACATGGTGTCTAGTAATTAGAAGAGGAACTATGAAGCAAAAGAAGAACATTCTCAATGAAGGTGTAAAAGACATAAAGGTTACTCGTCTTCCTTGCAAGTATCTCACACAAATTGGGAAGTTGGTAAACCGACCAAGCAAGCAATAACTTCAATGAACATTGATTTCTCCAACTTGCAGTTGGAGTTTCCTACTGAGACATTTCTCCAAAACCTGACCAGGCGCCATCAAAGGAAAGATATAGTCTCTAAGATTCATTTTGTTATGAAACTTCAACGTTTAGGATGTATTGGAAATCAACAAGCAGGAGGGAGGTGGGGACAACTCTTGCTTAGGTGGTCAATGTTGAGGTTCCCCATATGGCCTTGTATGAGGCACCACAATCTACCTAAATCATTACTGGAGCACTAGGATACTTTTTTAGCCCTTTGGGTTGTTTCAACCTTTCTCAAGGTATGGGACATGTTATATAGTAACTAGAAGAGGAACTAAAAAGAAAAAGAAGAACATTCTCAATGAAGGTATAAATGATATAAAGGCTTACTTCTCTTTCTTTCAAGAATCTAAAACAAATTGAGAAGTTGGTGAACTATCCAAGCAAGCAACACCTTCCATAGACGTTGATCTCTCCAATTTGTAATTGAAGTTTCCTACTAAGACATTTCTCCCTAACTAGACACCATCCAAGGCAAGATAGAGTCTCTAAAATTCATTTTACTAAGAAACTTCAATGTTTTTGACCTATTGGAAATCAACAAGTAGATGAAGGAGGGTGACGACCGGGACTAGGGGTGTAAACGAGTTGAGTCGATCGAGTCGAGTTTAGGCCCCTATCGAGCTCGGCTCGTTAGATGTAAAGCGAGCTCGAGCTCGAGTCGAGCTCGTCTCATTGTAAACGAGCTCGAGTCGGCTCATCAGCCATGGGCTGGATTTTTTAAATTTAGGCGGGATTTTTTTTTTAAAATTTTAGATTTTTAGGCTTAAGCAAGATTTTTAAAACTTAGTCAAAATTTTTAAAAAAATATGAAATGTTTAACATTTAAATAAAATTTAGGTGATTATTATTATTATTATTTTTTTATTTTTAAATTTAATAAATAAAATAAAAGTATTTTAAAAATATTAATATTCATTCTAGCCGGCTCACGAGCTCACAAGCCTAACCGACTCAGGCTCGACTCGCAAGCTCGATAAGCTCGGCTTGCGAGCCCATAATTGAGTCGAGCTCGAGCCAACTCGGCTCACTTACACTCCTAACCGAGATGACTCCCTCTTAGGTGGTTAATGTTGAGGTTCTTCATAGGGCCTTGTAGGGGGCGCCACAATTAACCAAAATCATTATCGGGGCACTGGGATAGTTTTCAACGCTTTGGGCTGTTTCAGTCTTTTCAGAAGGTATGTTAGTGAAGAAACTAATGAATCAAGAAGGAAAAGAATTGCTAAGAGAGACGAAGAACAGAGGTAGCATTCAATCTATTGTGTATTTCACAATAGCCTTCAAGTCTATTAAATAGACCTGGGTAGTACGACTCAAGAAGAGAAGAGCCACTCACAAATTTACACCTCAAACAAAGTACAATTTGTAACAAAAAAATATTTTGAATATTTATATTTATGGTTCTAATACTCCCCTGCAAACTGATGGGTCTTGCATGACTGTCAGTTTATGACGAAGTTTGTGAAATCGAAGTGTGGAGAGTGCCTTGGTAAATATGTCGGCCACTTGATCTGTTGTACTTATTGGTAGAATGGAGAAGTTGTTTTGTTGAATGTGATCTCGTATGAACTTTTGGTCGATCTCGATGTGTTTCGTACTAGCATGAAAGACCGGATTATTTGCTAATGTGATTGCCAAGGTGTTATCACAGTATATTTTCGTTGAACACTCTTGAGCAATACCGAATTCGGATAGATGCCTGTGGATCCAAATTATATCTGCAGTGAGTGCCGCCAGTGCACGATACTCAGACTTGGTGCATGGATGATCGGGCAATCGTGTGCTGTTTCTTGAAAGTCCAGGAGATGATTGTGTTTCCCAAAAAGGAACATTAGCCTGATGTTGATTTCCTAGAGACTGGGTCTCCTGCCCAATCAACATCTGAAAAAGATTGTAGAATAAGATTAGTATTTGTAACTGATATACCAAAGTTTGACGTACATTTGATGTATCACAGAAGACGTTATAAAATATAAATGTGTTGAGGTTGAGGATCATGCATGTGTTGTGATAACTGATTGACACTATAGGCGATGTTGGGGCGAGTGATTGTTAGGAACTGTAACGACCCAGTGAGGTGTCGGTAAAGAGTGGGTTCCTGAAGAATAGTTTTGATGTTGAAAGTATCCGGGAACTTGGTGCAGGTGGGATTTGCAAGATCATTGCAGGCCGTGAGGTTTGCTTGCTCCAGAATTTGGTGCACATATTTTTCTTGAGAAAGGAAGTAGCTGTTTGGATGCTTGGCTATTTTGATACCAATAAATTCTGATACCTCCCCTAGGTGTTTCATGTTGAACTCCGGGTTGAGTTTGGCTAGAATATTTGTAATGGTGGCTGGATCGTTTCCGGATATAAGAATGTCGTCGACATAAACCAGTAGATAAATACGAGCTTGATCCTTGTTGTATATAAAGAATGAGGGATCGGATTGGCTGTGAGCAAAACCGAGAGTTATAAGGGTGGTTGTGAACATATTATACCACTGTCTCGGGACCTATTTTAAGCCATATATGACTTTTTGAAGATGACAGACGTGATCCGGATGTAAACTATTCTCGAATCCTCTTGGTTGAGCCATGTAAATCGTCTCCTATAAGTGTCCGTGAAGAAATGCATTGGCCACATCGAGTTGTTGAACTGACCAATTATTGTATAGAGCGACTGCTAGAAGAATCCTTATTGTTGGTAGTTTTGGTACTGGACTAAAGGTTTCCAGGTATTCTAGTCCATATTGTTGGTGATTAACTTGAGCGACTAATCTGGTCTTATGAGTGGCCACCGTACCATCTGCATGACACTTTATTTTGTATGTCCACTTGTATCCTAGGATGGAAGCATTCAGCAGTGGTTTGACCAATTTCCAAGTTCCTTGGCATTGAAGGGCAAGAAATTTGGTGGCCATGGCTTGACGCCATTCAAATTTCTTGGCTGCTTCATTGTACGTGGTTGGATCAGATTGAGAGATGTTCTGCTTGTGACCATGAAGCAGGTTTAGCCTTGTTGTTTGGTATAGAGAGCTGGTCTTACTCCGTGTAACCATTGGATGAGATGAGATGCTGGATGAAGGCGGGTCCAGTTGAGAATTCAGATTATTTGGTTGAACAGGTTGTTTTGGAGTTGGTACAGGAGGCACTTGAGGATCTGGTGGTTGGGTGAGATGATATGGTGAATGTGTGGTTCTTGCCGTATTAGGAGAAGGAACCGAGATGGGAGTGAGCAGTAAGGGAGATATGTCTAGTTGCTTATTGCTGGGAGATAGATTGATCTTGGAAAATGGAAAAATGTGCTCTTGAAAGGTAGTGTGAAGTGAAATTGTGATTTTGTTCGTATGAGGATCGAGGCATTTGTAGCCTTTATGAGTGTCGGAGTAGCCAAGAAAAATGTGAGAGGTTGCCTTTGGCTATAGTTTGTGACGAGAGTGTTGAGGTATGAGCGGAAAACACTCGCATCCAAAGATCTTGAGATTATCATACTGCGGTTTACTGTTGTGAAGTATCTCGAATGGCGATACTTGTTTGTTGTCGTGGATGGTAATATGTTAATAAGATAAACCATCATAGATACAGCGTCGGACCAGTAGGTTTATAGGACTGAAGCTGTGACAAGAAGCATGCATGTAGTCTCAATGATGTGACGGTGTTTCCTCTCAGCCAGACCATTTTGTTCAGGTGTGTATGGACACGATTGTTGATGTATAATGCCATGAGTCTTCAGAAAGGAAGAGAACGAGTGATTCATGTATTCGGTGGCACCATCAGTCCGTAATATCTTTATTTTTCACGAAGTGTAGTTCTCAACCTATGTTTTAAAATTAATAAATGTATCAAGTACTTCAGATTTATGTCTTAATGGAAATAACCAAGTGAATCTAGAATGATCATCGACAAAGATGACATGGTATCTGTATCCTTGGTGGGATACAACCAGAGCGGGTCCCCAAACATCTGAATGAATTAACAAGAGTAAAGATGTTATACTATATTCCGAATGATCAAACTAAAGCTTATGACATTTGGAAACATTACAAGAATTGCAAGATAGCTTATGTTTGTCTAATTCTAGAACAGGATTACAACTAGAAATGATATCAAAAATTCTTTTATGTGGATGGCCAAGACGTTGATGCCAACGAATTGCCGACGAGGTGGTGACGGCGAGGGCTTTGTTCAGTTGCGGGTGTGCGCCGGTCAAAATTTTGTAGAGACCACCATTACATGGTCCTCGAAGAATGACTCTGTGCGTCTTCATGTCCTTCAAGATGAAGCCATTTGGATCAAATATAATGGATATGTTATTATCCTTTGTTAGTTGAGATATAGATAGTAAATCACTACAGGAAAACAGCTCATTTCCGACAGAATTTTCGGCGGAAATAAATTCGTCGCAAATTCCGGCGGATTTTCCGGCGGATTTCCGACGGATTTTTTTCAACGAATTTCCGACATAATTTTTGATTGTTTTTCCGACGGATTTTTTTCGATGTAATTTCCGACGGATTTTCCGGCGGATTTCCGGCGGAAATTAAAAATTAAATATTTTTTATTTTAAAATATAACTTAAATTATTGAATTAATTAAGTTAATTAATTTTTAATTTTTAATTTTTTTATTTCTGCCGGAATCAATTAAGTTACTTATTGGATTTTTAATTTTAATTTTTACTTTTTAATTTTTAATTTTTAATTTTTAAATTTTTAATTTTAAGTTAATTATTGAATTATTGAATTAATTAAGTTAATATTTTTTATTTATGCCGGTAACAATTTTAAGTTAATTAGTTAAGTTAATTATTTTAAAATTAAATATTTTCTATTTTAAATTAATTAATTTTATTTTTATTGTTAAATTAAATTAACAAATTTTAATAATTAAGTGGCAATAGTTTAAATAAAAAATAAGTAACTTACTTAACAGATTTTAGTTTATGAGTAGTTGGTAGAATCCTTTAAAGCCTGAGGAGGAGGGGGCGGGTTCGAATCCCGCTGTGAGCACTGGGCGATCCGCGCGGGGAGGGAGGGGGGAGGCGGGGTCGCGGCGGGTTCGGTCTGCTTTCACTCGGTCAGGTCGTCTAGGGTCGGGTCGCAATTGCTGGCGGGGGCTGCTGGAGCGGGAATTGAAGAGCAGCTGTTGTGTGTACGTAAATGTTTTTTTTTTTTTTTTGCATAAAATTTCCGACAAATAAAAATTTCGACGAAAATATTTTTCCAGCGAAAATTCCGTCGGAAATGCGCCGGAAATAATTCCGGCGCATTATTTTGCGCCGGAAGTCCTTTTACGACGCGCGTGAAACCGCCGGAAATCCGCCGGAAATGCAAATTTTTGACGGATTTTTGGTCATTTTCCGACGAAAATGGCCACCGGAAAATGACGTTTTTCCTGTAGTGAATTATACTGAATAGAAGGGGAATGTAAGATATGTGATAGATTCAGCTTACGAGATGGGGTCGGGAGGATACCCACCCCTGTATAAGAGATATTGACCGAGCTACCATCGCGGATTGTCACAGTGTCTGAGCCTTGATATGGCGTGGAAATTGAAATGTTATCGAGCGAATTTGTAAGGTATGCAGATGCCCCCGATTCCAAGAACCAGTTCATGTCGGTGTTGTCTGAGCCCGTAAGAAGAGCTGTGTTCGCAGTTCTTGAGGATGGTGTGTACTAGACATTTAGTCTATGCCAGTATGACTGAGCCGAATGGCCCTTTTTTTAGACAAATCTGGCAGATGAAATTTGCAGTGGCTTTTGCCCGGGAGGAGTTGGAGGTGCTGGGCTAATTTTTCCCGCGAGATATTTTGCCTCTTCCGCGGTAGTTGAAGAGAGCTATATTAGAATTAGGCTGTCCGTTGGACTTTGCTGCATCCGTTGCCAGATTAACTTCTTCGCTTAAAAGAAGAGGGTATAGTTGATCAAGAGTAATTGGGGTAAGCATGGTTCTTATGGCTGTCTTGAAGGATTGATATGTGGGAGGTAGACCGTTGAGGATGTAAAGAATTATGTCCTCTGTATCAACGGCCGCATCTGCAGCAGCTATCTGGTCTACAAAAGACTTGATGTCGGTGAGATATTGCATCATGTTGGAGTTCTTAAAGGATATGTTGTGGAGTTCATTCTTTAGTTGAATGACTTTGGACCTGTTTGTAGATTGAAAACGATTTTGTAGTGACAACCAGATGGCTGCCGTAGTTTCTAAATAAATGACATAAGGAAGAACCATAGGGGAGATCGTAGAGCAAATGGAAGCATAAATGTTCTGGTCCGTGAGAACCCACTTGGAGAACAGAGGATTTGATGAAGACGAACAGTCTTGGTTCGTTACAGTCTGCGGTGGAGGAGTGGAATTGGGATCAATAAAGCTTTGAAACCCATTTGCGCGCACATATGATCTTGAGAACATGTGACTTCCAAATGGAATAGTTATCGTAGGTAAGGGGATGGTGATGACGTTTTTGATGTTGGAAACCAGAAACTTAAGATTGGAGGGGATGACCGGATCAGAGGCTTCGGTGGTTGGCGAGACACGATGATCTTCAGTCTGGGAGGAGGCGGAATGAGCCATCGGCAAGAACCTAACATACTACTGATACCATGAAGAAACTGATGAATCAAGAAGGAAAAGAATTGCTAAGAGAGACGAAGAACAGAGGTAGCATTCAATCTATCGTGTATTACACAACAACCTTCAAGTATATTAAATAGACCTGGGTAGTACGGCTCAAGAAGAGAAGAGCCAATCACAAATTTACACCTCAGACAAAGTACAATTTGTAACATAAAATATTTTCAACATTTATATTTCTGGTTCTAATAGTTAGCCTCACATTGGCAACAAAAATAGAAGTTTTTGTTTGCTTATTTCTTCATCAAAAGTAGTGATACATGACTATCTCTTACTCTCGTAGTTTGTATTGTGCTTCCCTCTCTCTTTTTATTTTGCCTTTATTTTAAAGTAATGCAAATGCACTTAAAAAAAAAGTGTGGGAAACTATTCCCGAAGGTTGTCCTTTGCTGGCATAACTGAATCAAGAAATCATTGAATGGATGTTGGGGATGCAAGAGCTCAGATACAAATGTTGCAACTAGTGTTGGTATTTCTCACTTTGAAATGGATCTAAATGCTACTAGCTAGGGATGTTATGTGCAATATGCATAGCTTGAATATAAATATGAACAATCTGCATAATCTGCCATTCACAAGAGACGAAGCCATCCAAATTCCTAAGATTATTATATTTCATTATTTTGCTTTGTATAACATGGATGTCTACCCAAAAACATAATGTATTTTCTTTTTCAATAAAGCTTGCTTGCAAAGATTATTATTTTCTAGATAAAGTAAGCGATACTGATGTTAGAATCAAATAATCTAGATTTTTCAAATTCAAAAGGACCCCGACCTTCAAAAGGATTTTTTTTTATATATTTCACCATAATCTTCCATATTAATGCTAGTATCAAATGATATAGATTAAAGCGTAATTTTTAAAAAGGAGTATCTTAATTGTCACAATTTGTACGTAAAAGGAGCAGGTTTATTTTAAAAATTTAAGAAGGAGCTAATTTGCCAATTATTTTGGGGTATTGTGACAGAGAGAGAAATGGAAGTTCAGGTGGAGAGAGAAATATGGAGTTGTGGAGAGAGATAAGAGAAAGAGAGAGAGAGAAAAATATCTAAAAGAGAAAGAGAGAATAATAATCTATGCTGATGGCTCTCTCCTCTACAAATTTTATATATTGTTTTTAATTAATAAATAATAATTTATATGTTAATCATTTTTTACTTAAATTTTTCTGATTAAACATAAAAAATCTTAATTTAATTTAATTACATTATAATTTTAAGTTATAAATTTTAATTAAATTAAGTTATAAGTTATTAATTTATATATTTAATAACTTTATTTATAACTTAGTTTAATTTAATTAAGTTAAAATTTTAATAACTTTATTTAAATTTATAACTTAATTTAATGTTATTACATTATATTTTTTATATTTATATTTAATTTAATTTAATTTAATTATGTTAAAATTTATAACTTAATTAAATTTAATAACTTTAGTTAAATTTATAGCTTAATTAATATTTATAGTCATAAATTTTATAAGATTTAAATATTTATAAAAAAATTTAATTAATATTTATAACTATAATTTTAATTGATATTTATAAAAAATATATTTAAATATTTATAACTATTATATTATTTTAAAATAATAAAATATAAATATAATATTAATTAAATTATGTAAATATTTTTAAAAAATTAATTTTAAAACCCTCTACCACTGCCTCTCTCTCTCTTCCCTCTCCGCCTTTCTCTTTCTCTCTACGTATCACTTTCTCTCTCTTTTAATGAACACCCCAAAACACTTGGCTTATTTAGAACAAGCCAAAATAGTTGGCGCATTCAGAATGCGCCAATTATTTTGACAAATTAGCTCCTTAAATTTTTAAATAAACTTGCTCATTTTACTAATTGTGATAATTAAGGTGCTCCATTTTAAAAATTACCGTAGATTAAACCCTCTTATTGGGAGCTGATAAAATGATTTTACCCTTATGCCACCTTAATAGACCTACCTAACTAGCCGTCGTCAATGATGATTGCTCCATATTGGCATAATGAGAAGCTTCATTGCATATAACTTTGATAAACATACAACATACCACTTCGAAACTCTTAACCGTGAGGATTCAAAGGAGTTTATAGATCAATTTTTTTATTGTTGATTTTATCAAAATAAAGTTGAAATACATGAACGATTATTACGTCAGGATATCTAATAAATTTGAAATTTATTGAATTTCCTTTAAGATAAAATTCAAATTAAATTCAATGACTTTTAAGTCCATCCTTAAATCATTTATATCATAATATCTTAATTTAAAGAATTTAAATACATCATGATCTTTGAAATTTGCTTAGATTCTTATTAACGTTTGCATAATGCTCTACTTTAAAAAATATTGAAATAATAGTTATAAATATCTGCATGAATGGACAACAATACAACATTTCTAATGAAATTTTATTAAAAAAAAAATCTACAATGATTTTTAAATGAATTTATCTTCGTCATTAACATTCTATATATATATGAGTTTCATCTCCTCCTAAAAAACTTAAAAAGGTGGGCTCAGTCGCTCAGACATGATTAAGCGAGCAAACCCCCGTATCCCGAGGCGCTGCTTCCGGACACCGACTCGCCGGCCATTGACAAATCAAAGCATAGCCGGACGTCCGTCTCACATTACCCAAACAAGTTTCTGTACCACTCTTCACTGTCCCATTCATCGCCGTCGTCGTCACTGGGGACAAAATTCCCGTCTTTCTCCTCAATCGCCGGCGCTCCAAAATTATCTTCTTCGTTCTGCTCTGCTTCGATTCCCATCTCCCACCACTCTTGCCCTGAATCCAATCCCTCCGCCACAAACAAGCCAAGCATCGGATTCCATAATTCCGCAACCACCACAACCACTTTCCCCGCCGCCACTAACGGTCCCGTCAAATTTCCCCCCACAACTTCCCCATTCATCCCCGCCATAGTCACCGAAATTCCGCCGCTGCTGTCGCCGCCGACGAAAGCAGCCGAAATGGAAAGAATTTCGTAGCAGCCTCGAAGCGTGAGGTCGGTGAGGTCGGCGGTGGAGGAGCAGGATGGATGTTTTAACACGGCGAAAGATACAGGGCCATTCGCCGTGAGAATAGACACGTAGCCGCCCAGGCAGCGAGCTAAGATCGCCGTGGCTTCGGCGATATCTCCTCCATCAGAGATCTCAAGCACATGAGGACGGAGAAAAGATGCGGGCTTTCGCGTGCTCTTTGAACCAGAAGGGCGGCCGCGCCCCCGTTTTGCCGGCGGCTCGGATAAATTTTCGTTTGGAATTTGCAGCATTGTGAGAAGAGGAAGAACATGAAGAAAAAGGACAGTCTTGTCTCTCCATCTCAGTTGTATTTATAGGCGTCGCGAGTCGGTTCTAGTTGTGGGGGGTTTCAGGAATCGGAAATCTGGGAGAGATTGACTACTTAATATAATCTAATGAATCTTGAATCTTGATAGGTGTTTAAATTAAGAAACTGAATGAAAAACTGACTGATTTTGTTCGATTCCGTCGAAGTTAGATTCTCTTTTGATTTACAGGATAACATACAGCGATAAATTGGCCGGTATTTTTTGCGGCTTGAGAATGGACAAGTATTAGGCTATTAGCTCCGTTTTTTAGTACAATTTTTTTAAATAGTAAAAGAATATGGCCAAAATCTGAATATAAATTATTAGATTTAATTTAAGATATTATAATATAAATTTTGATTATTTTTTATATATATTTATTTTAAAATAAATTTAATAATTTCGATGCTCAATTAACTGGTGCATCTTGAAATATTCGCGGCGGTAGAGAAATGTGGAATTTAATGTCTTAGGTTTCGTTTGTTTTTTTTTTGTGCTTTTGTAAAAGACAGTTTTAAAAAATATTAGTTCAGAAAATGGAGTTTTCTAACGGAGAAGACATATAAAAAGTTTTCTCAAAACTGCAGAAAAATGAAAAATAGGAGTTATTGGGAACGTGATTTGACGAACCAAACAACACAAAAAAAATTCTCTGTTTCCGAAAACGGAGAAGGCAAAAAAACGCTCAAACAAACAAAGCCTTAGCTTTACACGAAGATCTATCACGCAAGCATATAAGAGAGAGTGTGTGTGTAGCGTTCATAAGCGACACCAGAGTTTCATGTGGAAACCCCTGAACAGATGTCCAGTTTGAATGAATTCACTATTATTTGCAGTTGATTACAAATGAGAGCTTTCTTTGGGGGAAAGGCCTTGGGTTAATGTAGCAAATATATATCATATTACATGGTGGGAATTGAAAGAATTAGTATTGAAACGTTCGTTTGGTCGGCATGACCATAGTGGATGGGCGATGGAGGTCAAAATGATTGTATTCGGGTGATAGTGGTCAGACAGACCGTTGTCTGGCGAGGGAGGTCGAAAGGATCGTAGTTGGTGGGAGATAGTGGTTAGAAAGACTATTGTCTGACGATGAAGGTCAGAAGGACTGTAGTCGGCATGAGACAGGAGTCAGAAAGATCGTTGTCCGGCTAGGTCAAATGGACCGTAGTTGGCAGGAGATAGGGGTTAGAAAGACCATTGTCGTAAGGCGATGGTCCAACGGAAGTCCGGT
The DNA here is from genome assembly GCA_019514585.1 of Dendrobium officinale. NCBI lineage: Eukaryota > Viridiplantae > Streptophyta > Magnoliopsida > Asparagales > Orchidaceae > Dendrobium > Dendrobium officinale. Next base: position 9,940,306 of record CM033686.1, read on the forward strand.
GTCATACGGTGGTCCGGTGGAACTCCGACATCAGGCGGTGGCCCGATTGAAGTCTGGCTTCAAGCGATGATCCTGACAGAAGTCCGACGTCAAGTGGTGGTCTGATAGAACTCCAGTGTCAGGCGATGATCTGGAAAAACTCCAGCGTAGAGTGGTGATCCAGCATAAGTCCTGCGTCAGGTGGTGGTCCGGTGGAATTGCGGGCATTAGGTGGTGGTTCGACAGAATTCCGGGCATCAGGTGGTGGTCTGGCGGAACTCCGGGTGGTAGTCGAGGAGGAGCTAAGGGGCAAGAGCGATCTCCGATCTCTCTCTTGCTCTCTTACTTGGGGTCCCCTCTCTTCAATTAGGAGGGGCTCTATTTATAGATTTTTTAGAGTGGCAAGATCAAGGGTAAATGGGGAGTAGTTTAGATGGACGGCCGATGTTGAATCTCTTGATCGTGGACCATTTGCTAGCTATTTGAAGGTCTTAATGATGTCGAAATTTCGTGATCTTGGGTTCGTTAGATTCTTCTCATCGAGCTGCTCGATTTGACTATAAGCATGTCATGTTTGGAAACCGTTTGGTAATCCAAATTGCTATTTGAACCTTCCAACAACGCTTCTAGTCCTTGATTTGGACCCATTTGGGCTCGGATTGAGTCAGCTTTGTTGTCGTTGGGTTTGTATTTCTGAGACGCTCAATTCAAATGTAAGTTTGCTAAAATCAAAGTTCAGATGGTCCCGAATTTAATTTTTAAAGTTTCCAACTTAATTTTATCTTGAGATTCGTGCCGATAAAGATAATTTTTTGATGATGTATCCCTAACAATAGACTTATACACAAAGCACATTAGACACATGGCAACCCCTAATTCACCGAAATTTATTTAGGACAATTTTTTATTGCTTTTTAAACCTGCTTTTAAATATAATTTTTTTTAACTAGAAATTTTTGTACTGAGAAAATGTTTTAGAAAGCAGTAAGAAAGTTGTCCCAAATAAATTCTAATTCCTCTGACATTATTTTCGCATCTCCATACGATCAATGGCACTAATCATCCCTAAGAGGGCTCTAATTATCTCCAACTTAATTTGGATAAATAAGGTACTTAACCAATATTGGATCAATCTAACTCATAGGTAACAAGTTAACACATAAAAAATCACATAATTATTAGGAAAACATTAATAAGTACAAAGAAAAATCATAACTATTTTTTTAAAATCTAACAAATTTTAACGACTGAAAATAGGGGAATAAATAATTTATCTATAAAATTGGCATGATTGCTATAAATCTAAAGGCAAAATTTAATTAAAAACTTTTTGAATTAAATTCAAAATCATCTGAATTCTAATTTCAACAAATTTATAGTCGAACTGAACATCCTGGCAAGACGAAGCCAAAGATATTAAAAGTGATCTATTTCGAACCTAAATGAGATAAAATCAAACACTTGAAATGTAATCAAAAAAATTTTAGATATTAATTAGATGATCAAATAATCTCCAAATTTGATATTTTTATAGTCAAATCGAGCATATGACCACTCAATTCTGACATCATGGGGGAACTTTATTGCTCAGTAAATTCTTTATGATCTAAGTAATACATTTGAACCATACAACGGAGTGCTTTGAATTTTGGTTCAATTTACCAAAATACCTTTCTAAAAAAACCTATAAATAAATATTCATTCTCTAAATAAAAGAGCTTGAAGAGGGGAGAGAAGAAGAAAACTCCCTTGCATTTTTTATTTATCGATGCTATCGACGACAACCACCAATTCTCACCATTGATGATGACCATTAACTCTGGTTGCCAACCACCACCAACAATCTCCGCTATCTTTTACAATCTTATGTCAGATCTAACCCTGCTCTTGGGTTTTTACTGTCTGTCTATGAATAATTGATTTCTTTAATTTCAATATTTAATATAATTTAGACATTGATTTTCAATATAATCATATATTCTTCAATTATAAAGAAGAAAAGATTCTTATATCTCTTGATATATATAGCTGATTCAAATTCAATATAACATTACCAACCCACTAAGGTTTTGTTTGGGACAGTTTTCTTCCTACTTCATAAAACAGTTTTTAGAACAAAAATTAAAAATGTTGTGCTAAAAAACTGCTTTATGAAGCAGGAAGAAAGCGGTCCCAAACAAGCCTTAAAACTCCTATCGATTTTTATCCTCTCTATAAGAAGAAATAACGTCTCCTCATCGCATAGAAAAGGTCTAATCATCTCCATAAGCCTCGTTATCATTAAGGTAAATCCACTTCTTAACTCAATACTGAATTAATCTAAGGTTAAACATTAAAAAATCAGGAAAGGTAAATAGGAATTGTCATGGACTAATTTTTCTTATTTCTTATTTGTTGATGTGATGTCGAATGTTTTTAGATGGGTAAAACATCGTTGTTTTTATTGTACCCTTTAAAAAAATGCGATATTATATACTTTTTAACAAGCAATTGCATAAACAAATAATTACCACATTGAAGTTCATAAAGGATAAAAATGTATTTCTCACAAAAAAATTTTTACGCTAATGGGTTGCTTGGTTGTTTGAAAAAGGAATACAGTGTAAAAAAAAATGCAGTGTAAACGAAATAATTTGGAGTTGTTTGAATGAAATGCATGAATTTATTTATTTTTGTTTAGTTTGAAGTAAAGTGAATGCAATGTAAAATGTAAAATAGTTTTGCCCAGTGTGTCCGAAGGTTGTGGCGGTGACGGTGGGCGGCGGCCGGTGGCAAGGATGGCAGGAGGTAGTCGACAATGATGGTGGTGGTCAGCGGGGGGTGGTGGCCTTGGTGATCGCGGTGGTGGGTAGCGACAGCGGCTGTCAGCGGTGTTCAAGCAATCGAGCAATCGGTGTAAACTATTCTCAACCAAAACAGGCGAGAGCACTTTACCTAAAAAATAAACTAGAATATAATATATTGCATTTACTTTAGGATTTGCTTTCATCGAACAAAATATCCCAAAAGTTCAAAACTCATGCATTAGGAATGCAATGCATTCACTTTTCATCCAACCAAACAACCCCTAAGGCTTCATTTGGGATAACTTTCTTAATATTTTTTAAAACAACTTTTTAATTAAAAAATTTTTTGAACTAAAAATTTTTATAACAGCAAATTGATTTAGAAAGCAGTAAAAAAAAGTCCCAAACAAAGAATAAATCAGCATAAAAAATAAACAGAAAGCATATATTTCAATATACTATTTATAGTTTTTTTTATAATACATTAAAACTTTAACATAAAATTAAATAATTAGTACATAAAAATAAGAAAAAAAATATGTATTTTGTATTTTATCTTATTTCTAATATGTCAACTTGATTCTAATTTTTTGGTGAATAAAATATTACCCAATTAAGTAATACTTTACCCACCCTCAAATTCAACATCAATAAAAAAAAAGAACATAGTTAAGCTTAAGATCGCAATGATTGCCAAAATATTTGGCATACTGATGGCGGTGGTCCAACAATGAAAATCAGATGTTAGTGATCAGACATTAGTCTATAAATGGAGCTTTGAGATTCCTATAGCCTGTAAGCACGATCTCTGAGTCTCCTCTTATGTACAAAGTGAGGTGTCTCATAAATATAACTAAACTCTGAAATACCGCAGCGAGCGGTCCATATTGATTTTCTCGATAATAGACCATTTTCTCAACATTTAAGTGTCTTAATGAAATCAAAATTGAGCAACCTTGTGCTCGTTGGATCTATCTCATCTAGACACTTGATTCAACTATAAATATATACAATTTGGAGATAATATGATCATCCAATTAGTGTCTTGAGTTTCCGATTATTCTTTAAGTTCATAATCAATAAATCAGTCTCATTTGGAATTTGATTGGAACATATTTGATATCTTTGAGCGGGATCTCATTGAGCAATTCAACTATAAATTTCTTTAAATTAGAATTCAATAATATTAAATTTTTGAAAGTTTTTAATTCAAATATGCATTGAAATTTATATCCGCTCAAATCTATATTTAATGATGAATTGAAGCAAACTTTTCTATAAATTATATCAACAAAATGGACCATCTATACTAAATTCATCTTATAATTTAAAGCTTACAATAGAATAATTTAAGGTTTCAAAGTTTAACATTATTATCAAAATACTCTAAAATTATTCTGAAGACATAGGTTTCATTTGAGATAACTTTCTTACTATTTTTTAAAATATTTTTTTAGTACAAAATTTTCTTTTTAAAATAAAATTTATGGTAAAAAATTATTTTATAAAACAATACAAAAGTTGGATCAAACAAAGCCATAGTCATTGAATGATAAGCTCCAAAAGCCTGATTTCCACAATGCACAAGGTTGCAATGTCTCCCCCCTACTTCAATTTTGGATCAAAATAAATGAGTTATAGTGATAAAGATGGCAAAACTCAAAAAACTTACCGAGGAAAAAAAAAATAAGAAAAACTCTCTAAGCTAACCTTATTTAAAAATACATAACAAAATGATAGCTTATTTCCTTTACAAAACCAAAACATTCATATCAATACAACCTTTGATGTCTTCTCTCCTTAACACTAGAACTTCTCATTAATACACTGGACCTCTCCCCTTTAGGGTTGTTCCAGTAAGTCTCCTTCCCTCTACACTTTTCTTTTACTATACCACTATTATTAGTTCTATCAGAATACAAAAAATCGCTGAAATAATGGCTTCCCATGCCTTCTGAACCCTCTCCATTTTCTTCTTGATGGAAATAGTTTCTTGACCTAGAAGGGAAATGACCGTTATAATCAGATTCTTTGGATAATTGTAACGGTCGACTCCACCTCGATTGCTGGGCACCTCCAAACAAGTAGTCCGATAACTCATCAGTGCTTGTGGAGTTCCTGGTGGTATCAGTGGTCCACGAACCTTCTTCTGAGCAGCTTAGTGAGAAGCTGTCGCTGAAGGAATCCGCGCGAGGAAAGTAGAGTCTCTCACTGGTAGTTCTATTGAGCTGATCATGGTTCCTGTGTGGCAGAGAGCTTGAATGTCTATGGAATGGAGATTCTTCATTGCCATGCACAAATTTAGCAGGTTTCTTGAACCAGCTTGAGGTCTTTAATGAAACATGCCCTCTTTCATTTTTGATGAGGCTTGGGGCCTGGGATGATTTCCTAATGAAGCAAATAGAATGTTAAATTTTGCACAATCAAAAGAGAATTTACAGAAGAGTGTAGGTTTCCAGCAATGGAAGGTGACCTGGCATAGAAGAGAATGTAGGCATTTTCCTTCAGAACTCTTTCAAGCTCCACGGGTCTTACCTATAGAAAAATACATGAAAATCAGCATTTAAATTTCATGATTTTCGTTAAAATAAGTATTTCTTTCTGGACAATGCCTTGTAAGTAGTAGATTGTTCACTAGGCTTTACTTGGAGGTTCACAATCTTAAAAACCAAAAAATTGAGCCTCATATCACTTTTCTACAGTTTTCGAAGTCGTATGAAGTTGCTTTGTAATGTTAAACTGCATCTTACATTCTTTTATTACTTTGAAGACAATACAATCTTTCAAGTAATAACACGAATTGAGAGTGAATTCTTTTCAAGTAAAATCTCCCAAAACCTACCAAAATTCCTAATCTCATAATTCAGGCTCCTTGAAAGGACTTTTACAAATATAAGTACCTAGAACATAATAAGATGGTTCTTTCAGACATTTGGCACTTCCTTCATCAAGAAGCAATAATCCTATGGATGTTTTTTGGCTCTACACCAACTAATATTAAGCCCTAATTCCCCCTTATCTGAATAAATTTAACTGCCTAAGCACAAGCCACCATCATGCAGAGCAGTTAACGGGAAAAAAATGGCATCTTCAGTTTCTATAAAGAAGAGAACGATGATGATGACGAAAGGAAGACAAGGATGTCATTTTTATTTTATGAATCTCTTACATAAGAGGAAAAACAATTTCTTGAAGAGGAAGGTAAGAAAACGTCAGCAAAAATACACACTTGAATAAAATCCATAGCACCGAAACATATAAGAATATATAGACAGATTGTAAGAGGATACCAAATGGTTAGTGCTAAAGTCATCAAGAAAGGCTGACGAAGAAGAAAAAAAACTAGAATTTGCAAAAAATATAGATGGCAATTTTTTTTAGGACCAGATTATCAATTTCCATAGGGAGACTGCAGCACTGAGGAAGGATTGTTCAAATAAAAAAAAAAAAAAAAAAAGATCATCTCAGATTTCTTAAATAACATAGCATAACAGGAAAAAACAAAACATACCTCTTTATCATTAATCATGTACCATTTTCCTTTCATGCTCTTGACATAGCATATATAATGGCCAGAGAAAGCAGCGTTCATGACATCCACGTGAACCACAACAGCATAGAGGTTGTACAGAGGGCACGGATCCACCCTGCTCATATAAGGAGCTAGATCCAGTTTAACTGGGAACCTTATTGCTTTATTCAGTTTCCCAAACTTCCCCAGCTGTGGAACACAAAAACAAAAGCAATTTAGATAAGCTAAATCAGGGTTGTGAAAATGGGACCGGAGATAGAACCAAAAAAAAGAAGTTCATTTGAACCATTTGATGCAATAAATATTAAAATTATTTAATTATAATATAAATTATATAATAAATAAATTTTTTAAAAGTGAATATATAGTTACCTCAATTAAGGTTCTTGAACAAGCTCGATTAAAGAGATATAAAGTGCAGAAGAAGTTTGATTAATTATTAATATGAATATAATTATAAGTATATTATAAATACAAATATATGAGCACTAAATAGATTTATAAAATTTTAAAAATATTACAATATAAATGTATAAATATAAATATAATTTAAAACAATAGTTACAAAATTTTATATTATTAATTTTTATAATACACATAATAGAAAATTCGCAGCCCAACCCAACTCAAATTTGCATTCTAACTCATATATTATTCATGCAGTTTTTTTTTTATCCCACGTTATAGAAGAGTTTGAGGTTATTGTCTTTATATAGTATAAAGTACGCACAACTTATAACAAAGTATGTTATTTGAGATGGCATGCTTATATCATAGTTGAATTCATCTTCATATCTAATAAAAATGTTTTAAAAATTTTAAAAGAATTTAACAAATTAAAACATATTATTTAAAATCTAATTAAAATAAAATTAAATATTTTATAGAATCGGCTGTTACTTGTGTTCAAACACAAGGTGGTTTGATGAAGTATTTTCCTATTTCAGTTGGATTACATCAAGGATCAACTTTAAGCCAATATCTTTGTGCTTTAGCCATTGATATTCTCACCAGACATTTGCAAAAGGTTGTACCCTAGTATATGCTTTTTGCTAATGAAATTCTTCTTGTCAATAAGACTAGAGAGAGTTGAAGTAAACTTGAATTATGGAGGTCAACCATAGAGTCTAAAAGGCTTTCGTTTGAGTAGATCTAAAATTGAATATATATATATATATATATATATATATATAGTGTAATTTTAGTAATAATAGATCCAGTAGGGGGATTGTGATTTTGGGTGATCAAGTCATTAATAAGAGTACACATTTTAGATATATTGGATCTATTGTTTAGAGTGAAGGTGAAATAGATAGGGATATTATTAGTAGAATTCAAGTAGGCTGGTTGAAGTGGAGGAATGCATCGGGCTTGTTGTGTGATAGAAAAGCCCCTCTCAAACTTAGAGAAAGTTCTATAAGATGGTAGTGAGACCTGTAATGCTTTTTGGTGCAAAATGTTGATCATTAAAAGAGAAGCATAATATCAAATTAAGTGTTGCATAGATGATGATGCTCAGGTGGATGAGTGGCTTTACTCTTAGACAGGATACAAAATGAGTATATACATGAAAAGGTTGGAGTAGCTCCAGTGGAAGATAAGATTAGAGAGAGTCGCCTTGGATGGTTTTGTCACATAAAATAACAGCCTTCCAATGACCCGGTTAGGAAAGTAGATGCATTAGATTTGACTTATGTTAAGAAAGGTATAGGTAGACCTAAAAAGACTTGGTTAGAAATGTGGGCTCCAAAAATTCGGCCCCGGCCTCCGCACGCTTTTCTTATTCGGCGAGGGAGTTTTAACGAACTAAGTTCCGGGGTAAATTTTGGAAGGCAGATGGGTTTGTAGATAAGACACTACCCAGAGATTTCGCCCTCATTTTGTGAGGACTTTATGATCTGAGTTCTGGTTTCCTATAGGCGCAAGCCCCTATAGTTAATTACCTCTCCCGATCACGAGAAAGAACTTTCGATTAAGGCTAGTCGTCGATCAGATACGTAGAATATACGTGTTATCTGGCATATAGTAGCAGCAATGGGTTTAGGTATTGGTAGAAATTGGATTTGGGATTGAGAATTTGGAAAGTATTGAAAAGCTTGATATTTAAAATATGAAATTTCACCACCTAGCACTTAAAGCGGATGGTGGGGGAATGGATGATGGACCCGATCAAGATCCCATGGTTCCGTCATCCCGGGCCATCGTGGTCCCTGGTCTACTTAGTCAGAGGAGGTAGTCGACCCAACCTGACAGAAGGATCCTTGTCGGCAGCCATGGGTTGCTTCGTCCAAGGGAACCTTGTAGACCGGGGTTGAATGTCTGTCTAAGGGGACAAATTTAAATCCACCTTAGCTAACAGAGGGCTTCGTACCCTATCGATCATATCCTATTGATTCATATCTCAAGGATTTAACGCCATTAAGGAGCGTATTGGCTCTAGCCATAACCGCTATCCGTGGTGCCATTTGGCGGCAAAACCACTCGGTTCAGAGGGCCCCGGGTCATAACCGTTTACCTGTAGTGCCATTTGGCGGCGAAACTGCCGGTTAGAGGACACGTACCACGTCCTTATTAGCAAGAGATTGTTTGAGAATGGATCCTAGTGATGTTTTCGACTAGGCATTTGACTCTTTGTGAGCTAGAGTTTATTTGAATTTGTCCACCCCGGCAGACTGTTGCAGAGGGTGGATGGGCTTTGCTTTAAGTGTTGGGATAGATAGTTTCATTTTTAAATATTTTTGGAATTTTGGGATTTTGAGATTTTTGTGGAGTTTTCTAGGATTTTGGTTTTTTTTTTTTTTTTTATTTGGGCTTTGTGGAGTTTAGATTTTCGGGCATTTGGATGGAATTTGAAAGTATTTGTGAACCCCTCCGGTTGAGATAACCAATCAATGCGGCCATCATCGGAGTGTTCGGAGGCATTTCTTCTTATGGATCGAACCTTGTCATCTCTGTTGGGCTGTTGACAGAGGATCGGGTTTCGTAGGCTTTTTGCCCTTGTAAGTGAATTCTTTTGATTAAAGGCTTTAGAGGCCTGATATGAATGTATTAAAACAAATATACTGGTCCTCTCAACCGTGTATTTGTTTGAGAGTTCGAACCTTGTCGACTCCTATTGATCCGTATAGGAGGATCGGGTTCGAACAAGAATTCACTTATCAGCCCGCGCAGCATCCCTAGACGTCACGTGTGTACCAATAACACGCTCGCCGGGGCCCATGCGGGTTTAGGATTGTATTTTACCCCTTTTTAGTGTACCTATGTGTATACAAATTACAGTGCACGTGCGGGAGTATTTTTGGAATAGACGCCTTCTGTCTGCTTGTACGGAGATTGCAGATCCGGTGGCGTGGCGTAGCAACTTCTGGATGGAGTTGTTCGCTGCTTTGTACAGGTAGACTGTCGTGCACTACTCGTTGATTTTCGTAGGCGGGTCATAGTGCACTAACGAGTCTCCTGCCTTCAGATTTGTAGATGCATTCACATGATATTTTTGTTCGTGGTTGTTGCTTTGCATACAAGTCTTCTGGAACTGACTGTATGCATTTGAATTTGCTATAGTTATTCTGCATTTTTCTTGTGACCAATACATTAGATGCATAATAGTTCTTTTACAACAGGTTATGGGAGCCTATATCTGTTGCATGTTGTCTGCTTCTACTTGCAGTGAATTGGACCATCGTGTTTGCTGACCGTTGAATGGTAATTGGTTGTATGGGTGTTGTAATTGTCATACCTCTTCTGCATTCTGCTTATGATTCGTGTACATCATACTTATCTTGTCCCCACAAATGAGTTATTGTGCTTCATGAAAATCTTGTATTCATACTCACAACCATATGTGGGTCGTTCCTTTTCTTTGCACATCAACAATCACATCCACCAACAACTCTCCCTTCTAACGCTTTCAAACTCTTCTAACATAGACTTGTAAGTTGATATTAACACCATTAGTTCCATATTGTTTCTATGTGGATTAGAGATTCTACAACAATTTCTACAATCAAGTTGTATACTCATATTGTTTGTTGTTTGTGAATGAGATATAAGAATTACTCTCATTCACTATGCCTCTTTATTTGCTCACAAATGATTTGTATTTATGGTCCTTTGACTCATCACAAGCCTTCACACATTCTTGTGTATTTAATTTGCACATTTCTTCATCTTAGTTGAAGTCCAATAGTTTGCAAGCACAACCTTCTACTGTTCGATTTGGCTTCAAATTTGAAATAGGCTTGCTCTCGAGCTCAAATTTTAGTATGAATTTGAATCTCCTTGCACTCGACATATTTGATTCAAATTTAGGTTTGAATTATTGGTCATTTGATTTTAAGTAAGTCCCCTGCATTCAGTCCAGTTCATTTGCAAGTTCAAATTCATATAAGGTCGAGCCCTTGTTGAAGTTCAAATGAGAGTCCAAGTACAAGTTCTTCGTTGTCTTTCAAGTTCATATCCTTCCTCTTTATTCGAGTTATCGTCAAGTTCAGTGTCATTTGAGTTCAAATTTGAGTCCCAATGCTTTGTTCTTTGTAGTCAAATTTGTATGTCCAAGTTCTTGTAGTCTTATTTGGTTCAAGTCCGGATGCACAAGCTCAAGTTCAATCTCATTTGCACATTTGAGTCTTATGATTTCAAATTTATTTGGGTTCAAATTTATTTAAATCATTTAGATTTTGTCCAAAGTCCAAGTAGAAGTCTTCCATTGTTCTTCTAAGTTCAATCAAGTCCGGATCTCAAATTGTTCAAGTCCTTGGATTTTCAATCCAAATTTCGTCAACCTCCCGGCGTCTCCCCTGTTAAGGGAAAAAAACCAAGAGGCCGCCTACCCGCCACGTAAATAAATACGTGCACGGTTGGTGTTGGTGAGACACCGCGGCGGTTGTATTTTTGTTTTCTCCCACCACGCGCAATAAAGGCGTGCATGGGGTTTTATAAAAAGCATTTTTGATAAGCAGTTTTGATTTCCCCCCGCCCGGGGATACTTATAAGTGACCCTGCTTCGCCGTACGTGCCGCACCGGGATTCCATCCTACCACGGCCAATAAAGGCGTGCTTAGGACAGTTCTCCAGTTTGCCACGGACATTGAAGCAAGGTTTTGAGTTTTAGAAAAGTTCATACCTCCGCGGGGTTGTCGTGGTTGACACGTGGATCGAGGTGTCACTCGCTTACCTCGTCGTAAGTGTCGCACCGGGTTCCCTCCTACCACGGCCACTAAAGGCGTGCTTAGGTGGTTTGCCGGTCCGACACGGACATCGAGGAAGAAGAGTGGAGGGGGATCGAGCATTTTCTCTTTTTTAAAATTATTATTATCATCATCATTTATTTAATTAATTAACTATAATTAATTAAATTAATCATATTTAATTACAATTTAAAATAATTAATTATAATACAATAATTAATTATATTTAGTCTTAATTAATAATAATTAATTTAAATTAAAATAATTAATTACAATTAATTTTAATCATATTATAGTTAATTAAAAATAATTAACTATAATTATCAACAAAATTAATTATAATTTATTTTAATAAAAACTAATTATTATTAAAAAAAGTTAAATATAATTAAAGTATTCAATTATAATAATTATATTTAATTATAATTAATTATAACTAAATAATAATAATAATAATAAAATCAAATCCTCCTCTCCCCTCTCAGTTCGGCAGACTTTCGGGATTTGGCCGAATGAGCATGAAAGGGAGAGGATTACCTTCACGCGAGCGAGCTCCAGTCGTTGCTTCGGGTCTTGATCGGAGAAGAAGGGAGGAAGGGGTTCGACTAAGGTAGGTCTTCCCTGTTCTCTTTCTCTCTTTCTCACGGGATTCGGCCGAAGGGGTGCGAGCGGCAGCAACAGGTAGAGGAGATGGGATGGGGAGTTCAGCCTCGGGTAGGGAAGATCGGCCAGGTAGGAGCTCTCGGTCTCTCTCTCTCTCTCTCTCTCTCTCTCTCTCTCTCTCTCTCTCTGTATCGGAGAAAGCCCGAGAGTTCGGCTTGATGAGCTCGGGAGCAGGAGGCGGGAGGGTTGCGGCTTGGAGCTGGGAGGAGCTCGATGGAAGGTGGAGAGGGAGGTCGTATGTGTGGTTCGGCTTGGAGAGGAGATCGGAAGAGCGGTTGGGTGACGGGGTCCGGTCGAATGGAACGAGAAGCAGCGACTGAAGGCAGAGCTCTGCTTCATTTTATAGACGCGATCCGAGCAACGACCGAGGCGAGATTGCGAGATTCCTGCAGGAATTGCGGGAAATTGACCGGAGCGGCGCCGTTTGCAGCGGGATTTCGGCACAACTTCGTGGATCCGACGGTCTACAGGTTAGCTGAATTTTTTGTTCTTTTTGTTTCTTTATACAAAGGTCAACAAGAAAATATTAGAAATGACCTTTCTTTATTAGATTTAGATGAGAATTTGACTCTTAACATGACACAATGGAGAAAAAGGATTCATCTAGCCAACCGCACATAGTGGGATAAGGATTGTTGTTGTTGTTGTTGTATAGAACCGGTCGATTTTACAAAATCGGGACCGGTTCGACGGTTTTCTGATCAAACCGGCGGTCCTAACCAGTTTGAGCCGGTTTGATGCAAATACGGTTTTTTGAATTTGACCGGATCGGTATTTTTGTCGGTTCACGATCGAACCGGTTGAACAGGCCGGTCCGGTCCGATTTTCAAAATATTGAGCTGCATGGCAATATTCGTTGAACAATACAGACAACTTATTCCGAGAGATAAAAGTCTCAGATTTACATTAGTCCTACTTGGAATACCACAATTACCTGAAAACGTTTCAATGCAATTGTAAGGATATTAGGAGCCTCAACTACAGACAATTTCTTCTTTGCACGCTCAAAAGATTTACATCTGCAACAAATAAATGAGGAAGACATGAGATGCAAAAACAGTCAGAAGAGTATCACGGATCACGTATCAGTTTGATAGTCTACTCAAGTACAAGTATATATTACTCTATAGTGAGACTATCCCACCCAGTAAATGAATGTTTTTGAAATGTTTGCCACTTTGAGGAAGAATAGAGGATTTGAGAGAATAAAGAATTTCGGAAAACATATTAATTCCGACCATGAACTTAAAAAAATTGGTTTTTTCATAATATGAGAACGATCTAGAAAAATAATCTTACTGCTTTTTTAACCCTTGATAATACTCTAATATTTCAACAAAACTTACAAACATAATTAGTTTTCCCTTTGCTGGTCAATTAATCCCATAACATAAATTTCTTAACATCATCCCTCTACCCTCCAGCCGAAAACCACAACATTTTAAATTTTGAGTGCATGATCAAACGATGAATATGCTAGAAGTCATAAGTTGTCAAAATAATGAAAATCATTAAGACAAAAGATCCCTCTTTTAGCCCTATCCGACTTGAATTGGCCACGAGTTCATTTTGATTCCTACCACTTATAACTAATGAAACTTTCAAACTAATACAAGCTGTATGTTGTGTTCCACATAAAATTGATGTTGGTTAAAAGATGCTTAAAGAAGTCAAAACATGCAAAACCATCTGATACGAGCAAGGGCTTAAAAAGAACCAACCTATCACAACGGTATCTGTTCTCCCCATCCAAAACTTCAGTAGTCGTGAACTGCTCGAGAGCTTGTTCAAGTGTTCCAATATTCCCCTGTATTTCCACTGTGAGATCCATCATACGTTCTAGTTGCTCAGATTTTGCCTTACACTTCATGCAGTTTATCTGCATTTAGCAACAATCAAGTTCATTATTCCAATGCACTTGAAAGGAGATGTGGTGCGGGTCTAGGAAGGGGTTGGGAGTTCTATATGCAGGGAATGAAAGGTGCTGGACCTCTGACCGAAGGTATCCACCAAAGGTTAATTGTATTAGACTACTAGTATCTTCAAGAAAATTTTCCGCTACATCTCCAGTTTCTTTAATGCAGGTATATTGCATTGCATCAATGGCGTACCTATCAAACAAACAGCTGCAAAACTGAGATTTATGATTTCAAGAATACAGAACAGCTCGAAAAAATTTAATCCATCATCATCCCACTTAAAGAAATAATGTAGTCAAATAGTGAGATCAAAATGGAGGAATGGTTGATCCATACTGCAAGAATGTTGAAGTGACTTTGCTGCTGAAGGCAGAACTCCTGTTCATTGAAAATGAGGGGTTACAGCAAATTAACTTTTACTTGCTGGTTTTGCTCTAAATTCTCTTTCTTTTAAATAAAGGGATATATTGCCAAAACAGTGACACTAGGATCCATGCACATGCATATATTTTGACAAGCACAAATTTCAAATCCACACCATATCTCGGAGCCAGAGACCATCACATAAAAAGGTCTCTAAACTATCCTTGATCATGTGTGTGCCTCTTAGCCAATGTTGATATGAATCGATCAAGCCCAATGTGCTACAAAATCGAGTGCTTGTAAAAAAAAAACTTTGAAAATGATCCATTGATTTCCTTAAACCTGATTTGATTCAAAACTGGATCCTTAGAGCTCATTTCCTGGGGTAACCATCATTAAACATACCATCATCTCGATCTAGTAGAGAGATTTGAGAAGAAGTAGCTAACCAAACTCCTTAAATGGTATGACAGTGACACCCCCCTCATTATTAGTAAATTGGGTCCACAAAATCAACCTATGAAATGCAAATATAGGATCATAATCGAGTTGACCACCAAACCAGAGCACAATAATGTCCTTCAATGAGATTGTTATTGGGTTCCCACTTGAGATGTAGTCAATCCTAAAGAATGGCATTGGAAGCTTTCAACCTTCAAATTCAATATAAACTCTTGCTTGTTCACCATTTTTCCAAGAAAAATCGTGGGCACCTCAAATAATTCACTTGTAAAATCCTCATGACCAAAATAGTTTATCTTCTTCAGCCCCATAAGCGACTTCGGATCTTGCGTATACTTTAGAATAAAATTGCACAAATTTCAAGCAAATTGATCAAGAATTTTGGAGTAAAGGCAACTTTTTTGAGATGGTTGATTGCTTCTAAAGGATCTATAGTAAGATGTTTTCATGTGGATTTTTTTTTGCAGTAATATAAAGGTCTTGTAAAAATAGACCACGATTTTTTGAATGAAATGATGTTTGAAATGCTTTTAACACCACCTCCACTTCAGGAAATGTGCATGATTCTTTCACTTCTCATCTCTTTCTCCTCGTGCTTCAATTTTCTAAGGTTTTTGAAGATCTTTTGATGCATCTACACCAAATTATGGAAGCCACCTCTTAAACCTATTTGGGACAATATGCGACATGATGAGAGCTGCCTCTTGAACCTAGAGGGGTCAGCTTGAAAATTACATTTGCTAAGAACGTAATTATGGGCCACTGTAACGCTATTAATAGTATGTTATTCCTTGACTGTAGGAGATCCCTTAAATATAGTGAAGCAAAACTCTTAAACATCTATGTATATTTTGGTGTAATAGTTAAGAGTTTCATAAAAAAAAATACAAAGTTAAGTAGGCTCATACTAGAGTAATCGTAGGAAAGTGAACTTCCAGGAAGTTACAACAAGAAGAGAAAACCATACAACATATTGGGCCAAATAGTTTGGCCTGTGACATCACACTCTTGAGATTCATATGTCTATTAAATAAAATGAAAGTCTATTTTAATATATTCCAATATAATAAATAACTTTTAACTCTGTCAAATGTTTTAATTTGGCTAAAACACCACTTAAGAGGCATTCAGTCACCTTAAAAACACCTCAATCAAGATTTTGTATGATCTTATAAGTTTGTCCGCCTCATGATGAGTATGCAACAAACCTGAAGAAGAAACTACCATTGAATTTACCTTGAGGTTCCTTGAGAAAAAAGACTACCTTGAGTATTCAGAAAAGGAAAGTATTTTTAACTGATACTGATGCCAGGAACATGTAAACTAGGACCATAATTACTGAGGCAATTAGTTGAAATGCTTAATGTAATACCAAACTCACCTTAAGAACTCATGAGCATCTTCTTCTCTCCCATGCGCAAGATGACTTCCAATTCTATCTATACGGGATAGAATTCCAACAGGGGACAAGGGGGATTGCCCCTGTTTTCCCTTCAGGATGAGATTTTCAAATTCACAGGTGAAACACCACCCTCTTCTTGAACCTAAACAAAGGGCGATTGTTGAAAAATAAGGTAAAACGTACTTAAAGCTGTTAGAAACTATAAGGTTTATGTTAAAAAAGGACAGAAAACTTGCATTTCGCTCTATGGAATCCTTCAAGTAGATAAGCAGTAAGTGGCCGAGTAAATGCCAAGCACTGGAGCACGGCATTAGCAAAGCAACTGCAATATAGAAAAAAGTTGTAACAATAATACAAAATCCATAGATAGATGTTACTATGCCAGTATCACATAAAAATAATATTACTTCAAAATTTGGCCAGGCTTTCATAGTTGTCTCAAAGTTGCCAAAACTGACATATTCATTATCACAAGTATGGGAACTTAAGAGCAACCATCAACTTTAGCAGTAATCAAGCTGTACCTGTTGCCACAGTTAAAAAGGCCAAAAGGGTCCATATCCACCTTGTCAGAGTTGTAAAGCTTGGCAAAAAGTTCATAGGGGAAATTCATCTGGAAATATGAAGAAACTATTGACAGTTAAACATGAAAAACGACCATTCTGTATCAGGAGATGAGAAAATGTGCTAACATGAACAATCAATACATTATACTTTTGGTATACACCACTCACAGGCATTGAAGAAAAACCTCCAGAGCTCAGTGACGGGTTTAACTGGTGGATAGTACTCTTAACAGATGCTCTCAAATCAGATTTACAGTTTGATAGAGGAATTGCACTCTTCGAGAATTTAGATGTCATTGTAGGAGCATTGTTAACTTTTGAAGATGTATCATCTAAAATAGAATGCCTTCCACCACCATAGAATGCACGTTCAGCAAGAGATATAGAACGAGATCTCAACCTTCTAGCATTCAGTAGCCAGTCATCAGCACTTTTCCAGGTTGGGCTGAAACCTGGTTTGTCACAACCCTTGACTCTACAGTCCATGAGGTTGGATTTCTTAGTACCATCCAGGGCATTTGCAAAAGAGCGTCCATGGGTAGAGCTAGTTCCCAAGGTTCTGTTTTCTTCAGAATGCTTCGAGTGGGTATCAGGACAAAAAGCATGTAACTCAACGCCTATGTTCTTACTGTTGTTACTCGAGCATTGAGAAAACTTAGTGGTTGTATTGAGGTTGGAGGAAACAGAGCTTAATTCAAGAGAATCATTTAACCTGTACTTGCTTTCTTTGGTGCAACAGCCGGACAGCTTTTTCTTTGAGTTAATTGTGTGAGATGAACTGTTTACCAACAAACTTGCACTGCCAATTCCGACTGAAGGAACTTCAACAAAATTAGCAACACCTGCTTTTTTTGGTCGAACAGAAGCAATGTCACGAGATAAAGCTTCTCCAGTTTTGGCATGAAGCTGAGGATGCAAGCCTTCACAGGCAGAAGCTTCTTCACAGTTTTCCAAGGAACCAGGATAAGTAGAACAGCTTGACAATGAATCGACTAAGGAACCAAAACTGCTATCTGTTCCAGATGAATCCAAGAAAGATCTAAAATCCTTTATATCATTGTCCCTGATAACTAAATTATACAAGTTGGAATCAGATGACGGTTCCACAAAACATGCGGCAACATGATTAGTAAAAGACTTCTGTTCATTCCCAACTGTGCCATCCAATAACTTAGATTTTTCAGCTTGGAGACGACTAAAATGAGAGCTACTTTCTAGAAGCTTATCTTGGTGATCAAATTGAGGACGATGACATTCATCCTTGTGACCTCGCCTCCAGTGGATAATCTGGCATGTGCCAGAGCTGCAATAATACATAAAGTAGAGCATAAAATATCAATCAGCCTATTAAGCATCTCTGATCAGTAGTAAAATCACGAACGAAGCCAGCTATCCAAGCTTTTTTATTACAGAATACTCAAAAATAAAAGGGGAAAGAAGCATCCAAAATGAACTATGTTTGTTTTCGATGGATGTAAGACGGAATGATTTTTTCCTGATACAAGATATTCAGTATTTGCGAAAAAAACTGCAAGGAGAAAAGCACAGTGGATGCATTTAAATCTCCAACAATATAAAGAAGGTGAAAAGCCACAATAAAAATGATCATTGATCAGTCATGAACAACTAAACCTTTTGTCAAACCGTCCGGCAGAATGCAGTCATCTAGTTAAGTTGTCAAAACTCCATATCTCTCATGAGAAGTAAACTAGAGTTTTAGCAGTCCATAATTAGTTATCATCACTCATATACATCTCAAAAACCAAAAGAAAGCCCGAAACCACATTAAGGGAAAAACTTGTGCATGCTTGATTATATAAACTAAAATAGCAAAGCAAACAAGATTTTTAGCACTCATCAGTTATCATCACTCACATGCAACTCAAAAACCAAATCAAAGCCATAGAGCACATGAGGAAAAAACTTTTGTGCTTGACAATATAAGATAAAATAGCTAGGAACCAAAAGTATGAAAATAATTCGAGTTTACCAGAAACATAGATGCTAAAATAACAAGTAACCAAAAGTACTATTAATAATTTAAGTTTACCAGAAACATTTTCTGATTATAGCCTTTGAAGGCCTAATATCAATATAAGAGATGAATAGGGACAATCCAAAAAACTTTCTACATTATGTAATCAGCACCATCAATAATAGTAGGAATTGCCACCTAAACCCAACTATTGGAGTTCAGCCTCATGAATTCTTCTTTAGAAGACATTCATCATGCGTGTTGCATATGGTGTTAACTTTAGGTTCAGCTTCGTAACTAATCCTGTTTGTTTCATCCCTTTCATATGTTTGAAGACATTTTTTGTACAATATCGATTTGAGCTCGGATCAGCAAAATGAAAGTAAGAGACAAAAACTCATCCAACCTGCTGAAAGTTCAGTACATTAGCTCCTTCAAAAAAATTTGAGCAACAATTTGTTTGGGCATATGATCCTACATCCCTAATAAATTCATAAAGTACAAGCTACCGCCTTTAGAAATCAGTATTTACAAACCAAACTATATGACATTATAGATGCTAGGTCTTCCTGATCAAAATCAAATGAAGATTACTTGGGCAAACTTTAATGTTCAAAATCAAAAGCAGTTTTGAAATGATATGGAATGTTTTTTCAGTTTATTTAACCTATTTCTCGACTAATATGGCTGATCCTTAATGCATAGTATGCTCAATAGCTACATTGGGACAACAAAGCAAACATCATTACCAATTTACCATGATCATATCATTAGCCTTATTCAAACTCTTTAAAGTTACCTTCATGCATAACCTTCTTTATTCATGCCTATTGAGTACTAAATCAGATGTTTATTGTCTTTTTATCACAAGTTTTAGACATGTATTTGGTATCTCCTTCATAATCCTTTTCACATTAATTTTATTTATCCTCTAGAGAAATATGCTCTACAAAATAATATTTTTAAAATAAAAAGGTATAAAGCAAGATGTCTTAAATATCGTGAGGCAAGTTGAAAGCCTCAAGGGCACAGGGTACAGGCTAATGATTTTTTTTTTAATTTGTAAAAAACAAAAAAATATTTAAATACAAAAAAAAAAAAGAGAGACAAATTTTTAATTGAAGATATTTCAAATCATATTCCATACAAACTCAAAAGTTCAGTTAACATAAACAAATACAACAACAACATCAAGCCTTTATCCCATTATTTGGGGTTGGCTACATGAATCTTTTTCTCCGTTGTGTCATGTTAAGAATTAAATTCTTATTTAAATCTAATAAAGAAAAGTCATTTCTAAATTCTAATATTTTTTAACAAAGTCTTTTTAGGTCTACCTCTACCTTTTTTAACATAAGTTAAATCTAATACATCTACTTTCCTAATAGGGTCATCGAAAGGCCGTCGTTTTATGTGACCAACCTATCTAAGGCGACTCTTTCTAATCTTATCTTACACTGGAGGTGCTCCAACCTTTTCACATATATGCACATTTCATATCCTATCTCTAAGAGTAAATCCACTTATCCACTTGAGCATCCTCATCTCTGCAATACTAAACTTAATATTACGCTTCTCTTTTAATGGACAAGATTCTACACCATAAAGCATTGCAAGTCAATCCATCATCTTATAGAATTTTCCTTTACGCTTGAGGGGGACTATTCTATCACACAACAAGCCCGATGTATTCCTCCACTTCATCCATCCAATTTGAATTCTACTACTATTATCCCCATCTATTTCACCATCACTCTAAACAATAGACCCAATATATCAAAAACATGTATTCTTATTAATGATTTGATCACCCAAAGTCATAATCCCCCCACTAGATCTATTATTACTAAAATTACACTCCATATATTCAGTTTTAGATCCACTCAAATGAAAGCCTTTAGACCTATGTTGCACCAATACACCTATTTATAAAGGCGTGTTGTATCGGATATTTGTCGGACACGAATACATGTCGGACACGGATACGCGTCTGATAAGGCACCGATATGTGTCATATACGGGAAAGCCGTATCCAATTAAAATACTATTTAATTTCAAAATTACGCGCGTATCAGATATGCGTGTCATTCTGAAAACGAAAAAATTCCAGAAAAAATGACACTCGTACTTACTTTGAGGTTGTGATCGTTTCTAATTTATGAACCCGCGAGACAAGGCGTTAGGGCTTCTTCCTTTATACAACCGCGAGCGTGCATCTAAGTTTCTTCTTCTTCATTTCGTCGAAGGAGCAAGAGAGGAGAGCCGGCCGATGCCGAGAAGGCAAGACGAGGGCATATGCGAGACGAGGCGAGGCAATACACAAGAGGAGGGCATACGCGAGACGAGCGTTCATTTACGCGAGACGAGCATTCGTTTATGCGAGACGAGGTCAGGCGACCGCATGTTCCGTTTCCATTGTCGATTACGCGAGACAATGCCACATGAAGGTTCAGATCTACGGTGTTTTAAACAACAAATGGCTTTGATAGTTTTTATATCTCTAACCATCTTTATTCTCGTAGCATAATTTAAAATTTTACCAATTTGAGTACGAAGTTATCACTTATTGCACATGGAAGTCAAGTTATATATTTTAAGATTGATTTTTTCTATCCTGTTTGGTGTTTGATGCCTAGAGCACGACAAATGAATGAATAATTTTTGCTAATTTAGTTGAGCAAAATTAGGTTTTGTTCTCTAAATTTTATCGTCATGATTTCATTCCCTAACTTCAGAACTTCTAATGATGTTGTTTTCATTTTTTTTGTCATTTCAAATATTATGTTTTAATTGCTCATCAATAAAAAACATACACCAGGGTACAACCTCTTGCAAATGTCAGTGAGAACATCCATGAGTAAAGCAAAAAGATATGGGCTTAGGGCTGATCCTTGATGTAATCCAACTGAAATAGGAAAATACTTGGTCAAATCATCTTGTGTTTAAACACAATTAACAACTTCTGCATACATATCCTTAATGACTTGAATATAAGCATTATTAACCCCCTTTTTTTTCTAGAACTCTCCATAGCACTTCTCTTGTAACTTTATCATATGCTTTCTCTAAATCAATAAATATCATATGTAGATCCTCCTTATTCTCTCTATACTTCTCCATAAAACCTCTCAATAAATGTATAGCTTCCATAGTAGACCTACTTAGTATCACGCCACAACCTATGCTTCATAACTCTCTCTCATAGTTTTAAAGTATGACACATTAACTTACTTCCTCTATAATTCATACAATCTTGAGCATCACCTTTATTCTTAAAAATAGAAATCAACACACTCATTATCTACTCATCTGTCATCTTGTCTTCAAAATAATATTAAAAAGTTTAGTAAGCCAAGATATTCATTCATCTCCTAAGCATTCCACACATCTATTGGAATATCATCAAGTCCAGCAGTTTTTCCACACTTCATTTTCTTTAAAGGTTCTCTAACTTCAATTTTACTAATATGCCGATAAAAATAAAAAAATATATATTTTCATTTAGGGTTCTTAGGTTACTAAACTTAATCACATTATCATAATCTTCATTGAAAAGTTTCGAAAAATATCTCATCCACCTTTTTTGAATATAATCTTCTAATAATAGCATTTTTTGATCTTCATCATTAATACACTTTAATTGAACTAAATCCTAATTACTCTTATCTCTTTGTTTGGCTAACTTATACATATATATTTTACTCTTCTTAGTATATAATCTATTATATAAATCATTAAAAGCTAAAATCTTTGTATCACATATTGATTTCTTAAACTCCTTACGAGCATCTTTCTATCTTTTCCAATCATCAGAATTTTTATATTTAAATCAATTTTCATAATAAATCTTCTTATTTTTTTACTTTTCTTGCACATTTTGATTACACCACCAACTATTTTTATTATTATGAGCTTTTCTCTTTGATACTCCAATAATATCTTTTGCAACATGCTTAATATCACTAGTTGCGTTTTCCCACATAAAATTAGCTTCCTCGTGCACAAAAAAAATCTTTAAAATAGTATATTACTATCAAAAATATTTTTATTAATATTTTTTAAAAATCCCCCATATAATCCTAAAACAACGTTTTACTTTATTTTTTCCTACCCCTTCATCTTGAAGTCCAAAATTAATAAACGAAGTTGAGTATATAAACTTTCACTCGAAATAACTTTACAATCTAAACAATTTTTCTTATAAGAAAATAATCAATCAGAATTTTACTATATTCATTCTTATAAGTGATGAGATGCTCTCTTTTTTTTAAATAAGATATTAGCAATTACAAAATCATAAGGTAAAGAAAAATCTAATATGGTCTTACCACTTTTATTAGTCACTTCAAACTCATAGCCAGCATGAATGCTTTTAAAATATACCTCTATATTAACATGTTCATTTAAGTCTCCTCGATTAAAAAATTATTCTTCAAGAGATATCTTTTGTATTAATTATTCTAAGTCATTCAAAAATTTTAATTTTAAACCCACATCCAGACATACTTAAGGAGCATCAACACTTATAATATTAATAATATTAGCATCAATAATAATCTTTAAAGTTATAATTTTATCTCTAATTTTATTAATTT
This sequence comes from Dendrobium officinale, assembly GCA_019514585.1. Taxonomy (NCBI): domain Eukaryota; kingdom Viridiplantae; phylum Streptophyta; class Magnoliopsida; order Asparagales; family Orchidaceae; genus Dendrobium; species Dendrobium officinale. The sequence continues at coordinate 9,963,734 of CM033686.1, forward strand.
TTACAACATTATCCTTTAAACTCTTATCTATAATCACAATTACATCATTTGTAGTACGACTCTTATCAGAATATCATACTTTAAATCCTAAACTATCAATCTCCTTAGCCTTCTTTCCAACCCAATTAATTTCCTAAATGCATATAATATTTATCTTCGTATGGATCATAATATCTATTAATTCCATTAATTTGCCTATAAGGGAACCTATATTCCAAGTTCATATCCTAATTTTAATTTCATGGACTAGCTTCTTTGACCACATCGTCCATGATGTGGGAACCCTTGCCTATTTAACACTACACTCGGGCGTCGGTGCAACAATCCTTACACACTTGCACTGTATTCAGACCATTCAGCGCGTCACTTCCAGGAAATGCCCTAGCATAAACATGCAATCCATTTAATAATTCATTCCTTAGCTCCTCAAACTCCTCATCATCAAAGTTTTCTTCATCACCAAAGGCATCGAAATAGGTTGGAGATGCGGATTAAGGTATTAAAGAGTCACTTTTCTAAACAAATTCCACTCCATCTATGTCATAGGATCCTTCACCAAGAACATGAAGACTAGAAATGATGAGACCCATAAATGATAACTTCAATAATAGATAGGGGGAGATCCATATGAAATATCTTTATAGATGAAGTGATGACTTCAACACTTTGTTGGAAAAATCGGATTGATAACCAAGAGAGAGAGAGAGAGAGAGAGTTGCTTCAAAATTGACAAGATAAATGACAAAGGACAAGGAGATGAGTGGAAAATGAGTAAGCTTTTTTTACAATTTTTTTTAAAGTATATTTTATATTGAGTAAGCGTTTTTTACAAGCAGTTGCAAAAAATAGGAAATAGGTTTCAACAAATAATTAGTTGGTCAATTTAAATTTGACTTGGCTTATGTAACATAAAAAATAACTTGATAAACTTATTAAACCATAGTTCCACCTTTCGAACCTTTAAAATGTTCATTAAAATATTAGTAGCGTTTGGAACAAGTATCTCCAACGGATCATACAAGTATGCCTCATACACCCAAGGCAGTGATTGGACCTTTGGGGCTTACAAGTTACAACTCATGGGATTAAAGGCCCCCTAAATGCCTTAAGGCATCCTCACTTCATCCCACACAAGACGCCCCATTGAGTGTCTGATAAAACAATGTTTCCTATCCACTAATGTTTATTTTTTCACCATCTTAAATTAAATGGACGATATTCTGACTATCTCTCTTGTTAATAAATTTCATTACATTAACTTAAACATATATCCATCTTAGCATTAAGCATTTACACATAAATTTGTTATGAGAGGTTTCTCTATTGCTTAACACTTGAACCAAATATATCATAGTTAGTCATATAACAATTTAATAAAATATACTTTTAAATCTCGATTCTAATATCTTATTTTCTTGCATCAGATGAACTTCTTCAATTAATCACTCCACTTTACTGTAACAATTATGTCATATGTCTTTATCTATATATTCTTACTCTTATGTAATACATTCAAGGTACTTAACTATTTATATCTATATCACACAAAGATATCACTTGATTATCTAAGAATTTTGACATTAATATAAAATTCACAACCTTTAAAATTACATATCAAATAATCGATCCTTATCTTACAGTCCACTGCCCCATATCTTCCAAAACTTTCCTCTATTATTCTAACATCTAACTACATAAAGGTCTCAATTATCAATCCTATATCCTCAACAAAACCATACAATAAGTTACCATACTTCGAGTATCTATACTAATCATTACATAACCAAAACAAAAAAATCCAAAAATAAATTCGAATCGTGATAAAATCCAAATATGATCAACAACTATTTGACCACTTTATAAATACTTCTCATGCCAATCACTAATCTATCATACACATTGATACGTCCTCAAAAATTATCTTAATTGGGTGCGAATTTCGATGCAAAATCAAATTGGAAACTTCAAAAATTAATTCGGAGACCATCCGAACTCCGATTTCAGCAAACTTACAGTCTAACTGAGCGTCTCGGAAATACGAACCCAACGACACCAAATTCAACTCGATCCGAGCCCAAATGGGTTCGAATCATGGACCCGAAGCGCTGTTGGAAGGTTCAAACCGCAATTTGAGATACCAAACGGTCTCTGATTTTAACGAGCTTATACTCAAATCGAACGGCTCGACGAGACGAATCCAACGAGCCCAAGATCGCCGAATTCCGACATCTCTAAGACCTTCAAATGTCCAACGAACGGTGCACGATCGTAGGATTCGATATCGGCCGTCCATTCGACCACTCCCTATTCGCCCATGATCTCACGCCTATTTACGAGCTATGCCACTCCAGAAAATCTATAAATAGAGCCCTCATTCTTCACAAGAGAGGATCCAAGCAAGAAGAGGAGAGGAGAAGAGAAGGAAGAAGCTCCTCCTCGACCAACGCCAGAACTTCGTCGGACCACCACTGGAGCCTCACCGGACCACCGCCGGAGCCTCGCCGGACCACCGCCGGAGCCTCGCCGAACCACCGCCGGAGCTTCGTTGCACCACCACCTCAAGGCCCGACGTTCTGCTGAATGCCAGACGTTCAGGCCTGACGTTCTGCTGAAGGCCCGACGTTCAGGCCCAATGTTCTGCTGAAGGCCCAACGCTCTGCTCAAGGCCCGACATTCTGCTCAAGGCTCAACATTCTCCTGAAGGCCCGACGTTCTGGGCCGACATTTTGGCCCGACGTTCTGCTGAAGGTCCGACGCTCTGCTCAAGGCCCGACGTTCTGTTGAAGGCCCGACGCTCTGCTCAAGGCCCGACATTCTCCTCAAGGCCCGACGTTCTGCTGAAGGCCCGGCGCTCTGCTCAAGGCCCGACGTTCTGTTGAAGGCCCGACGTTCTGCTCAAGGCCCGACGCTCTGCTCAAGGCCCGACATTCTGCTCAAGTCCCGACGTTCTGCTGAAGGCCCAATGTTCTGCTCAAGTCCCGACGTTATGCTGAAGGCCCAACGCTCAGGCCTGACTTCTTCATCTGAGGCCCTCACCTTCGCGAGAGGCCCTAACCTTCGCCAGAGGCCCTCACTTTTACCAGCGGCCTTCACCTTCGCCAAAGGCCCTCACCTTTGCCAGAGGCCCTTGTCTTCGCCAGATCATCATCAAAGGCCGTGTGCTCTATCAGAACATCACATGAGGCCCATACTTCCGCCGGACCATTACTTGAGGCCTTGAGCTCCACCAGGCCACCACATGATGCCCACGGTTCTCCCAGAATACTGCAGACTATGGTCCTTTTGACCTCCGTCGCCTACTATGGTCCTTCCGACCTCCATCACCAGACAACGGTCTTTCTGACCCCAGGTCTTATGCCGACTATGGTCCTTACGACCTCCGTCGCCTACTACGGTCCGTCCGACCTCCATCAACAGACAACGGTCTTTCTGACCCCGGTCTCCTGCCGACTACGGTCCTTCCGACCAAACAAACATGTATATGTAACTCCTACCATGTAATGCAATCTATATGATGTATATTTGCTACATCAATACAAGGGCTTCTCCAAAGGAAGGGCCTCATTTGTAATCAACTACAAATACTAGTGGATTCATTCAAACTGGGCCAGGCTCCGTGGTTTTTCCCCCTTTTCAGGGGATTTCCACGTAAAAACTCTGGTGTCTTTTATGAACGCTACACCCTCTCACTTATCTGATTGTGTTCTGGATCTTCGTACAATGCTAAGACGTTAAATTATATATTTCTCTACTGCCGCGAATACTCCAGGACGCAACACACATATTTAATAACTTTAAGATAGACACATTTTTATCCTTAATAATTGTCAAACTAGTTCTAATGATGCTTGATAATATGCAATTTTAAGATAAATAAAAATATATGAAGATTCTTTAATCATCCACTGCACTTTTCATTAATTTCTTTGAACAAAAAATCACATCCATTGTAAATCTTATTTGCACAATTTCAATTTGATTCTCTAATATTGTAAAATTTATTTAACTTGCAGTTCACTTTCTTTCAACACTTTATTTTATAAATAATAAGTCCAGCTTCCCTACATTTATCACCAATTCCAAATATCTTTTTTATGCTTAATGACTCATTCAAAAATGTTTTTATCCAATTATTTGGCATGTTCTTACTCTTCACAATATTATTAACAGTGTGATAATAAAAATAAATTTGTTAAATTCTTCAGAATTACTAAATAATTTTTAGACATACTAGAACAACTAAGCAACTTGGCAGATTATTACAAATGAACTTAGTGAGTTAATTTGTCTACACAAAAGAAAGAGCATATATTAATAGATAATTGAGCTAGTTCATGCAAACCATGCCCACCCAGTTTGTTAGAACTTAGTATTGCGAAATAATGTCAAACCTATACATATAGACTAGCATTTTACTCTTTGTATGATACAGAACGAGCAAAATGTGCAGCGGAATGGAAACAAATCCATGCCCCAAAACCAAGACTTGACCATTTTTATCGTTGCTTCAAAGAAAGCTGTAGAAACAATCACCGCACATACATCATGTGGAAATACCAGAAGAGGCACAGCATATCAAAACAGTTTTCATGCGGGCTAGAGGTGCTGCAAGCATGCTCTATGCCTCTTTTCCAAAGTATCACACGCCAAAGTATCTTCTTCAGCCCTCAAAAAACCCGACAGCATACCTAAATACAACAAGAACCACCCAAATAATCCCTTTCGCAAATCCTCAAGCCCAACGGTGAAAAATCCAAGCATGTAAACGTGTACTCCAAATCGGCTTATATAATAACAAAAGTTGAGAAACTAATACAACGTCAGGGGAAAGAAATGTATTATTCAAGCGCTGGGTATGAAAAATTTTTATTCAAGGGCAAGGGCAAGAAACTCCGAAAGTTCGAGGACCAACCAGTATCTGACTGTTTTACAGCGAGAGCACCTCGTGCTGGTGGGCATATTGCAGACGGCACACTCGAAACGCCAAGTTCCCCCAACGTATTCTACGCCAGAGCTTTCAATTGACGCCGGGACGTAAGCAAGAGTGGCCTCCATCTCCTCCCTAGCCGACTCCTCCGCTGCCAGCCGCGCAAGGTACTCAACCTCCTCCCTCCTTGCCTGTGCCAGCTTCCATCTGCGGCAAACTGCCATCCAGACAACGTGCACGAAAACGACCAGAACCAACGCCACAGCGCCATGGAACCCAAGATCCCACCGGCCGGGCATCTATCCAACGCCGCCCACTGATTAAGAATTTCGGATCTCTGCCCGACGCCACACATAGATCTCCGGCGAAAGTCGCCGACGCCGCCCGCGCGGTAGGGGCGCCGCCAGGAACTAACGCCGCGCCGTCGCAGCACTGTCGATTGAAAATGCAAAAGATACAAAAGATACAAAGGAGAGACGGCAAGTATCGGAATGGGCCAGAGCTCTTCCGCCAATAGAAATCGAAATCGGACGGAAAGGATAAATTTATCCGGTGCTCCTCCGGATCTCCAATGTTAAACGCTATTCCATAAGCCATCAATGAATAACGGGTTTCGGATCCGTTTCTTTGTCTATTTGTCGAGGTTGGAGCATGAAATTACGAGGGAGCACCGGAACAGGGGAAGTGCACCGCCGGCTTCCCGCGATTCGCCGCATCCGACCGTCAAAACAAACATTAGGTGGACGGTGGTGATGGACAGCGAGGGCTTCCGGCTATGATGCCGCGGGTCAACGGTCGGGACTCGGTATAATATTGACCCAATTTGAATTTTATCAACTCCAATTTGATTCATTTAATAAAAAATTAAAATTTAAAAAATTTGAATCTGAATCTGACACTCTAGTAGCTCAATCTGACCTAATAATTCTTTTTAATTAAAATTATTTTTATTAATTTGTGAAAAATAAATTATAAGTTAATTGCTTACAAATAAAAAAAATTATACTAGCAAATAAAAGAATTTAAGAAAAAAATAAATTATTTTCGGATCAAAATCGGATTGGTGGGTCAACTCGAACCTAACTCATTTAATAAACAGGTCAAAATAGATGACCCAAATCCAACCAATTTATTAAGTGAGCCAACTTGAACTCGAATTTTTCATATTGAATAACACGCATACTATATAGCATAAACATACATGAAATCTTTTTCAAGATTAAAAAAAGAATGCTCAAAATTTTCTTACCAATTTTAAATTTTTTTCTCAAAGTCACTAAAATTATTTTAAGAAAATTTTTATAAATTTCATTGATTTAAAAATAAATATGATGCTTTAATAATTAAGATATATTTTGCTTTCAAATTTGTCCATTCAAATTCCATCCAAAACAAACACATTTTTAATGCAAAATTAATAAAAAGAAAATAGTTGAATATCCTCATTATGGACCTGAAAGTCTTAGATGATTTATGAAACAAAAAATTTTAATTCACAAAAAAAAAAAAAAAAACTTCGAGATAAGATGAATTGCAAAGGAATGTGCCATTAAATTTGAAAAATATCATCCTTTCTAATGCTATTTTTTTGGAAAAAAAAGAATTATTGTATCTTTTTTATCTTCAATAGTATTGATATGTCATCAAAAAATTATATTGGTCGAGCATGAATTTGATGCAAACATGAATAAAAAATGTCCAAAATTAAATTCAGAATCATCCAAACTCCTATTTCGTCAAACTTATAGTCATTTTAAACATCTCAAAGAGACGAACCCAACGACACCAAATTCAACGCAAATGAGCCCAAATCAAGGGAGCAAAGCGTATTTGGATGCTTCAGAACATCAATTGAATAATCAAATGATATCACAATATGTCATGCTTATTGTCGAATCGAGCGACTCTGCGAGACGAATCCAACGATGCCAAGATCGTCGAATTTTGACATCGTTAAGACACTCAAATACTTGATAAACACTCTATGATCAAAGAAACGGCTATGAGCCATCCGATTGAACACTCCCACATTGCCTTTGATATTCTCCCTATTTACAAGTCATGCCACTCTCAAAAAATTATAAATAGACACACCATTCTTCACATGAGGGAAGAAAGGAAAGAAGAGAAGGAATTTGAGAGCTCTTTTGCTACTGATCACCGTCGGAGTTCTTTTTTACCACAACCAAACTTACTCCCAACCTCCGTCAGAGTTTTTCCTAACCAATACCGGAGTTCTTCTCGACCTTCGTCGAAGTTCTTCACGACTTTCGTCGGAGTTCTTCCCGATCATCACCAGAGTTCTTCTCGACCACCACCAGTGTTCTTCTCGGCCGTCATCAGAGTTCTTACAGACCTTCGAACGTCTTCAGACTTCCAACCGCTCATCGAATGACGTCAGATCTCTTCTCGATCACAGACTGCCAACTGACTTTCGACCGTTCATCTATCAACCATTCAAGGTCATAAGCACATGTTTAGAGTTTTGTAAAAATCTTCAACATATTATATTCTCCCTGTATTTAAGAACGTGTTGATCTATGTATTTCATTCAAATAATATTGGAATCTTTTAACTATGAGAGGCCTCATGGTTTTTTCCCTTTATAGGATTTTTCACGTTAAAACTCTGGTGTCTCACTGTCTCTTCAAGTTTCTGTTTATTTGCTGAATTTTTGTGCATAGCTAGGACGTAAAATCTTGGCACTCTATCATCTCGAATTTCTCATCACGTAACAGTTTGACGCCTTATGTGGGAAACACTCTCAACTTTTTTTCAATGGTCGATCAAAATGGTACTAATAACATATTTTCTAATTCAAACACTAACCAAACTAGATTCTCATCTGAAAATTATGGACGTTGTAATTAATCAAGGGGATAACCTTTTTCTTTAGAAAGGTGTGTTGTTTAACCAATTTAGGGGATTCATCTTAGGTCCAAATTTTGTGGGCTAGGGCCTTGAAATTAGGTGAACTCATGGCCCAAACTTCACTGGAATTGGTGACCATTTGGTCCACCAATTAGGGAACCCAAAATCACCCCCTAGATTTGACCTAGAACATTAATTAATTCACAATTAATTCATATAAAATCCTAAACATTGACATGAGGTCCTAATTGCTCATTATTTAACCCTTAATCCATGAAAAATAAAATCCATATGATCATACCTTTAATTTAGTATTAATATAATCTTTAAGGAAAATCAATAGTTAATTGAATTAATTAATTAAAAATATTTAAAATTTTTAAAAAAAAATCCTTAAAACTTGGAAACATCTCCTTAGGTCATTTCTAACCTTCGGGAGTGATTTCAAGAGGTTTGGGATAGATTTAGATCAAAATCTAAAAATTACTATAATTAAATAATTTTCAAAATTTGAAATATGCCCAAACAATGAAAAATTATCATTAATTTTAGAAAAATCCATTTCAATCAAACTCAAAGCCATTCAACTTTAATTAAAATATAGTATTTTTTTTAAATGTCAAAACTCTAAAATTAGGTCAAAGTCAAAAAGTTAACTCTCCGATCAACCGTAATTTAAAATGAGTTAGAATTTTAAACATTCATAACTTAATATAAAAACTTTCAAATTGAACAAACTTAGAGTGTAATTACTAATCTTAAGATATAGCATTTAGAAAAAAATTTAAAACTCTATAAATCATCTTAATTTTAAAAGTCAACTTTCAATCCCATTAATTTAATGAATTAAATAATTCAAATAAATTCTAAAAATTCAATAATTCACTTAAAATTTCCAAAAAATTCTAATTCAATCATTTAAACTAGTACTTAAATCAATTGATTTAGATTTATCAACCCTTAATTCTCTAACTAATTAAATCAACTTAATCAACACATGTTACTATTGAGTAATCCGGACCTACGAGGCTATTAACTTAAGCATAAGAAAGGTGAAATAAACTTTATGGCCCCGATTAGCAATAAAGATATTGCCTACTAAATATTTGTAATGTTATATGTGATTATACATATAATAAGAAACTAAAATTTTTCTTTGTTTCCTAAATTCATGCTAAGAGCTAACAAATTTGAAATTAGCTAACATCAATCTGTCATAAAATGACAACTGATTATAATTTAGCTTTTTCCATATTTTCTACTAAATTCGAGCTTTGATTTAACCAATAACACTCTATTATTAGAGAGACAATATAAATTTGGTCACTATTGCACAAATGAGTTTAGAGAAATGTCTTATTGAACAAGGTGGGCCAAAATTTTCTTAGAATGGTGTGATAAGGATAAAATGACAATATTACCCTAAGGTCTCCTTATGCTGATGAAAAACAATATAAACTTAACCGTCATTTTATCATTTCAACACCGAATATTAATTAATAATAATAATAATATCATTATTATTATTATTATTATTATTATTAGTTGTGAATAGGATTGTACATTTTGTCCTATTTTATTTTTTAAAATTTTTATTTGGAGTGGTGATTAGTAAGGTTGCATCCTGGAATATTCGCAGTGATAGATAAATATAAAGTTTAGCGTCTTATCATTGTACAAAGTTCTAAAACTCAATCAAATGAAAGAGTGGGTGTAGTATTCATCACAAATGAGGCCAAGACCAATATTTTTATGTAGAAAACCCTAAAGGGGGGAAAAATTGCAGGTCCTAACCCAGTTTGAATGAATCCACTATTATTTGTTGTTAATTACAAATGAGACCTTTCCTTGGGGGAAGGCCTTAGCTTGATGTAAAAAATTTATATCATATAAATTGCATTACATGAAGGGACTTGAAAATAATCACTGTTAATATGCATTATTGGTCAGTAGAACCATAGTTGGCGGACGACGTAGGTCAGAAAGATCGTAGTCTTGTGATGGTGGTCGGCGGGTAAAAATTTGGTGTCTGGTAGAAGTACGACGATGGGCGAAAGTCCAGGATCGGGTAGGAGTCTGAGGAAAGTCCGACGACTGGAAGAAGTCCGGCGATGGACGGAAGTCCAATGTTGGGTAGAAGTCTAGTGACATGCAAAAGTTTGGAATCTGGTAGAAGTCTGGCAATGGGTGGAAGTCTGACATCTGATAGAAATATGGCGACCAACAGAAGTCCGGCGTTAGGTAGAAATTCGGCAACAGGCGAAAGTCTGGCTTCAGGAAGAAGTCTAACGAAAGCCCGGTGATAGTCAGAAGTCCAGCAATGGCGAAAGTACGTTTTAGGGTAGAAATCCGATGAAAGTCTGGCGACGAGCGGATGTCCGGCGTCGGTTGGTGGCGAGGAGGTGGTTGAGGAGGAACTTGGGCTTGATAGCAAGAGAAATCAAGTTTCTCTTCTTCTTTATCTTCATTTTCTTCCTTGCTTCTTACTTGGGGTCCCCTTTCTGGGGGGGATGAGAAGACTATTTATAGTTTTCTAAGTGACATGACTAATAAATAAGAGGAATATCAAGAGTAAATTGAGAGTGGTTTGAATGAACCACTGATGATGAATCCTTTGATCATGGATCGTTTACTGGACATTTGAATGTCTTAATGATATCAGAATTTTGTGATCTTGGGCTCGTTGGATTCGTCTCGTCAAGTCACTCGATTCGATTATAAGCATTTCACGTTTGAAAACTATTTGGTAATCCAAATTATGGATTCAACCTTCCGAATGCGCTTGAGATCTTTGATTTGGATTCATTTCGGCTCAGATTTAGTCGAATTTAGTGTCGTTGGGTTTGTATTTTCGAGACATTCATTTCGACTATAAGTTTGTTGAAATCGGAGTTCAGATGGCTTCCGATTTTTTTTTTAAGTTTCCAAGTTTATTTTTCCTCGAGATTCATGACATATCAATATAATTTTTTTAATGATATATCAAGTAATAAAATATAAAGCTAGTTTAGAGTTCCTAATTTAAATTGTAGTGTGAATATTGAATATTAGGCAATTATTTTTTTGCACTGATTTTAATAAAATATAAATGAAACTTTAATTTATAAAATAGCTTAAATTTCATGGTGAAAATCAAAACAAATTTTTTTTTAAAAAAAAATTGAATTAAAATATCTTGATAGATAAAAATATATATATTTTTAATTTATTTTAAACTAAATAAAATAAAATATTAATTAATTGAATTAAATATATTTATTCATATTAAAGTAAATCTGATAATTTTAAGATTTATTTTAAATCTTCACGATATTAAACAAACTTACAAGTTACAAATTTAACCTCGACGAGACGAACAATAGCGACAATTATTGCCATACCGCAATTCACAATCAAACAAAAGCATCAGCCCTCCCTCACGCTCCCGTGAAACGCTGGTCCCACGGGCCCGTTATTATCTAAAACACACCCGAAAGTCCACCCATTTCCGCACCCACGTACGAAAAACCGCTTAACTGCATAATTCCCGCGCAAACCCTACTCTGGCTCCAGGCACGTCGACCAGAACCCTGTGATTCTGCTGCTGATAGCTCGCGATCACGTTCACCACCGCGTTCACATTCGCTGGCGCCGCCGCCAACGCCAAACACGCCAGTGGCCGCCCACTGCTATGAATCAGCGAGTTTTCCGCTGGCAACACGAGATCCAACCCGTCCAAATGCAAAGTCACCGCCGGCGGCGCCGTCACGATTCCATCATTAGTCGCTGTCGAGTAGCAGGTGTCAAACGCGCCCAGCGACTCATATCCGTTTGTCGCGTTCACTTGCCGCCTGAACTCGTCGCGTATGGCGGTGTAAGACGCCGCCACGAAGCGGGTGATGACGGTACCGGAGTCGACTACGGTGCCGGCGCCGGTGTTCGGGTCGAACGAGAATGAGTTGGGTGGGGTTATGACACGAACCCGACCCACGCTGACGCTGGTGAGGTTGACGTAGTAGAGGGAGGGGCGGTGGGGGTTGAAGAGGAGAGGAGTGGAGCGAATGCGCACGGGCTGACGGAGCGGGCCGAGTCGGAGGGACCCGGAGAAGTAGTAGGAGTTGTAGCTAGGGAGACAGTAGGAGAAGACGGAGTGGTAGAGAGAAGTTGTTTGGGAGAGGAGGGAGGCAGGGCCTCGGCCGAGGGCAAGGAGGCCCTGTTTCGGGAAAGAAGGGCCGGCGGTGGCGGAGGTGACGGCGCCGAATGTGAAAGCTGGGATGGTGTCGCCGGCGAGGTGGAGGGTGTCTTGGGCGAGAGCGGCTGAGAAGGATGAGTCGCCGCCGTAGGATTGGTTGTAGGTGCAGAGAGAGGAAGGGGAGGAACAGGGGAGGGGTGTGAAGAGGGAACATAGGGAGGAGGAACAAGGGAGCGGTTGGAAAGTGGAAGAAGAGGAGAAGTTGGAGGTGGAGAGGAAGGAGGCATCGGCGGCGGAGTCGAGGGCGAGATAGAGGGATTGAGGTGGGGAGCCGATGCTGGCGCGGAGGAGATAGATAGCGGTGTCGACGATGTGTTGTCCAGAGGCGATGGGAACGGAGGAGGTGGAGAGGGAGGCGAGGAAGGAGAGGCGGGCGGGGTCGTTACTGCGGGTGAGTTGGAGGAGGGAGTCAAAGGGGGTGGTGTGCGAAGAGATTAAGGGAGAGCATCTGCTGTTGATGTGGAGGAGGGTAATGTCGCCGGTAGTGGAAGGGGAGGAGCAGGGGTTTAAGGTGGCGAGGGAGTAAGGAAGGAGGAGAAGGAGGAAGCAGTGGAGGAGAGCCATGGCTTAGCGAAAGCTGAGTGGGATGAGGCGGAAAGGAGGGGTTTTGGGTGAATTTAAAAGCAAAGGTGACGAGGCAAATGATTTTTTATTTTGGTTTTTTTTTTTTGGGACTTGTGAATTATTGATATTTGTTTTTTTAGTGGTATTTTTTTCAGGAAAAAAACTAAATATTAAATACAATTTAATATTACTTTGAAGCAATGTGTTTGAATTATATATATATATATATATATATATATATATATATATATATATATATATATATATATATATATATATATATATATATATATATATAAATGTAAAATGTATGCATCATAGAAATATTTTAAATTTATTATTAAAATGTATGCAGCAAAGAAATATAAAGTGTTCATCTATATAAGCACTTGGGCACATTTATGATTACTAAACAGATTTAGGTTTCATTTGTGATAGCTTTTTTCTGCTTCTTAAAGCATTTTTTAGTATAAATTTTAAAACTTTTATACTAAAAAACTGCTTGAAGAAGCAGTAAAAAAATCATCACAAATGAAGCCTTAGAAATTTCAAAACCTGTCCAAATAAGCTTGCTAAGTTTTAGGGTCACTTAAGAGAAGTAGCCAAAGATCACACTCAACCCATCCATAATAAATAAAGTTTTGAGAACGCAACTGCCCTTCAAGAACTTAGAGTCACCTACGTGGGTACTCAGTCTTAAAAAAACACATAAAAGTTGAAACAAGATCAAGACACCCAAAGACTCTCTAAATGTTGAGTAATGATCGTAGTATCATATAACAATTCGTATAACATTTTATTTTCAAGAAGCTAGGAAGGGGTTTGATTGATTGGAATTATAGTGGTAAGTATAAACTCATTCCATGAATGAATAGAGATATGTGACTGAAAGTACAAGGCCCTGACAACATTAAGAGATGTTGATGCTTTCTTTCGATGATTATATTTTATTGGGGTTTAGCATCACACGACTGTTGATGTATAATACTTTTATTATTGAAGAAAAATATGTGAGATACAATCATTGGCATTATCACATCTAAATGTTTGAATTTTTTTTGTTAATATGAGTTTTGACCTTTGATTTAATATATTACGAAAAAATGTAACAAAAACCATTCTTGTAAAATTTAGTTAGACCACCTTTTAGCTCATCTTTTAGATGATTCAGTCTCTCATAAGAAGGTTGTCCAAATATGTTGTGCTAGATGTCATGGCCTGAAATAACATGGGCATATAATTCAGCTTCTAATGTCTCCTTGTCTTTTACACTTACCAATTGTCCTCTATTATTGTCCTAGATGATATATTGTCATAACAAAAAGTCAGGGTAAGTTGTTTATTTTGTCATGAGTGCACCAACAAATAACATGTTAAATTTAAAATTCATAATGATTAAAATATCATGAAGAATTAAATTAGGACATAGTTTAGGGTTTAGGGTGCCTTTGTTAGTTGTAATCTAATTAATAGTTGAAATGTGAATTTTAGGTTATTGATCATGTTGTTTTTTTAAAATGGGTTCATACCCATATAGTTTACAAGACCTTTCTTTGGTGTGACTGAGCGTGTTTGGGAGAAATTATTATGCGAACACGGGACATAGAGCTACATCTATACTCCAATGAAAATATGACACGTGAACTAATGTATTACTAAGTATTATTGTATGTTGGTGTATATTAGCCATGTATTGGTATATACTAGATATTTTTAGTGTGTATTAGCTGTATATTGGTATGTTTTAGTTATGTATTAATGTGTATTAATTGCATATTGTTGTGTATTAGCTAGTACACAGTAATATATAGCTAATACATATCAATAAACATTAATATTAATGTGTATTAGTTACTACACACAAAAATTCATATAATACACACCAATACATAGTTAATACACATCAATATATAGTAATATCTAATAATACACTAGTCCACACATCATATTTTTATTGGAGTCTGGACGTAGCTTTACGACCAATGTTCGCACGTAATAATTTCTCGTTATAGTGAGTACATAGGGAGCACTCTCTTTAAATTCCTTTGCTATTCCTAGGATTGTCATGTCTCATAACTCAATTCTTGATAACAAAGGCTAGGCTATTGCCAACTTTTTATTAATTTGCTATGCTTGGTCATGCAATGGTATACTGGTGTTCTTCTTGAAAAATTTTCATGCATACCTTGTTGATCAATTGTTGCTCTTCTCGCAAGAGAACTTGGTTGCATATGTGCGCAAAGACTCATTGAATTATGCATTTAGATCTTTATCTCTCATATCTTTGCTCCACTCTTTCACATGTGGAGAAAATGCAATGATAATGTCTATGATAAGATTATTTATAACAAGAGCACCATTATTTATAAATTAAAATTTCAGCTTGAAGAAACTATTTTAATTAATAATCTATGTCTTTGATTTTATTGAGATTTGTTATTGTAACTTGGACCGGTTCACCCAGTCTAAGTCCTTCTGCATGCAAGCAAGCTGCCCCACCTCCTTTCACGCACACAATCAGCTGCACAATCTTCGCCTCCCTCGCACAAGAATGAATCGAACATCTCCCAGTCGCGGTACCCTCCCTCCAATTGCATAAATCATGCGATTTCTCTGCCATTTTGAAATTCTCCCGCTCTTGCCGACCTCTCTCTCTCTCTCTCTCTCTCTCTCTCTCTCTCTCTCTCTCTCCAATTTAACCCAATAGGTATCTTATGGCATCACTTTTTTTACTTCTTTTCTCCCTCTCGCAACCAAAAAAATCTCGCCTTCCACACAATATCAGCTCTCGGTGAATTCGTCTGAAACCACTCTCCTTGCACAATTAGTTTTCCCTATTTCCTTCTCTCTTTCTCCTTCTCATGGTTCTAATAGTCCATGTAAAAGTTCTTTCCATTTCTATTTGCAAGGCTAAATTTGATTTGAATATTTGCATGGCTTTAAATTTCTTATAGGAATTTTGTATCACTTTGAAGAGGAAATTTTATCTAAGTTTAATGTCCTTAGTTTAAACTCTAGGTGATTTATATATTTTTACATTATACTATTGTTCATAATTAATTTTGGTGTTCATGTCGTGGTTAAGATTGATTATGATAGTGATGTGATACATAATGCATGGAGACAAGAATTGCAGTTAAGATATTAATAGAAGTGATGAACTTTACTTTGCTACCAAATAACTCTTTGTTTGCTCAAGTTAAAGTTTAAGAATATGGCGTTGGAAGATTAAGCAATAGCAATAGATTACACGTTGAGATTACTAGAACTTGCAAAATAATAACCAAAGATTTAGGTAATGCAAATAGCCAATTATAACAAAGCCTCAAATTTAAAATTTAGATCATTCACCTTGAAGTCCTTCACTCGTTTTGAAAGTGGTGGCTAGCGGAGGAGGATTGTAAGTAGACTTAGCGATGCCACAAGTAGACAGGTGATCCCGAGAGGACTAGTTGCCGGGGAAGAAATCGGATTTGGAGAAAATGATGGACGCCCGTTGATGATCCAATCGTCTACCGGAAGTCGCTCGTCGATGACGTCCACGAGGGTGAGAAGAATACGGTTCAGGTAATCCTCGATGGTGTAGTCGAAGCCGAACCCAACGTCAAAGAATGGCGAATGGACAACGTCGATGTCCCCTTGAAAGTCAAACACAAATCCGTGATCACGCTCCGGATTCGCCATGCATTCTTGTCGGGAGTTGAAGGAGCACAAATGCAAATAATATGGGGGAAGAGGAGGGGGGAAGGTGGCGGTTTAGTGAGGGGAGGGGCTTGGCCGTGAGCAAGGGGAAGAGGGAAAAATTAGAAAACTAAATTAAATTCAGCTTCAAGGGGTTTTGGAGGGAGATTAGTTTGAAATTTCAAATTAATCCATTAATGGCTAGAGGTGTTAATTGAGGAGATAATTATGGGCTGATTTGATGGGGCTTTGAATTTAAATTGGGAGAGAGAAAAGCCCATTAAAGGGCCGGCCACATGTAGAGGAGAGAGGAGCTTGAGTATTAATTACATGGGGACCACAAAGAATTAAATAAACATAATAAAAAATATGAATTTAATTTCATAATTGATTATCATAAGTAACTCCCAAATTCAAATGAAAAAAGAGGGAATTTGAATTTCAAATATGTGTAACTGCTCTTAATTAATTTCCCAAATTAATATGGCTTAATTAGGAAAGTCATTAAGAGAGAGGAATTCAAAATTCAAATGGGGGAGCTAGAGGGGGCCAGCGACATGGGGGGTCCAAGGGGTGGCCGGCGGGCTGTTGGCCGGCTGCCGGCCCATAGGCCGGCGGCCCAGCTCCAGGGGAGGTGGCGGCAAGGGGTGAAGGGAAGGGAGGAGGGGAATTTCTAGGGATTCGATTTGCTATAAATCAACTCACCTCAATTATCTTCAATCCGGATCTCCACAAAAATAATCTTGGCGAAAATGAATAATAGAGCAAGAAAGAACCTAGAACTCACAAAGAGATCTAGCTTCTCCTACTAACTCACTAAGAGATCGAGGAGGGTTGAACTCACAAAGAGAACATAAGAGGCAAATTTTCATTCAATCTTCATCCCCTAGTACAATGCATGAGGCCTCATATAAATAGGCCAAAATGAAATAAAACTAAAAGACATAAATGCCCTCTGGGCTACAATATCAAAAGACCATCCATAAGGGTAAAACAGTAAAACTAAAAAATAAAATAAACTAATACATAAAATGACTCAAAATATAAACTCATGATCATGACCGTCGATCTCTGGTGTCTCCGATGGTACACATGTCGAAATCACTGACGATGTCCTCATCAGATAGTCTTCATTATATCTTAATGAATGTGCTTAATGTTATTTTGTCTTTGCTATTTTAAGGATCATCGCTTGATGGAGTCAAGCAAGCAGAGCCCTACATGGGGTCCTAGTTGAGTACCCACACTCTGCGCTGGCGAGCCTTGCCCACCCTTGCTTACTTATGGTGACTTTCGGGATGTCATACCCACCCACTTCCACCCACTTTCCATGCTCCTTGAATGCAGTTTGCCACGGATTAATAGCCTTGAGGTTTTTTGCCCTTTTCTCTGACTGCAAACTTTTAAGACACATCAAAATTTATCGTGATCGCGACGTAGTTCAGTGTTGCGCACTGCGTAGTAAGGATTACTGTGATATATTGCATGCATATGGTGATTAGTAATGTAAATTAGTTTGTCCCCTGATATTGAGTATCCACCCATATGCCACCCACAAGGTCATGGGCGTACTCATACCCAGCCATGCCCATTGGGTATGGGTGGGTATATGGGTGAGTGTGGGTACCCAATGCAGGGCTCTACGAGCAAGCCGCTTTTGAGTTCAAAGTTTGTGGCAACCACGATGAGCAACTGTTATTTATTTATAGGATAAACGTCCTTTCTTAGTTAGGAGAGTTATTCTTGATTCTATTGCTAGATCTTTTGTTATTAAGTGGCCAGTTCTGTCATTGTGGATTCTTGTATTGTACGCATTTGCACATAATGAATTAGAAGCTTAATAAATAGAATATTCTTGGTTTATTGATGCATAATCTCTTGTAAATCAAATTGAAATTTTCATACATACTCTTGATTGAATGCAATAAATGTCATATTGTCATATCACATTAGTTTTATTTATTGTGGTACATGTACTTATGTTATAAATCATTTTATTATATAAATTGTAATTGTCTTGTTGAATTACATAACCCCTGTTGATTATTAATGGATACTATATATATATAAAAGTGATTTTTAGGCATTAAAATAATTGCATTGATTGTAAATTTTCACATATATTAATGTCACTAGCATATTAGATTTCTGTTGTAGGAAACATGACATCTGTCTGATGACTCTAGATCGTTACTTCTGCCATTTGGTTGTCCATATTACATGACCCATTCCTTTGTCTTTTATGCTTTAATAAGTATTAGTTACTTAGTTTGATTTATCAAACTCACATGTTGTCCTTTTCAACAGCTCTTTTAGGCTTGTTTGGTGCACCGCCATCTCAGGAGCAGGTTTACTAGTAGTATATTTTTTTTTATATTTATTATTTTGGAGTAGTTTATTATGTTTATGTTTTCTATGGGTTGGGTAATTTTCTTTTCTGCTTTTGCTATATTTACATTCATGTTGACTTTTTTCAAAACTACTGATATTTGGATGTATTGGTTAATTAAACTTCTAGTAATAGAATAATTTTATTTCACTTCATCTGTTTACTCTGATGCATATATATATCATTTTGTATCTATTATATATGCATGTTCTCTTTGTGAATACAAAACATTTTTTTTATCCCTTAATCGGTCCCGTGTTGTTGGGATGTACCGCCTTCCGGATCCGGGGTGTGACATTTGTGTTGTCTTCCAGTTGAAGGTGAAGTTATGCTATCTTCTTTATTGCCTTTCATCCTCTTGCAAGACAATATTGGAGCCCAGTGGTCCTGATGTGCTTTGGATTGTGTCGTGTTGGTAAGATCCTGAAATTATCTTCCACCTTTTACAAGCTCTACTACTACATTCACTCAGATTAGTTTCTGGGGTTAAGTCCTTCGCTCTGTTTTTGCTGCTACAGTACTAAGCATTTGATTGCTTCTTCTTTTCTAGTTTGTTAAAATTTAAAAGCTTAGTGAGCTCAAATTCTTGCCTTTGATAGAGTCAAAGCTCCGGACCACAACTTCCTACTCTTGAGCTCAACTACAGTTTCCTTCTGCACATTGAACTTTCTTTCTTTACTGCTGTAATTGCTCTGCATCTTTGCTTCATTGCATTTATTTATTTGTTAAATATATCGAGCTGAAGCCCTCAAAATTCTCTAAAAAAAAGGTTATAAATTGCTGCAGAGAATGACAAAAGGGATGAGTTGTGAATCAGATCTAATTGTGTGCAGAGAGTTTTCTTCATCCATCGCTGGTTTTTTGGCTGAAAGCCTGCAACTACCTCAGGCTGTGCATTTTTTCCAGTTCTTTAGGAGAATATACAGCACATCTAATTGCAAAACACTTCTTTAATGTTCCCGAGTATGCTCTTTAAAAAATAATAAAAACATCACCTTCCTGTGCTGAAATTATTCTGTGCGGATACGGACGCCGTCCAGAGTAGAATTAGAATGTGTCACGTCACCTAATTGTTGTGTACCGCGACTGTGTACCGATGTGTACCAGGTGACATGATGCGTTCTAATTGGACTTCGAACAGCATTGATATCCACACAATAATTTCTCCTTCCAATACCAATTAGTCTTTTATGTTCACATTTTAATAACATATGGCTCATTAATGATAGATTTTATAGGTTCATCTCTTCTCATAAAGAATAACATGGAATAAATTCTGAATTTGCTGTGTCAGCCCAATCTCATTTGAATTTAGAAGTAGCATTGTTGCTTAAGTAATACTTTTATTCAAATGAGAAATTAAGAATTATAGTATGAGCATTGTAAAATAGGGGTGAGTAATATTTATATATTCAAATCATATATTTTAGTTAAAATTGATAAATTATATTATTATGTGCTAGAAAATTTATGAGCTGGAGGAGAGCATATGTTTAATATTTTAATTTTGGACAAAAATTCAATGCCACGTAAAAAAGTTGTGAAAGTAGAAAAGTTTTTTATGTGAAAAATCCAAGAATGAAAAAGATCAAAGGGTTCGGCCTAGTTGTAATAATCCATTATATAATAGAAGATACAATAACCATCCCTCACAATGAAGAAAGATGAGATTATACATAAAGATTAACGAAATAGTGGCCCCCAAATGGATAGTTAGAACCCACCAATAGTTGGATGTGAAGATTTTGGCGATATTGGATGAGATCATCGATGGTGATCGTCGACACTGATCACCGTAAATTTTTCTAGAATTTTTAGCTCTCAAAGTTCTTGTATCCCCTTTTATGTAGAGAATTGTGCCCATTTTATAGCATTTTTGAGATGTTAACTTAGGTCAATTTGGCCAAAATTTAAAACACTCCATTATACCATATTAATCTCCTTGATTGTAGATCATTTGTCAAATATTTCAACTTCCTTATTGATGTCATAATTGATTAATGCTAGGCTCATTAGATTTATGTCGTTCAATCGCTTGATATGATTTGATTATATGTGCGCAATATAAAGATTATTTAATCCCTCAATTGATGTTAATAAATTTCAAATATATTTCACATGTTTGACTAAAGCTCATTTGAAATAAGATTATATCATTTGATGTGTGAACAAAATTTATCTCGTTGAAACGTTCAATTGAGCTATAATTTTACAGAACTCAAAAAGTTCAGTTGATTCGTGAGTCAATTCTGAAAGTTTCCAATCAAAATATTACTACAAAATTCATGATAATCAAATAAAATTTTGGAGACATCAAATATAAATATATTTTTATTACTTAAATATAAAATATTAAAATTTAAAGACATTTTTGAATCTCTCTATACTTTAGTTCATTTATTTATTTATTTAATACCTACTAGGCAATATTAATGTCGGCAACTCGGCCGCATTGAAGCCAAATGAATGTGCGAAAGGTCGATCACGAGCGTACCTTCTGGTCAGTTTCCCCTTTTGTTCTAATCCTGACTGGTCTTCGTTTTCCGTTTTTGTTCTATTGCGTGAATATGCTCAGAGTATGGAGCAGGAACAGCTACACGGAAGCGTAAAGAAAATCGCACGATTACCTTTGGCCTGTTAATTAAATTCGAATTATATATTTTATGATTTATATCTGTTAATATACTTAAACAAAAGAAAATTCTTTCTCAAATAAAGGTGACATTCTTAAGAATATTATCAGAAATTTTTATTTTTGAAATAATAAAAAGTTAGAAGTATTGCTTCAAGAGCTCATCCTTTAAGCAGAAATTAATCCGTGCGGAGTCATCCGTCTGAATTGTGAATATACACACTATTTACACTGTTTATAATTTTTTTACGTAGTTTGGTTCAAACTATGTACACTATTTGTACACAGTGTGTACAGTCACAGTCCGAACGAGAAGTTTCCGTCCAAACACCACACGAAATAATCTCTCTCATTTAAGGGAAAAATTATTTTGTCCGGATTCCAACCCCCAATGAAAATGTGCCACATCCAGTGCCGAGTTTATACCGAGCGGTACTCAATACTCGGTACCGTTCGGTGCATGAGCGAGAACCGGACAGTTCTCCTGTCCGGTGTCCGCACAGAATAATCTCTCCATTTAAGGGGGTTTATTGTTTGCAATTAACTTTAAGATTCGTGCCATGGATTTGGTATGCAATTCAGTCGAGGCATGGAAGGTTTTTGTTTGGCTTATTGGATCAATAATTGATAGGATAAATAAGTCATTAAGATGGCAAAACCAGACAGTTTGCCAGTCTGGTAATTGGAAATCCAATTAAGATACTGTCAAAGCATACTGAAGCATTTTGCAACAATGAACAAAATGAGAATCAAAGTAGCTAATCCTGCAAGGAGCTCGTAAGAATATAGACTATAATGCAAACAAAGGGCCTACTTAATTATGTTCTGGCAGGTAGTATACAAATCAAGCGATTTATCTGTATTTGGTTGTTTGGTAAGAAGAAGGGTCACACGGGGTTCACGACTGGGTGCAGCACATTACATTAGAATAATAAAATGTCTTCTGTCAAAACAGAACTCATCAACCATTACCACTCTGGCATAGTAGGCGTGCATGGGGTTAGGAAGACGACAAATTATTTTCTAGTCCGGACGGAAAGAATCATTAGGAATATAAGTGCACATGCTGTATACATAATGTACATAAAATTTTAATATACACTGTGTACAAATTTGCACACAGTGTGTACACTCACATGTCTGAACGGTTCTTCCTATCCGGACTCCGCACAAAATAATTTTTCTAGGAAGACACTGCAATGCATCAACTAAGGTGGGTGGCGGGCAAGTGGCCCCACTAAGGTGGGTGGCAGGCAAGAAGAGCAAAAGAGATTCATTCCACTTTTACTTACCATATAAAACTAAAATTGAGAGGGAATTAAAAAAGTTTATTTAAGAAAAGATTGCTGATTTGTATTCAAATTTGGGAGGGAATTAAAAAAAATTTATTTAGGGAAGATGAATGATTTGAATTCAGATTTAGAATAGAGTTATATAAGATTTATTTAGGAAAAATTGTTTGATTTGAATTCAGATTAGGGAAGAGAACTAAGAAAAATGACTGATTTGAATTTAAATTTGAGAGGAAAGTAAGAAGATTTATATTAGGGTTTGTGCAGAACCGATCTATCTCTCAAATAGTAGATCAACCTATATCTTGATTTGTTGTGCCTTTATTAAAGATAATTAGCCCATAATTTATTTCTTGCTGATTTCTACTGTGTTTTTCCTTCAGCATTGATCTTTTTGCTACGAGGAGATCAGATTCCTATCATATATTTGTACATAACGATGGTCTACAGTTCCTTTCAGCATTTGAAAAAAGCTTTAGCAAATTCAGCAAACCATGGAACGAGAAAAATATAAAAGGCCACAAAACTTTAGGAATTCTTTGAGCCCATTCATATTCAGCCGAACTCAAAATGAAACTCAAAAGGTTTCGCAGCTGCTAATTTAAACAAACATCTAATTTCTGGAGGCTTAACTCATTGCATAGCAGTCAATAGTTTCAGGCGCATTGAAGCTGAAAATATCAGAATATAAACTATACAATTACCTATATTTTTACTTTTCAATTTACTTTTACACAATTATCTTGCAATATCAAGTGGAACTTATAATGGCAGTATAAAAGAGGTGGATAATACTTGCACTCATAGAAAATAAGAAACTTTGATAAAACAAAATTCATTGAAGGACCTGCTTCTTGATGTGATTTGTTCCTCAAAGGGCCTCGTCACTTTATGAAATATACAACAAGAATGGCCAGTAAAATAACCAAGAAAGCGAGCAACAGGCTTGACCCTGCATTTTAGCAAGCATGAATCCGATGTAAAATAAACACAAGACTTTTACATCATAATTTCTATTTGTAAGAGTTCAATTCACAATTAAGATTATTGTAATCAAACGTTTATGAATCAAAATATATTAAAAAAATAACTGTTTACCGTTGTTTTTTGTATCCTCTATTACCGTCACTCTTGCAGTTGAGTCGAAGGAAGTAGATACCAAAGCCCTGTGCGCAAAAAGAGAGCGGCTTAGTTCTAATAGTGCATATTCAGCTATTTGCATCATCTGCGCTCTTTTTTCTGTCATATAAAGTAAACCGGTTCATTACCTGGAGTCTTGGGAGAACTCTAATGCAGTAACAGGACCAAGGTGTGCTTTTTTAACTGACATCTGGACCTTGAAATCTGAGGAATTAACGATGGCAATGCCACCCTCTACGGTGCCACTGCAAATTCACATATTACGCTTATTAAAGCATTGGCTTATCATTACACTAAGAAGTTACGTCTTAAAGAAAAAAGATTAGTAAAAAGCAATCCTGCAAATATAATTAGACTTAACACTCCAAAGAATTCTTATGAACATAGAAGTTCAATTAAAAGGGAAGTTGTTAGTTCTTATTATACACAGATAATGACAATGATTCTCTCATTATCAAGCCCTAAGAAAAATAATACGATCTTTTAAGATTTCAAAAATAAGTATTCTAGTGTTGCTTGCTTCAAGGAAATCATAATAATAACGATGCTTTGTCTGACCCTTCAAGGAAACATAACTTGAATAAATTGCTGATACGAGCTGAAATGTTTCAGTTAGTATGATGCAATTTTTTTCTTGAAATATTCTCCAAAACGCTGATTATGTCCTCTCTGTCCATGAATTTATGCAACAAGTTTTTCCAAGATAAACAATTAGTCTGGTAAATTCCCGTGAAACTACTTTAGGCCCATTACTATCATCATCCGTAGCTTTATCATTTCTACTAAACGTGGACTACGTGAATTTTTATTTGCCATTAATTCCAGTCAAATTAGCATCAGGTGTATCAAATTTTTCTGCAAATTATTTTTACACAATTAAACGTAGAGGTAACCTAAAAAGATTTGGTTAGAAAATATTAGCAATGTCTTTTTTTTATTAGATTTAAATGAGAATTGGACTCTTAACAAGACACAATGGAGCAAAAAGAGATTCATATAGTCAACCCCCGGGTCTGGTTTCGGGTCGTGTCAAATATTGACACCCTTAAGTTCAACTATGACATAAAATGAGAAAAATCATATAGCAACAAAAACAACAACAAGCCTTTATCCCACTATGTGGGG
This sequence comes from Dendrobium officinale, assembly GCA_019514585.1. NCBI lineage: Eukaryota > Viridiplantae > Streptophyta > Magnoliopsida > Asparagales > Orchidaceae > Dendrobium > Dendrobium officinale. Next base: position 9,988,586 of record CM033686.1, read on the forward strand.
TCGGCTACATGAATCCTTTTTCTCCATTGTGTCATGTTAAGAGTCAAATTCTCATCTAAATTTAATAAACAAAAGTCATTTCTAATATTTTCTAATCAAGTCTTTTTAGGTTTATCTCTGTCTTTCTTAACATAAGTCAAATATAATACATCTACTTTCCTAACTAGGACATTGGAAGGCTACCGTTTTATGTGACCAAACCATCTAAGGCGACTCTCCCTAATCTTATCTTCCATTGGAGCTACTCCAACCTTTCCCGTATATGCTCATTTCTTATTCTGTCTCTAAGAGTAAAGCCACTCATCCACCTGAGCATCCTCATCTCTGCAACACCTAATTTAATATTTTGCTTCTCTTTTAATGGCCAACATTCTTCACCATAAAACATTGCAGGTCTCACTACCATCTTATAGAATATTCCCTTAAATTTGAGAGGGACTTTTCTATCACACAACAAGCACGATGCATTCCTCCACTTCAACCATCCAACTTGAATTCTACTAATAAGATCCCCATCAATTTCACCGTCACTCTGAACAATAGACTCAAGATCATACAGAATTCATAGGACATAAATTATTAATCTTTATAATATTCACGACTTTTGATGTAAATAAAAAATATAATCAGATTCAATATTCATGATGGTTCAATAGTCTTCCACTACATAAAGTTTAGAAATTCAAAGCCATAAATTCATGCAATAAGTTGAAAATCATACTCTCATTAAATCTAGATTCTATCACCAAGTAAAATCAATCAAATTTTTAATCCAATAAAATATTTTGAAATGATAAATAAAATTAAGAGGAAAGCGATCAACAAAGATAATATAATCAAATTTCACACTTCTACAAAGATTCAACCCTCTAACTTGATGGATGAGAAAAATCCCATCCAACTGAAATTTTATTAAAAACCAATTGATTTCTATGCAAAATAAAGAATCTAATTTATTTTAAAAAAATCTAAAACCCCAACCCGTAAATCAAATCATGCCAAAAAACTCTCATCTTGTAGAAATCCAAATAGCAAAATCTCAATGCAATTCATGATAAAGGAAGCTGCCTGCAAATCTATGATGGGGATCATAACAAAGGTAATCACACTATAATTGATGTAGAAAAATGTAGAGGTCATGAAAGTGGTAGAGGAAGTAATGACGAAAGTGGCAGAAAAACCTGCAACATCAATAAATGTAATAGAGGTGGTGGAGAATAGGTATGCTGGGAAGCATAGTCGAGAGCCAAATGAGTAAAGGTGGTCAACGACGAGGAAGCTCAAATCATTGCTCATAATTTTGCTCAAGGAAATGGCACACATTCATTATGTTGATACAATTTTACGTTCAATAGCAACAAGCACTAGAAAATTCTTGCTAAACATTGATGAGGCTAGGAATCCAAAGTGCATAGCATTTAGATGAATATTGATTCCGAAGCACATCATTCAGTAAAGTTCCACGTATTCCATCTACACTTTTCAGATATTCATTATCAATTTTAAAGGCTCTGGTTTAATTTACGCGCAGTTGATCAAGTAGATGTTTGTGTTCAAGGACGCTAAAATCTTTCAAAACAAACATTTTCAACATCTATTTTCCAAACCAAAACAAGATTTTTTTAAATAGAAAAATGCTCTTCTAAATAGAAATGTAACATTAACCTGAAAATATCAAATGATTAAAAATAAATAAATGCTCTTATATTTTTCGTGAGCAACTGAAACCAAATTCACAATAATTTGTATTGGTCTTGAAAAGAAGATATAACATGTAGTACGGTAATAGAAAACATATCTAAAGGTATTGATTAAGCAAGATATTTTAATAAATAGTATCTTAGTTAAATGTTATGATTACAAAAGAGATGTAATGCTAGTGGGAGAAATTTGTTGAACTATATCTTAATACCACCAGCATTTGTCATTCAAGAAGAAACGTTCTAGTGCTGACACATATGAAAGGTTTTAAGGTTATGATAACTAAGGGAAATCAAGTTTATAAATCATACTAAAAGTTACGAGATGGTAATAGAATATGGAACTAGAAAAAAATACCAGTTAGAGAATTATCATGGCTTAATTTAAACAAATCTATTAAAGAGGCAAATTTTTTTTATCATGATAATTAATGAAAAGTATAAAGATCAGGGAAAGAATCTTGATAAGATATTATTGATCATGAAAAAGGTAAATGATCAGATATCATGGAGTTTTTTATGGGTATTAAGAAGAAAAGTCATGACATAAATATAATGGAGTAATCTAAGCTATGTATGATGCAGCAATTATAAGCGTTTGAAATAATTCACAAAGTTGATCTTAAAGGAGGATAATGATGATGATAAATTATTTTGTAGAAAATTGAGGAAAATACCATATTTTATGTGATGCCCACAACATACAGGTGACACATAATGAATAAAATGAAAGGATTTAAATGACATAGCAGCTAATGAATAAGATGCAGCTCAGGTTGCATACATTGCAAGGAATTTGCCATCATATGATACACTGAATGCAGAAATTGGGTCATGCCCGATCTTTTTTGAACTGATTCTCTTCCACGAAGAGCTGCTCCAAGAAATGACCTTTCCCACATCATCTGTAATATGGAAATTTAAAGGGATGGATCACGAAAGCCATCAACCACATATTGCCATTCAAGCAAAGCATAGAAGAGTAAGGTGGGTTGCTTTGTCCGTAACAAAAAGAACATTATCAGCATAGAGATTTACCATGCATTGCTATAACATGTAGGATATCACTACTCTCAGAAAATCTGCAGAAACAAAACTTTTCACCCTGGAATGAAAGAGATTAGAATATTTATTACATGATATATCGAGAAAATTCAGCTATTCACAAGTTACTGATGGTTGCTTACTTCCTCTACTTGTAGATTTGTTACAGAAGTTGATGATTCCAGATCCCAAACTCTGCAAGGGCCACTGCCTCCTAGAGAAACAAGGAACTTCCCATCGGCACTGTTAAATTTATGATAAAAGAGTGAGGATTTAGGTGTAATAGAATCCAAGCATAATTATTCGATGGATATGAAGAGATGGATATTTTTCGGCTTCAGATTTTCTGAATGAGAATCCAAGTACCTGAAATCCACATACTTAACAGTTGAATGTGCATCGGTTTGGTTAAGGATAATGTCCATGCTAGGCCACTTAAAAACCCTCAAATGGCCATCCTACAAGAAGCACCATTTGACTAAAATAAATTTGATCAATACCACATGCTTTAAAATGCAGAAAGTGAAAAAGAAAACAATTTTTTTTTTCTAAAATCCGTTGAAAAGGAAACATATCCAACAAAAATGCAGACAGAGCGCACAAAAAATGAGTTACTTCTAAGGCGCTTTAATCGCTCAAATAAATTACTACTGAAAATTAAGTAATATGAACTAATGCTAGAAATCAATTATCAATAAATATTATTAAGAGAGAGTGAAATCAAGGTCTGATATGTTTGAAGTATCATGAACCTAATATATAGAAAATAAGAATATAGACAAGAGCATAACTTTCAGAGGTAAGGATGAGTGGTTCAAAAAAAGTGCCTTATGAGTATCATGATTATTATACAATAAGAGGATATCACTGATACATATACTTAAATTTTATTAAATCATAATTAGGCAGGCATTATTGCATGGATTTTTGTGTTGGGTAGCAAAAAATTCATTAATATCTAAATTGAGCATAAAAAAAAATAAGAAAGTTAAGATTGCCATGTTGACAAAATTAGTAAGGGTAAATCAAGAAATGTGCTGGGAAATTGGAACACTAAAAGGCGGATCGACGAATTGCAAAGAGACATGCAACACAAGGGAAAAACTAGATCTGGACAAGATTTATTAAAGAAAATATGGAAGGCTTTAGAATCTGAAGCCTGGTTGGAAGCAAGTTTAAAAGGTTTGTTGGTCCTAATGGCAGAAGGACCCCAAATGAAAGATAGGTCAGATTTGAGATCAAATGTTGGAAAATATTGAAGGATAGGAAGCAATGCAAAACAATAAAAAGTAAAAACTCATTCAGGAGATGAGAAACGAAGATTAGAAAGTTTTTATAGGATGTTTGTATGTTGTAAAATACCTTCCTATATATGGAATAATTTCATAAGTTGTGTAAGTAGAATCTTGCATACATTTAACCCTTATAGATGGAATCAAACAAAAGAAATTTAAATAGATAATTTCTACTTTTCTTCATGATATCAAAGCTTGGTTAGGATTCTTCTATTGTTCCAACATGTTCTCCAAATCCAGGTTCCACTCTCCTCTCAACTTTATATTTTCTTTTTTCTCATATTTGAAATAATTGAATCCTTCTAGATAATTAGCCATCATGAATTCAAAGAACCAAGATAACAAACATAATAAAGGCTCCAAAACCTTCGTGTGTCTTATCGAACAGATGAAGGAAATTGCCTAAATTTGTCTAGTCGTTAAGAATTTCATGAAAGAGAAGTGAAGCTTAACCACCTAGGAATCTCATTAAGGCCAGAGGAACCAAAATTTAAGACCTGCGAGGAAGAAAACTACATGATTATGTCATGTTTGTGGTAGTCCATAATACCATAAATAAGTGGATCAAATACATATCTAACATCAAGTGCGTAAATTTGGGAAATCATAAAACAAATTTATTCAAAGATTAGAAATGATGCTCTCTTCTATGAAATCAAAACAAAACTATCAATAATAATAAAAAAAAGATAATCATTCTGCCAGAAAGTATTATAATATAATGAGTTATTTTGTTAAGAGTTATACTACTACCAAGGTATAAAAATGAAATGAAATGAAGATGATATAACACTAAAAGATGAATGATTATTTAGTTTCTTGCATTAAAATACTTAGAAAATAAACATTTCCTTCCCTCAAGGAAGCCTCATCCTTAGAATACAGGAATGTTGGAAGCACATAGCTCAGAATACTGAGGGCCATGGTGAATACAGAAGAGAAGATGCATGGAGGATTAATTTCCACAAAACTTATTAAGAATGAGGACAAAAAACCTCATCACAAAGAAACTCAATGGTGTATTTACCGCAAAAAGAAGCAACATATAAAAGAAAATGGATGGAAACTCCATAAACCCAAAAATAGAAGTGAAGGATCAAAAGGAAACGAACAGGCTCATTTTACGGAGTAAGGAGGACTTAATTTAGAAGAAATCAATAGGTGGAGGGATTTCCTTAATTTTCTTGAGATGTAAATGGATCATGCTCTCTAGCTCAATATGATAAAGTTTATAAGTCTTATACTATGAGAGTCTCAAAATCATTTTCTAAAATCTAGGTTATAGACTCAAATGTCATCAACCACAAGAACAATTGTGTAGATTTTTCTAAAACCTACCAAACATCTACTACAACAACATCAACATCAAGATTTTATCCTAAAACAACAACAACATGTCTACCAAACATCTACCAACAAAAAAAATTAAGGTTGCCAATAACTCTCTTACAATAATTGCAAGACATGTGACAATATCCCTTTCTCCGTCTCTTATCCTCAAAAATATCTTACATGCTCCTAGCATTATTTCGAATCTATTATTGCATCAGAAATTAATCAAAAACAAAAATTGTTCAATAACCTCCATTGTTGATCGCCATTTTTCAAGAATAAACTATTGAGAAGATGATTGGACAAGCTAGATCAAATGATGTATGTTACTTATTCTATAGAAAGAATAGTATTTGGAATCATCATTATCATTAGGTCATCCTTCTTTTCAAATCTTAAAAAGAATGTTTCCTAATTATTTCCAAATATTAATTTTGAAAGTGTTCATTGTGAAACCAATGAATTTATTAAACATCAAAGGTTGGCCTTGAAGCAATTCATCATCATCATCATCATCATTGTCCTCATCATCGTGAAGTCTAGTATTTTTGTACCACATATAGTTGTATTTTGGACTTATATGTATTAGGTGTTGTTGGGCTTTTATATCATGTTCTTATATTAGATATTTTTTTTATATCATGGCCAATGAAAAGTGTTTATGTTATTAGGATGAGGGTAGGTATGATAATGGTACTAGGTATGGTAATGGTGATAGGCATATAAATAATGGTGATAGGTTTGAATTTGTAAATTTGTGTATTTTAGTACCTCTCTCATTTTTTAAATAGGGGAGCTCTTGCAATGCTAAGCATTTGATTTTTCAGCTTTATGAAAGTTCAGAAAGAAAATTGCAAGAAGAAGAAGAACAGAAGAACTTACAATACTAAAAGCCAAATATTATTGCACTTCAAACTTAGGTATTACAAACTGATGCCTTCCTTCTCATATTACATAGTATTATATAGGAAAGCTTTCTTAGAAGAGAAGTAATCTAGTACACACACTAGGACACGAATAATAGAAAAAGTTACAAGCAGTACAATTATTAAAACATAAAGGTACATAAATAATTCTCCACTATGCTGATGCATAACAGCTGGTAGGAGACTATTGTCCTACGAAGATAATGGAGAATAAAGACACGTCAAAAGGCAGTACTATTCTGCCTTTACAGCTCCATTAAACTAAAAGTCGTCTGTCTCTTTTGTGAGTGGAGCTTTACCAGGACGATGGCTTGGTCCTGCATCTTCTGCTTTGATTGTGGAGTGGTCCCATGCATCAGGAATAGTATCATCAGATCGCTGAGAGGTCATGTCATCATCATCAGGAAATAGTTGATTCATTTGTTCCCAGTAGGCTTTTTGAAGACGAATTTTAATTTGCTCTGGGGTTTCAAGAAGATATCTTTGTTTGAATGATTTTTGAAGATTTTTAAGAGAGAATTCAGCGGCAGGAGGTTGCCTTTGATTTTTGACAAGGTTGTTTTGGATGACCTTATCAATTTGCTTTCGTTTATCATCAATAATGATGGCAGACCACCATTTGATAGAAAAGTTCCTCATGAGACATTTAATATTTAATGAGGCGTCTTGATTAAATTCTAGATTCCATGACCAAATCCAGGGGATTTGGGCTTGAGTAAAAAAGAATAATTCACTCATACCATCGATAAAATCTTCGGTTTTTATAATTCGAAGATGAGGAGATGATTCTACCCATGAATTATAATTGGCTTGTAATTCGATGGGTAACATGGGAATAGTTGCTCCTTTTTGTTCCCACCATTGGTAGAACCAAGACGGAATAGAATTATTTAAGATTTCTGGATTTAAAATAAACATCCAAGAATGAGTATGAGTTGGATTTAATACATAAAAAGCTTTATGCATTGCTTGGATGTAAGTCCAGTAGTTAAAAGAACAAGTTTTAATGTTACCATCTGATAACGGAATATCAAATTTTTGGATTTGAAAAGGGGTAATTCCCCAGTTTTTGTGATGGATAATGCTAAGGATATTAACACGACTATAAATGATGTTTCTTTTATCATCATAATGATGCTTTACTTCGATGCATTGAAGATGAATAAGAATGGCTTCATATGTTTCTCTATCATATGAAGAATCTTGGGTAAATGGAGTAGTATTCAAATATTTTTTAAAGATATTCCATGGAGAGGTAATATCTTTGTCTTCAAGATTCAAATGTAATAGGTGTTCAACAGTAATTTTTAGAATGGGCTCAAACATTTCTGATGGGTGTTGAGTCTTGTCAGGATTTTCTTTTGCAGAAGTTTTTTCTGCTTGATTGGGCTCATTGTTAATGGGCTCATTGAGCTCTTCTGCTCCATATAGATAAGTTTTTAATGGAATCATTTTAGGAGGAGGAATCTCTCCTCGTCCGCGGCCAGTTTGGCCACGTCCTCTTCCGCAGGGATAACCGCGTAGAGCTGGCCACCCTCGTCCTCTATTAGGGACTGGTGGTATGGAGCGCCCTTTAGGGGTGCGCCACCCTTCACTTTCCATTATCGGTAGGTGTACCTGTAAGATATTCACGTGTTAGAAAATCAGGTAAAGAATTATCTTTTCCTTTAATATATTCAATTGAAAAATCAAAAATAGCAAGTTGAGCTTGCCAAGTGGCAAATATTTGTTTAGAGGCAAGATTTTGAACATCCTTTTGTAGAATAAATTTTGCAGATAAACAATCTATTCGGAGTACAAAAGTAGTATTAAGTAAATCATCTTGAAATTTATTAATGGATTTTACTATGGCTAACATTTCTTTTTTAATGGTAGAGTAATTTTTCTGAGTAGGATTCCATAATCCTGAAGTAAAACGAACTAATTCTTCTTTAGTAGATGAATTCTTTTGTTTAAGAATTCCTCCATATCCTATGTCAGACGCATCGGTCTCAACAATTTTTAAATAATCAGGGTTTGCTAAATTAATACAAGGTAAATTTTTAACATGATGTTTAATGATTTGTACTGCTTTAGTACATGTATCGTCCCAAGGGGGAGAGTTTTTACGAAGTCTTTTAAATAAAGGTGCAGCATCTTTCGCAAGATTTTGATAAAAATCAGAAACATAATTTAAAGCATCAAGAAATCTTTGGAGCTGTTTTTTATCTAATATCTTGTCAGGAAATTTATCAGCAAATTCAATACTTCTTTGGATAGGAATAATAGTGTCATTTGTAATAGTGTGTCCTAGAAATCTAATAGTTGTCTGGAATAATTTTATTTTGGGTTCGGAAATTACAAGGCCATTCATCTTTGCTAGCCAAATAAAGGTTTTAAGATGTTTGAAATGTTCATCAATAGTTTTGGAAAAGATTAATACATCATCTATGTAAACTATGATGTATTTATTATATGAATTGAATATTTCATTCATGATTTTTTGAAATTCGGATGGGGCGTTTTTTAAGCCGAATGGCATAACGTTCCATTCATATTGTCCAAATGGAACTGTGAAGGCCGTCTTGTAACGGTCTTCTTCTTTTATCTGAATTTACCAATATCCGGATTTTAAATCAAATTTAGAGAATAAACTAGCTTGGGCTAATCTATTTAGAAGATCTCTTTTATTAGGGATAGGATATCTTATCCATTTTAATACTTGATTTAATGGTTTGTAATTTATTACCAATCTTGGTTTTCCTCTTTCTTTTTCAGCAGCATTCATAACATAGAATGCTGTACAGCTCCAAGGAGAGCTGGATTTTCTTATAATTTTCTTTTTTAATGAATCTGTTATTTCCTTTTGACAGAGATCTAGATATTCTCGATTCATTTGCGAAGGTCGAGATTTCGTTGGTATTTGTGTTTCATTAAAATTATCAATATATGGAAGACTTACACAATGAGTTTTTCGATTCCAAAAACTAATAGGATTTTCTCCACAGATAGTAAGTTTAATATGTTGTTCAATGTCTAAGATTTTTGTTTTTATTGTAGATTTTTCTAATTGATTTTTGATTTCGACATTTTGAATTTCTTTATATAAGAAATTTATGTGTAGTTGTTTTCCTTTGAATTTATTAATTTCATTTAAGATGATTTCTTTAGGATCTGTAATAAATTTAAATTGTAAGGGGGGATCACAAATATGAGAAGTAATACCGTCGGTATTAGTAGTTATAGGCATTATATTATATAGGAACGGAGTTCCTAAGATAATATGTTGAGATAAATTTTTTACTAATAAAAACGAAGTTTTAATGCAGTAGTCTTGTTGACATACTGCTACTTGAGAGAGTTTAAATTCAATTTTCATACTATCTCCACTAGCAGAGGTTAATTTTTGAGTTGTTTTTTCAAAATAAATTGAAGGAACTAAACCTTCTTGAATACAATTCATATCAGCTCCGCTGTCAACTAAGGCTGTTAAATTTTTAAGTATAGGAGCTTGATTAATAACCAAAGTGATAGAAATGAACCATTTGTGGATAATTGCCTTTTGTAAGGAATTTATAAGGGTATTATTTTCATAATTTTGAGTAAGTACCTCTGGATCGGGTTGATCTAGGATTTGTTCTAATTCAAGATTTGTTAATCGAACAGATAGTTTATCTTGTTCAGATTTAAGGATTTGAACTTCTCGTTTTAAATTTTTAAGTTCTAATTTTAAATCAGATAATGTAGTTGGAGAGGGATTTAGCTCCTGTTCTTTTAATTTAAAACGATCAAGTACTTCTTTCATAGAATAATTAGGAAATTTCTGTGTTTGTGTTAGAGGTGGATCTTCAGAAGTTCCGAGTAATTTAATAATTTGTTCTTTAGTTTTATGATCTTGAATATTTACTAACATTTCTATAAGTTGATCTTTTTGTTCATTCGTAAGAACAAATAATCCTGATTTTTCTACAATAGCTTTGTAGTAATCGTTACTAGAGCAATTATTACAACATGAAGAGGAATCAGATTCGGATTCGTCAATTTCATGTTCAGAATTACTGGAATTATCAGACTCAGATTCATCTGAGTTTAGAAGAATTTTCATTAATAAATCTTTTGTATTATTATCTAAGTTTAATTGACTTATTTTAATTTTCATGGGACATTTATTAGAATAATGTCCTATTTTTCCACATTTGAAACATTTAATAGCTTTTCTTGTTGGTTTAGATTCAGGCTGACCTGGTTTATCTTTAGGTCTAAATGATTTTTTATGAAATTTTTTAGGATAAGCTTTTAGCTTTTCTTTTTTATTTGATTTTTGTTTTGTTAGATTTCTTTCTCTTTTTGTTAATGGGCCTGGACATACGAATTGTTCACAAAAGGCTCCTAATTGTTTGCGATCGGATATTCGTTCGCGTTTAAGTTGTTGTTGCAATTTGGTATCAGAGCCATGTGTGAGTAGTGTTACTCTGATTGGTAAGTTTCTAGTTCACCCTTTTTAATCAGGGTGGTAGGAGCAGAGGTGTTTTTGTCTTGAACAATTTGAACACTATCTCTTATCTTTGAATAATCGTATTGAACCTTGGCAGTAAATCCCATGATACGGGTTGTTAGTCCTGGATGGTTCATGTCTTTATTCAAACCTGATGTATACTGTTTGTTTCGTTCTTCACTAATTCATTTCTTACACCACCTTCTCTATTAACTAGGATGAACTATTAGCTTACCAATTGAGTCTTAAATATATGACATCCTCATCTTCATCATCAATCCTTAATAAGGGAAAAGTTCCCTCATTCCGTGATGTTAAAAACGCGGAATTAATTGAGTATCCACTCAATGAAGAAGACCTAAATCAATGGTCTTTACCTAAGGTTGATAAAACCTTAATCTATCAAATCGGAACCTTTGATTTCAAAGGTAAAACTACCATTAAAACGGTAGAACAATCTATCCCAATTGATTCTACAGAGAAAACTATTTCTCTATTATCCTATGAAGATCTTAGATCTTATATGCAAGATTATAAATATATTCATATAGGTTTAATTCAAATAGCCCTTAAGCCTCTAACTTTAAGAGGACTTAATGCATCAATCTTATCTTGTTTAAGAGATGGTCGCTGCCTTAATTGGGCACAATCCCTTATGGGAGTTATGGAAACTAGTATTTGTCATGGACCAGTTTATTTTAATACCTTTCCAAATCTTAGTCTATCATTAACTGATATACATTTATTTGAAACACTTAAATTACACCTACAACTCCATGGATATAATTTCCTTCCAGGATCAGAAACAATCGCATTAATTTATAGAATTCATTTTAAGGTAATGAATACCTTAAATCCAAAAGTTAAAAAGATAGTTCAGCCAAGTAGTAGAACTACTCTAATCGAAACCAATCTCTTAGTTTCAAACATAGCTACTAATAGGGTGATTAAATGGAATGAAATAACATTCCCAGAACAATGGTTATTACCTCAAGTAATTACACCTAAACCAATTGTTAATCAAGACATAGATCAAATAATTCAAACATCTGATGGAGATGTAGAAGTAAGATTTAATCCACGAAGATCTATAAATCTTCCTCGAATTTCTATTCCTTCAACATCAGGAGATGATATTAAAACATCAAATTCAGATGACACCGATCTAACCTCTAGTGCAGGATTAACCCTAAATCGAAATAGAATATTTCATCCAGTCAGGGAAAATCATGAATTTAAATCCCCGACTCCTTCTGAAATGCAATTTTAATGGTCTACGAATTAAATACAGCTCTTAGAGAGAAAGTTATCCGTCATCATATGTTATACAAATTTAAACCATTCAGAACCTGGTATAGAAAAATATTCTCAGAAAAAGAACGAATAAGATTCTCGGATCAATATTTTGATGAACTTGAACATCTAAATCAAAATGGAAAAGCCACTATACCATTCGTATATTGGTTTGTAACTAATATAACTTCTAATATTAGAATGATTCAAGGACAATCCTCAAAATCAGATATTATAATGAGTCAATTTGGAAATATTCCATCCGATCAAAATGCTATAAGAGAATTTGCAATCATTATTAAGCAACTAAATTTCACTAATCAAACCATACAGACTATCACTTCCTATTTGGATAGTATTAATAAAAAATTAGATCTATTGCAAGATAAAATAGAATATATTAAAGATATTGATAAAAAATCAAATCTAATTAAAACTATAGAGCCAACAAAAATTGAAACCTCAAATTCTGGGATGATTATTGCAAAACCAGTTATCAAACTTCCACCACAGATAAAAATAAAATTTGATGAAGATTTAAATATGTCTGAAGTAATAAAACAAATTAAATCCCAAAAAATAACTACTTTAGACGAAATCTCCTCAGAAAATGAGGCTTTAGATAGCTCCTCTAGTGAATATGATATTGATCAATTAGAAGATCAATTTAAATCAACAAATTTAAATCCTCCATTATCCTTAAATCGAATAAAATACTCTAAAAAATCTTTAAGTAAATATTATTATCAAAGACCATCCCCTAATGATCTTCTATATGAAGAAGAATTAAATGAACAAATTTCATATGATCCTAGACAATTATATGAGTGGAATTTTGATGGATTATATGACTATCAAATCCATAAAACTGTTCATAGAATGTTAATTTATGCTACGGTAGCCCAAAGTAAAAATAATAAACCTTGGGAAGTAGTTCAAATTATTGTCAATGGTTTCACCGGAATCCTTAAAGGATGGTAGGATAATTATTTAACTCAACCAGAAAAAAATAATCTACAAAGTGATAAAAATTTATTAAACCCCTCAAAACCAAATGATGAGGCCGTCTATACTCTTATACACAATATTCTAGAACATTTCTTAGGATATATGTCTGATAATAGAGAACAAATGCGCTCTCTATTACAAAAATTAAAATGTCCATCTTTATCACATTTTAGATGGTATAAGGATGTATTCATAGCTAGAGTAATGAATCTTTCTGATGCCAGTTCAAGCTACTGGAAAGAAAAATTTTTAGAAGGACTGCCTGCTACCTTCGCTACAAAAGTTAAAGAAAAATTAAGAACTGCTAATGGTCAGTTAACCTTCGAATACTATACATATGGACGTATCATTAGCGAATGTATCAACGTTGGTATTACACTTTGTAATGATATCAGAGCCATGTGTGAGTAGTGTTACTCTGATTGGTAAGTTTCTAGTTCACCCTTTTTAATCGGGGTGGTAGGAGCAGAGGTGTTTTTGTCTTGAACGATTTGAACACTATCTCTTATCTTTGAATAATCGTATTGAACCTTGGCAGTAAATCCCATGATACGGGTTGTTAGTCCTGGATGGTTCATGTCTTTATTCAAACCTGATGTATACTGTTTGTTTCGTTCTTCACTAATTCATTTCTTACACCACCTTCTCTATTAACTAGGATGAACTATTAGCTTACCAATTGAGTCTTAAATATATGGCATCCTCATCTTCATCATCAATCCTTAATAAGGGAAAAGTTCCCTCATTCCATGATGTTAAAAACGCGGAATTAATTGAGTATCCACTCAATGAAGAAGACCTAAATCAATGGTCTTTACCTAAGGTTGATAAAACCTTAATCTATCAAATTGGAACCTTTGATTTCAAAGGTAAAACTACCATTAAAACGGTAGAACAATCTATCCCAATTGATTCTACAGAGAAAACTATTTCTCTATTATCCTATGAAGATCTTAGATCTTATATGCAAGATTATAAATATATCCATATAGGTTTAATTCAAATAGCCCTTAAGCCTCTAACTTTAAGAGGACTTAATGCATCAATCTTATCTTGTTTAAGAGATGGTCGCTGCCTTAATTGGGCACAATCCCTTATGGGAGTTATGGAAACTAGTCTTTGTCATGGACCAGTTTATTTTAATACCTTTCCAAATCTTAGTCTATCATTAACTAATATACATTTATTTGAAGCACTTAAATTACACCTACAACTCCATGGATATAATTTCCTTCCAGGATCAGAAACAATCACATTAATTTATAGAATTCATTTTAAGGTAATGAATACCTTAAATCCAAAAGTTAAAAAGATAGTTCAGCCAAGTAGTAGAACTACTCTAATCGAAACCAATCTCTTAGCTTCAAACATAGCTACTAATAGGGTGATTAAATGGAATGAAATAACATTCCCAGAACAATGGTTATTACCTCAAGTAATTACACCTAAACCAATTGTTAATCAAGACATAGATCAAATAATTCAAACATCTGATGGAGATGTAGAAGTAAGATTTAATCCACGAAGATCTATAAATCTTCCTCGAATTTCTATTCCTTCAACATCAGGAGATGATATTAAAACATCAAATTCAGATGATACTGATCTAACCTCTAGTGCAGGATTAACCCTAAATCGAAATAGAATATTTCATCCAGTCAGGGAAAATCATGAATTTAAATCCCCGACTCCTTCTGAAATGCAATTTTAATGGTCTACGAATTAAATACAGCTCTTAGAGAGACGGTTATCCGTCATCATATGTTAGACAAATTTAAACCATTCAGAACCTGGTATAGAAAAATATTCTCAGAAAAAGAACGAATAAGATTCTCGGATCAATATTTTGATGAACTTGAACATCTAAATCAAAATGGAAAAGCCACTATACCATTCGTATATTGGTTTGTAACTAATATAACTTCTAATATTAGAATGATTCAAGGACAATCCTCAAAATCAGATATTATAATGAGTCAATTTGGAAATATTCCATCCGATCAAAATGCTATAAGAGAATTTGCAATCATTATTAAGCAACTAAATTTCACTAATCAAACCATACAGACTATCACTTCCTATTTGGATAGTATTAATAAAAAATTAGATCTATTGCAAGATAAAATAGAATATATATTAAAGATATTGATAAAAAATCAAATCTAATTAAAACTATAGAGCCAACAATAAACCTAATAAAGAAAGTCATTCCTAATATTTTCTAACCAAGTCTTTTTAGGTCTACCCCTACCTTTCTTAACATAAGTCAAATCTAATACCTCTACTCTCCTAACCGGGTCATCGAAAGGCCGTCGTTTTATGTGACCCAAACCATCTAAGGCGACTCTCTCTAATTTTATCTTCTACTGGAGCTACTCCAACCTTTTCACGTATATGCTCATTTCGTATCCTATCTCTAAGGGTAAAGCCACTCATCCACCTGAGCATTCTCATCTCTGCCACACTTAACTTAGTATTATGCTTCTCTTTTAATGGCCAACATTCGGCACCATAAAGCATTGCAGGCCTCACTACCATCTTATAGAATTTTCCTTTAAGTTTGAGGGGTACATTTCTATCACATAACAAGCCCGATGCATTCCTCCACTTCAACCATCCAACTTGAATTCTGCTGATAATATCCCCATCTATTTCACCATCACTTTGAACAATTGATCCAAGATATCTAAAACGTGTACTCTTATTAATGACTTGATCGCCCAAAGTCACAATCCCTTCAGTAGGTCTATTACTACTAAAATTACACTCCATATATTCCGTTTTAGATCTACTCAAGCGAAAACCTTTAGACTCTAAGGTTGACCTCCATAATTCAAGTTTACCTTCAACTCCCTCTCTAGTCTTATCAACAAGAAGAATATCATCAGCAAAAAGCATACACCAAGGTACATCCTCTTGCAAATGTCTAGTGAGAACATCCAAGACTAAAGCAAAAAGATATGGGCTTAAGGCTGATCCTTGATGTAACCCAACCGAAATAGGAAAATACTTGGTCAATCCACCTTGTGTTTTGAACACAAGTAATAGCTCCTGCATACATATCTTTAATGATTTGAATATAAGCATTATTGACTCCTTTCTTTTCAAGAACTCTCCATAGCACTTCTCTTGGAACTTTATCATATGCTTTTTCTAAATCAATAAATATCATATGTAGATCCTCCTTATTTTCTCTATATTTCTCCATCAAACCTCTTAATAAATGTATGGCTTCCATAGTCGACCTACCCGGCATGAATCCAAATTGATTTTGAGAAACATTAGTATCACGCCGCAACCTATGCTCCATAACTCGCTCCCATAGTTTTAAAGTATGACACATTAACTTAATACCTCTATAATTCGCACAATCTTGTGCATCACCTTTATTCTAAAAAAATAGGAATTAACATACTCATTCTCCACTCATCTGGCATCTTTTTAGTCTTCAAAATAGTATTTAAAAAGTTTAGTAAGCCATGAAATTCCTTCATCTCCTAAGCATTTCCACACCTCTATTGGGATATCATCAGGTCCAACAGCTTTTTCCACCCTTCATTTCATTTTCTTTAAAGCCTCTCTAACTTCAGTTTTTACTAATACGCCGATAAAAAAATAGAAATCTTTATTTTCATTTAGGGTGCTAAGGTCACTACAGTCAATCTTATTTTCACAATCTTCATTAAAAAGGTTAGCAAAATATCTCATCCATCTTTGTTGAATATCATCTTCTAAGAAAAGTATTTTTTGATCTTCATCTTTAATACACTTCACTTGAACTAAATCCTTACTACTCCTATCTCTTTGTTTGGCTAACTTATACATATATATCTTTCTCCTTCTTTAGTATCTAATCTATTATATAAATCACTAAAAGCTAATGTCTTTTGCATCGCATATGGCTTTCTTAGCATCCTTACGAGCAACTTTATATATTTCCCAATTATCGGAATTTTTTAAAATTAAACCAATTTTTATAACAAAGCTTCTTATTTTTTATCTTTTTCTTGCACATTAGGATTCCACCACCAACTATTTTTACTATTAGGAGCTTTTCCCTTTGATACTCCAAGGACATCTTTTGCAATATTCTTAAGATCACTAGCCACTTTTTCCCACATAATATTAGCATCCTCATGCACAGACAAAATCTTACGATCTAAAATCAAACTTCCACCACAGATAAAAATAAAATTTGATGAAGATTTAAATATGTCTGAAGTAATAAAACAAATTAAATCCCAAAAAATAACTATTTTAGACGAAATCTCCTCAGAAAATGAGGCTTTAGATAACTCCTCTAGTGAATATGATATTGATCAATTAGAAGATCAATTTAAATCAACAAATTTAAATCCTCCATTATCCTTAAATCGAATAAAATACCCAAAAAAATCTTTAAGTAAATATTATTATCAAAGACCATCCCCTAATGATCTTCTATATGAAGAAGAATTAAATGAACAAATTTCATATGATCCTAGACAATTATATGAGTGGAATTTTGATGGATTATCTGACTATCAAATCCATAAAACTGTTCATAGAATGTTAATTTATGCTACGGTGGCCCAAAGTAAAAATAATAAACCTTGGGAAGTAGTTCAAATTATTGTCAATGGTTTCACCGGAATCCTTAAAGGATGGTGGGATAATTATTTAACTCAACCAGAGAAAAATGATCTACAAAGTGATAAAAATTTATTAGACCCCTCAAAACCAAATGATGAGGCCGTCTATACTCTTATACACAATATTCTAGAACATTTCTTAGGATATATGTCTGATAATAGAGAACAAATGCGCTCTCTATTACAAAAATTAAAATGTCCATCTTTATCACATTTTAGATGGTATAAGGATGTATTCATAGCTAGAGTAATGAATCTTTCTGATGCCAGTTCAAGCTACTGGAAAGAAAAATTTTTAGAAGGACTGCCTGCTACCTTCGCTACAAAAGTTAAAGAAAAATTAAGAACTGCTAATGGTCAGTTAACCTTCGAATACTATACATATGGACGTATCATTAGCGAATGTATCAACGTTGGTATTACACTTTGTAATGATATCAGAATGCAACAACAACTTAAATGCGAACGAATATCCGATCGCAAACAATTAGGAGCCTTTTGTGAACAATTCGCATGTCCAGGCCCATTAACAAAAAGAGAAAGAAATCTAGCAAAACAAAAATCAAATAAAAAAGAAAAGCTAAAAGCTTATCCTAAAAAATTTCATAAAAAATCATTTAGACCTAAAGATAAACCAGGTCAGCCTGAATCTAAACCAACAAAAAAAGCTATTAAATGTTTCAAATGTGGAAAAATGGGACATTATTCTAATAAATGTCCCATGAAAACTAAAATAAGTCAATTAAACTTAGATAATAATACAAAAGATTTATTAATGAAAATTCTTCTAAACTCAGATGAATCTGAGTCTGATAATTCCAGTAATTCTGAACATGAAATTGACGAATCCGAATCTGATTCCTCTTCATGTTGTAATAATTGCTCTAGTAACGATTACTACAAAGCTATTGTAGAAAAATCAGGATTATTTGTTCTTACGAATGAACAAAAAGATCAACTTATAGAAATGTTAGTAAATATTCAAGATCATAAAACTAAAGAACAAATTATTAAATTACTCGGAACTTCTGAAGATCCACCTCTAACACAAACACAGAAATTTCCTAATTATTCTATGAAAGAAGTACTTGATCGTTTTAAATTAAAAGAACAGGAGCTAAATCCCTCTCCAACTACATTATCTGATTTAAAATTAGAACTTAAAAATTTAAAACGAGAAGTTCAAATCCTTAAATCTGAACAAGATAAACTATCTGTTCGATTAACAAATCTTGAATTAGAACAAATCCTAGATCAACCCGATCCAGAGGTACTTACTCAAAATTATGAAAATAATACCCTTATAAATTCCTTACAAAAGGCAATTATCCACAAATGGTTCATTTCTATCACTTTGGTTATTAATCAAGCTCTTATACTTAAAAATTTAACAGCCTTAGTTGACAGCGGAGCTGATATGAATTGTATTCAAGAAGGTTTAGTTCCTTCAATTTATTTTGAAAAAACAACTCAAAAATTAACCTCTGCTAGTGGAGATAGTATGAAAATTGAATTTAAACTCTCTCAAGTAGCAGTATGTCAACAAGACTACTGCATTAAAACTCCGTTTTTATTAGTAAAAAATTTATCTCAACATATTATCTTAGGAACTCCATTCCTATATAATATAATGCCTATAACTACTAATACCGACGGTATTACTTCTCATATTTGTGATCCCCCCTTACAATTTAAATTTATTACAGATCCTAAAGAAATCATCTTAAATGAAATTAATAAATTCAAAGGAAAACAACTACACATAAATTTCTTATATAAAGAAATTCAAAATGTCGAAATCAAAAATCAATTAGAAAAATCGACAATAAAAATAAAAATCTTAGACATTGAACAACATATTAAACTTACTATCTGTGGAGAAAATCCTATTAGTTTTTGGAATCGAAAAACTCATTGTGTAAGTCTTCCATATATTGATAATTTTAATGAAACACAAATACCAACGAAATCTCGACCTTCGCAAATGAATCGAGAATATCTAGATCTCTGTCAAAAGGAAATAACAGATTTATTAAAAAAGAAAATTATAAGAAAATCCAGCTCTCCTTGAAGCTGTACAGCATTCTATGTTATGAATGCTGCTGAAAAAAAAAAGAGGAAAACCAAGATTGGTAATAAATTACAAACCATTAAATCAAGTATTAAAATGGATAAGATATCCTATCCCTAATAAAAGAGATCTTCTAAATAGATTAGCCCAAGCTAGTTTATTCTCTAAATTTGATTTAAAATCCGGATATTGGCAAATTCAGATAAAAGAAGAAGACCGTTACAAGACGACCTTCACAGTTCCATTTGGACAATATGAATGGAACGTTATGCCATTCGGCTTAAAAAACGCCCCATCCGAATTTCAAAAAATCATGAATGAAATATTCAATTCATATAATAAATACATCATAGTTTACATAGATGATGTATTAATCTTTTCTAAAACTATTGATGAACATTTCAAACATCTTAAAACTTTTATTTGGCTAGCAAAGATGAATGGTCTTGTAATTTCCGAACCCAAAATAAAATTATTCCAGACAACTATTAGATTTCTAGGACACACTATTACAAATGACACTATTATTCCTATCCAAAGAAGTATTGAATTTGCTGATAAATTTCCTGACAAGATATTAGATAAAAAATAGCTCCAAAGATTTCTTGGTGCTTTAAATTATGTTTCTGATTTTTATCAAAATCTTGCGAAAGATGCTGCACCTTTATTTAAAAGACTTCGTAAAAACTCTCCCCCTTGGGACGATATATGTACTAAAGCAGTACAAATCATTAAACATCATGTTAAAAATTTACCTTGTATTAATTTAGCAAACCCTGATTATTTAAAAATTGTTGAGACCGATGCGTCTGACATAGGATATGGAGGAATTCTTAAACAAAAGAATTCATCTACTAAAGAAGAATTAGTTCGTTTTACTTCAGGATTATGGAATCCTACTCAGAAAAATTACTCTACCATTACAAAAGGATGTTCAAAATCTTGCCTCTAAACAAATATTTGCCACTTGGCAAGCTCAACTTGCTATTTTTGATTTTTCAATTGAATATATTAAAGGAAAAGATAATTCTTTACCTGATTTTCTAACACGTGAATATCTTACAGGTACACCTACCGATAATGGAAAGTGAAGGGTGGCGCACCCCTAAAGGGCGCTCCATACCACCAGTCCCTAATAGAGGACGAGGGTGGCCAGCTCTACGCGGTAATCCCCGCGGAAGAGGACGTGGCCAAACTGGCCGCGGACGAGGAGAGATTCCTCCTCCTAAAATGATTCCATTAAAAACTTATCTATATGGAGCAAAAGAGCTCAATGAGCCCATTAACAATGAGCCCAATCAAGCAGAAAAAACTTCTGCAAAAGAAAATCCTGACAAGACTCAACACCCATCAGAAATGTTTGAGCCCATTCTAAAAATTACTGTTGAACACCTATTACATTTGAATCTTGAAGACAAAGATATTACCTCTCCATGGAATATCTTTAAAAAATATTTGAATACTACTCCATTTACCCAAGATTCTTCATATGATAGAGAAACATATGAAGCCATTCTTATTCATCTTCAATGCATCGAAGTAAAGCATCATTATGATGATAAAAGAAACATCATTTATAGTCGTGCTAATATCCTTAGCATTATCCATCACAAAGACTGGGGAATTACCCCTTTTCAAATTCAAAAATTTGATATTCCGTTACCAGATGGTAACATTAAAACTTGTTATTTTAACTACTGGACTTACATCCAAGCAATGCATAAAGCTTTTTATGTATTAAATCCAACTCATACTCATTCTTGGATGTTTATTTTAAATCCAGAAATCTTAAATAATTCTATTCCGTCTTGGTTCTACCAATGGTGGGAACAAAAAGGAGCAACTATTCCCATGTTACCCATCGAATTACAAGCCAGTTATAATTCATGGGTAGAATCATCTCCTCATCTTTGAATTATAAAAACCGAAGATTTTATCGATGGTATGAGTGAATTATTCTTTTTTACTCAAGCCCAAATCCCCTGGATTTGGTCATGGAATCTAGAATTTAATCAAGACGCCTCATTAAATATTAAATGTCTCATGAGGAACTTTTCTATCAAATGGTGGTCTGCCATCATTATTGATGATAAACGAAAGCAAATTGATAAGGTCATCCAAAACAACCTTGTCAAAAATCAAAGGCAACCTCCTGCCGCTGAATTCTCTCTTAAAAATCTTCAAAAATCATTCAAACAAAGATATCCTCATGAAACCCCAGAGCAAATTAAAATTCGTCTTCAAAAAGCCTACTGGGAACAAATGAATCAACTATTTCCTGATGATGATGACATGACCTCTCAGCGATCTGATGATACTATTCCTGATGCATGGGACCACTCCACAATCAAAGCAGAAGATGCAGGACCAAGCCATCGTCCTGGTAAAGCTCCACTCACAAAAGAGACAGACGACTTTTAGTTTAATGGAGCTGTAAAGGCAGAATAGTACTGCCTTTTGACGTGTCTTTATTCTCCATTATCTTCGTAGGACAATAGTCTCCTACCAGCTGTTATGCATCAGCATAGTGGAGAATTATTTATGTACCTTTATGTTTTAATAATTGTACTGCTTGTAACTTTTTCTATTATTCGTGTCCTAGTGTGTGTACTAGATTACTTCTCTTCTAAGAAAGCTTTCCTATATAATACTATGTAATATGAGAAGGAAGGCATCAGTTTGTAATACCTAAGTTTGAAGTGCAATAATATTTGGCTTTTAGTATTGTAAGTTCTTCTGTTCTTCTTCTTCTTGCAATTTTCTTTCTGAACTTTACTCTAGATAATGGTACTAGGTATGGTAATGGTGATAGGCATATAAATAATGGTGATAGGTTTGAATTTGTAAATTTGTGTATTTTAGTACCTCTCTCATTTTTTAAATAGGGGAGCTCTTGCAATGCTAAGCATTTGATTTTTCAGCTTTATGAGTTATTTTATTATTCTTTGTGCTTCTACTCCACAATAAAAGACTACTTGAGTCTGTGAGTTCACAGAACTTTAAGAATGATTTCAAAGGTTGTGAGAATGGACCGTCTGTAGAGGTTGACTTCAACTTATCGCAATTTCACCATCGGTTAATTTAAATTCATTACAAGTTAGATCATTCATAT
This sequence comes from Dendrobium officinale, assembly GCA_019514585.1. NCBI lineage: Eukaryota > Viridiplantae > Streptophyta > Magnoliopsida > Asparagales > Orchidaceae > Dendrobium > Dendrobium officinale. The sequence continues at coordinate 10,011,472 of CM033686.1, forward strand.
CTTTCATTTCTTCTCTACTTTTGTAAAAATTAGACATCTAATGTGGTTAACATAATAAGAGCTTAAATCACCTTTCCCTCACCAAGTTTTTATTATTCACTAGTAAATATTTTGATAATTATCAATGTAATCATTCAATTACATTCATCTCATATTAAATTTCATTTGTTCAATGTCATATTTGGTATCAGAGAAAGTATGTTTTCTTAGGAATATCTTATGTGTTAAATTATATTTTCTACATTACATTACATAAATAGGTTTATTAAAATTAGCTTATTATTTAGTTATCAAAATTAATTGAAAACTTCATTAGGCCATTTAATCATTCATATAATTGTATTTTTCAATCTCATTGCAATTGCATATCCTCCACAAAGAAAAAATCACTTTCAACTAAAACTCTACACTTTCTATTTTCTATATAGCTCTCAATACAATGGCCATATCTTTGTTCTTTCAAATTTTAGTTGTAATAATCCCAATGCTGAACAATAGATCCAAGATATCTAAAACGTGTACTCTTATTAATGACTTGAACGCCCAAACTCACAATCCCCTCACTAGATCTATTACAACTAAAATTAAACTCCATATATTCCGTTTTAGATCTACTCAAGCGAAAACCTTTAAACTCTAAGGTTGACCTCCATAATTCAAGTTTACCTTCAACTCCCTCTCTAGTCTTATCAACAAGAAAAATATCATCAGCAAAAAGCATACACCAAGGTACATCCTCCTGCAAATGTCTGGTAAGAACATCTATGACTAAAGCAAAAAGATATGGGCTTAAGGCTGATCCTTGATGTAACCCAACCGAAATAGGGAAATACTTGGTCAAACCACCTTGTGTTTGAACACAAGTAATAGCTCATGCATACATATCTGTAATGATTTGAATATAAGTGTTATTAACTCCTTTCTTTTCATGAACTCTCCAAAGCACTTCTCTTGGAACTTTATCATATGCTTTTTCTGAATCAATAAATATCATATGTAGATCCTCCTTATTTTCTCTATACTTCTCCATCAAACCTCTTAATAAATGTATGGCTTCCATGTCGAGCTACCCGGCATGAATCCAAATTGATTTTGAGAAGCATTAGTATCACGTCGCAACCTATGCTCCATAACTCGGTTCCATAGTTTTAAAGTATGACACATTAACTTAATTCCTCTATAATTTGCACAATCTTGTGCATCACCTTCATTCTTAAAAATATGAATTAACACACTCATTCTCTATTTATCTGACATCTTTTTATTCTTTAAAACAGTATTAAAAAGTTTAATAAGCCAAGAAATTCCTTCATCTACTAAGCATTTCCACGCCTCTATTGGAATATCATCAGGTCCAACAGCTTTTTCACCCTTCATTTTTTTTAAAGCCTCTCTAACTTCGGTTTTATTAATACGCCGATAAAAACATAAATCTTTATTTTCATTTAGGATGCGGGTGCTAAGATCCCTACAGTCAATCCTATTTTCACAATCTTCATTAAAAAGTTTAGCAAAATATCTCATTCACCTTTGTTGAATATCATCTTCTAAGAAAAATATTTTTTGATATTCATCCTTAATACACTTCACATAAACTAAATCTTTACTACTCCTATCTCTTTGTTTGGCTAACTTATACATATATCTTTCTCGCTCCTTAGTATCTAATATATTAAATAAATCACTAAAAGCTAAGGACTTTGCATTGCATATTGCTTTCTTAGATTCATTACGAGCCTCTTTATATCTTTCCCAATTATCAGAATTTTTAAAATTAAACTAATTTTTATAACAAATCTTCTTAGTTTTAATATTTTCTTGCATATTTGGATTCTACACCAACTATTTTTATTATTAGGAGCTTTTTCTTTTGACACTCCAAGCACATCTTTTGCAATATTCTTAATATCACTAGGCACTTTTTCCCACATAACATTAGCATCCTCAAGCACAACCAAAATCTTAAGATCTAAATCTTACTCTCAAAAATATTTTTGTTAATGTTCTTTAAATGCCTCCATCTAATCCTAGAATATCGTTTTATTTTATTTTTTATTTTGTCCATTTATCTTAAAGTCTAAAACTAATAATCGATGTTGAGTACATAAATTTTTACTCTGAATAATTTTACAATCTTTGCAATCTAAACAATCAAATTTTCTTATAAGAAAATAGTCAATCTAAGCTTTACTATATCCATTTTTATCAATGTTTAAAATTGCGTATACGGGTATTGAGGCGTTTTTCATTCGTGAGGCAAGGCGTAAGCCTCAAGGCGTTTTGAGGCGTAAGCCTCAAAATCAAAAGATTGCGTAAACATAAAATGATAAATTTTTTATATACTAACGAGTGAATAATATAAAACATAAAAAAACATAAGATATGAAGTGAAATCAAAATATCTCAATAATAAGATAACATGAAATATAGTTCAACTCAAAATTCTATCTTTCCCAAATTCCAGAATTATTTTCATTAATATATAATTCCAATTTCCAAAAATAAATAGCAATGACATATCACATAAGAACTCATAAGTCATCAGCACTGTCATCACTAAGGGTTCTTCATTTGAATCATCATTATGGTGAACTGCTCTCTCCCCTTCCTCCTCTCCTATAGAGTCCAATGTCGGGCATTTACTTCAAGATTTATGTAAGTTTTAATATATATAGCGTGAGGCGTAAGCCTCATGCCAGTGAGGCGAGGCGGGCCTCAACCAAGTTGAGGCGCAAGCCTCATAAAAAAAACTCAATTCGTAAGCATCGAGGCGTTTTTTACTGGAATTGCGCAAAGGCGAGCCTCATATTGCGCAATTTTAAACCATGATTTTTATAAGTGATGAGATGCTCATTCATTTTTTTAAATAAGGTATTAGAAATTAAAAAATCATAAGCTAAACAAAAATCTAATATAGTCATGCCACCTTCAATTGTCGTTCGAAACCCATGGCCACCATGAATGTTTTTAAAATCATCTACCTCTCTACCAACATGTCCATTTAAATCTCCTCCAATAAAAACTCTTTTTTCAAGAGGTATCTTTTGTATTAATTGTTCTAAGTCATTCCAAAAATTTAATTTAGAACTCATATCCAAACCTATTTGATGAGTATAAGCACTTATAATATTAACAATCTTAGCATGCCTAATTCATTTTCAAAAGTTATTAATAATTTAAAGAATATGAAACAAAGGCAAGAAGTCATATTTGAATAAAGGTTAATGAAAGACCCTCATATCCTTCATCAAGATTAACAAGTTTGAAAGATAAATCAACAATGAAAGTTGATTATCTAGATCAAAGACAGAAAGTCAAAAGGGTTTTTGGTCTTCATAAACCATGAGAACCGAAAAGAGTTAGCTAGTAGATCAAGAAGATGCCAATAAAAAAAATTATAATGGCATGGCCGCATGCCAATAAACAGAGAGAACAACATGAAAACAACAGAATGTCAGAATAAATCTAGCGACAAAAAATAGTAGCACAATCGAAGGAGTGAATCTACATAAGAGTTTGCTCTAATTAATACAATGATAAAAGAAAATATCAATAGTGAAACAAAGTGTGGAGGATAGGGATTCAAATCTTCTTGCTATTTAATCTTACATAGCATTATTTATACAAGGAGGGAACCATATTAAAAAAAAAAGAGAATATTCATAATCAAAGGAAAAGAAAGAAAAATAATCATACACTGATATAAATTATTGCTTTTGTCGAGCGAATGAAGAAAATTTTTATACATAAAACATCATATTTCAATTTTTATACATAAAACATCATATTTCACACATGCATGAATTCCACAAATGATAATCTAGATCCCTAGGATTACACATGTGGATCCCTTAAATTGTTGCCTTGGATTACCACCATGGATAATTGGATTGTCGTCGGTTTCAATAATTCTCAATTACAATATGATTAAATTATAATATTTTTACATCAAAAATGAACATTAACTCTGTATATTTTATTATTTTTGCATAGGTTATGAAGATATTTTCAAAGGATATTCAAAGTAGGGACCTATGTTGTATGTTTTTCACAAATGGCATAATTTAATCGGTTATGCATCTATTGAAGTACGTGAAGAATTGGAACAATCAATAATTGTTTAAAAGATAAAAGACTTAAATATTAGCATAATAAAAATTGAACATATGATATGCAATTTTAATGAAGGCAATACTTATCAATATTAGTCAATATTCTAGAAGAAAACTGATATATATGAGTGATAGGCTTAATATATACATTAAATATAAAATTATATAGTTAAAATAGAGAAGTGCATTATGAGTGTTCAACAAGAGAATATCATGAAAACTTAAAAGTAAACTCTGTAAAATAAATTTGAATAAAATAGATTGTGTGCCCAATAAACAAATTGAATGATGGCTTTAATTTTTGTAGCTCAATTGCTTCTCCTCTAATAGGAGTTTAGTTTTCATGCTTTTTTTCTTAAATTTTATGCATGTAATATTTCTATTCTATGAGAGTCATGTGTATTGATGATATACGTTCTTTAGGTTCATTGGATTCATTATATTGTTCTCTTTATAGCATCATGTGGCTCTATATTGTTCTCCAATTCACTGTTGGATTCTCAGTGGCATCCCTGCTTATAGTTACTTTAGCGTGGATTGCCCTAGATGTTGGACATATTATTAATGTTCTCTAGTTCATTAGATTTTCTTGACACCTTGTGGCCTCCTGCCTCCATGATTTTTACTTCGGCAATGAATAGTAAAGGTAAACATGCAAGTTTTCCAGTAGATGTCTTCCTTCCATTATAGTGCCTTCTACTGCGAGATTTAAGCAGCCTTTACAGGTTCAGGGAGCTTTGTAGGAAAGTTCATCGACGACAATCTAAATTTCTAGAATGGTGGCTTTAGTTCTAGATGCAAGCAATAAGATACGCAAAAGTTGGTGGCCTTTTGATTCCACCTCTGTTGCCAAAAATTGGATTTTATATCCATGATTTTAAAAAAAAAATCTCATTGTAAGATTAATAATATAAAGGTGTATTTGACATGTACATATACAATTAAGTTATTTTTGAATAAAATTTTAGTTAGACTTATTACTCCTTCTATTTTTGAAAGTCTACTTCTTAATTAAATGAGGGAAATAAAGATTCTAGCAAAGTCCGTCTCCTAATGCAAGAGAATTGATTTGATGACTTTCCTTTTACTTTATTTAACATCCTAAAACAAGGTATTAATTTGAATGCATGATTAAGTTTATTCAAATTTAATGCAAGTAGAGTTTCCATAAAAGTGTGATTTTCAATTAGTTGCATGGCTTTATAAATTTTTAAGCATCATTTCTAGTTGAAAGGCAACTAAATTATCATCAAGATTGATTTTGTCATATTTTGTTCGTTTTCATTGAATGTAACGTATCATTTTTAAATTATGGGTTTGTGTGATGGATGATTTCATGAATATCATGGCAGACCTGCATTATAAATCATGTGTTATAAGATGACCTACATCATTATGTTCTATGGTTATCAGAGTTTAATAATAATAAGTTATTGATAACCTAGCTAAGTGTTATATGTTAAGATTGATGCATGATAAAATTAGGAAGATTAGATTGAAGAATAGTTATATTAGATGAACAATGGTAGTGGCAACTATAGAACAAACAATGATAATTTATAAAACTAACATCAAATAATTTGGATAACGATAAAGATCCATAAATAAGTTACAATGCTAACATTGCAAGTCATTGCTGACAATATATATATATATATATATATATATATATATATATATATATATATATATATATATATATATATATATATATATATATATATATATATATATATATATATATATAACCAACCAACACAGGAACTTAAGCTAAAATACAGGTTAGTCCATCTTGAAGGATAAACTTAAAAAAAAAAAAAAAAAAAAAAAAAAAACCCAACATTGATTAGCACTTAACACTTGAGGAATGTTGCAATATTAGAAGATTTAAATCATAATAGTTCCTTATTTTTTTTATAAATTTTCTCTGACTATGCATGATATAATAATTATTGTTTAAATAATATACCTCACCACCAGCTGCCAGTGCAGTACCATCAGAACTAAAGGCTAGCGCTAACTGCAACCCAACATCTTCTAGCTGCTGTAATATATATCCAGAGGATTTAATTGCTAGCTTTCTCGGCTCCATGCTATTGGGGATGTCCCACTCAAAGCACCTATAAGAAACCACAAAATAGAAAAAAAATTATACAATATAATCAAATTTAAGGAGTAAAATGAGAATGCAAAATATCAAACTCTACAACAACATCATTGTCTTTATTCCAACCATTTGAAGGTAGTTATATAAATCCTCCAAGAAGTCACAATGAGTGTTACATAAGAGTTTAACTCTATTTTGAGCATATTTTTCTTTTCAAAGGTTTATAACCATACCACCATTGCCCCATCCATTTTCCTTTCTATTCATTTGGGTCACTTTACATCAACCAACCCCAACAACAACAACATCAAGCCTTTATACGACTATGCTGGGTATGTTGTATGAATCCTTTTTCTCCATTGTGTCAAGTTAAGAGCCAATTTCTCATTTAAATCTAATAAAGAAAGGTCGTTTCTAATATTTTCTAATCAAATCTTTTTAGATCTAACTTTACATTTCTTAACATAAACTAAATCTAATACATCTACTCTCCTAACCAGGTCATCGAAAGGTCGCCGTTTTATGTGACCAAACCATCTAAGGCAAACCTCTCTAATATTATCTTTCACTAGAGCTACTCCAACATTTTCACATATATGCTCGTTTCGTATCATGCCTCTAAGAGTAAAGCCACTCATCCACCTGAGCATTCTCATACCTGCTATATTTAACTTAATAGTATGCTTCTCTTTTAATGGCCAACATTTTGCACCATAAAGCATTGTGATACGCCTTGGAAGAAAAACAACAAACAACAAATAGAAAAACTGCAGTAAAATCAAAACGGTGGCTGATATTTTATTAAAATTTCAATAAAAACAACAAGATACATGTGATCTACAATTCGAGGGGTAGAACGGCTCTCCCAAACAACCTAGAGGTCACTAGGAAGCCTTCAAGAAAAACTATAGTAGAAAATCCAACATAAAACATGTCCCTAAACCCTAGACGACAACTCCTTAAATAGCCGTAGCACAAAAGAACGTAATTGGAAACTTCATAATTAAAACTTCCCTAAATAAAATCCTTCCTAACATATAATAACACAATTAAGAATATTTCCTAAAAAATAAAAACCTTCCTGAACACAATTAGGAAACTTTCCTTACATATATCTCTCTATCCTATTTAAATTCAAACCCCACATTAATTCCTTTCTCACTCATTTTCCTTACATGTGGAATTATAGGTTTGTTGGGCCCCACAAGAGGGCCGAAACCCCTGATGTTTCTTCCACCCAGTTCTATTGGTTCGGCTCTTGCTAGACAAGCTCGCAAAGCCCTCCCCCTCCCGTATCACAATGTAGGTCTCACCACCATCTCATAAAATTTTCCCTTGACTTTAAGGGGGGACTTTTCTATCACACAACAAGCCCGATGCATTCCTCTACTTCAATCATCCAACTTGAATTATGCTAATAATATCCCCATTTATTTCACCATCACTATGATCAATAGACCCAAGATATCTAAAGCATGTAATCTTATTAATAACTTGATCGCCCAAAGTCACAATCCTCCACTAGATCGATTACTACTAAAATTACACTTCATATATTCGGTTTGAGATCTACTCAAACGAAAGCGTTTAGACTCTATGGTTGGCCTCCATAATTCAAGTATACCTTCAACTCCCTCTCTAGTTTTATCAACAAGAAGAATATCATCAATAAAAAAGTATACACCATGGTACAACCTCTTGCAAATGTCCAGTGAGAACATCCACGACTAAAGCAAAAAGATATGGGATAAAGGCTGATCCTTGATGTAATCCAACTAAAATAGAAAAATACTTGGTCAAATCACCTTGTGTTTGAACACAAGTAACAACTCCTACATACATATCCTTAATGACTTGAATATAAGCATTATTAATCCCTTTCTTTTCTAAAACTCTACATAGCACTTCCCTTGGAACTTTATAATTATGTAGTTCACTCTTAATGAAACAATTGAAATTCATCATTGACATCAACCTTACCCAAACAACATGGGGTCCACTATATGTATTCTAATTCACCATTCATTATTATTCAGTGTCACATTAACTCTATATTGTAGAAAGATTTATTCACAATTCTATCCATGTTACTTTGATCTATACTTTTTTCTTCCTAATCCTTCTACAATAAATGTACTCATCTTATCTATGCATCTTTTGCTCTATGTTGTATAAACCACCTAAGTTTATTTCTCACTAGTTTATCTTCAATTATTCCCAATAACTTTCTAATATGATAAATGTTCAACATATCCTTCTTAGTTTTAATGCATATCAATGTTAACATCCTCATTTCCAGTGCATTGAATATGGTTACTAGTGACTTCTTTATCTACCTACATTTGGATCCATATAGCATAGTCATTTTACTTGCAGTTTTACAAAATAAGCCTTAAAATTTTCCATAATATTCTCTTACCGCATAATACTCCTAAGCATTTCTTGTTTTTTACCATAAAATTTTAAATCCAAAATTCAATTTTCATTTATATGCCCAAGCTTTTGTACAAAAGATTCAAGATACTTAAAAACATATCACATTTATGCATCCCTTAATGTTCCAACTATATTATCCAATCATTATTAATTCTGCTCCTACTAAAATTGAATATCATATGTTTGATATTTGTTCTGTTAACACTAAACCTCTCTCTATATCTCACCCTCTCTTTCTCTCTATTCTACAAGTACTAAGCCCTTGATCTTCTCAATTTTTCTCTATTGGTTAGAATTTTCATCTATTTCAACTGAGATCTCATCTATCATAACAAGTTAACAATAAATAGCATGTAACTATCATTTTAAATATCCTTCGTACATTTCCAACATTAATACAGAAGGATACAAACTTAATATTAGTCAAAGATATAATTCTATTGTGACTGGAAGCTCTTTAGAGTTGTTTTTTGCAAGTAAAAGAAAATTGGATGTATTTTAAATATAATATTAATATCAATGCACTGTTTTTTAAATTCAAGGGTTTTTTTTTTTTTTGTATTTGGTTGGAATAATAAAACTTAGAATAAAAAATAAGAAAAAAAATGTAACCAAGCATCACGATAGGAGAATGACGAGCGGTCATTGGGGCGGCATCGACAGGATCAATGACTTACTTGATGGGAGTTTGACAGGAGCTCACTGAGGTGACATCAATGGGAACGGTGGCTTGCTCGATGGGAGTTTTCTAAGGCAATGTCGATGGGATCGGTGGCTCACTGGAGTGGCATCGATGAAACCTAAGGCATGCACAATTTAGGCAAGGGAAGAGATCTCAACAGAGGTACAAAGAGGTCACAACCCTTGATCAATGGAGATGCTATAGTGCTGAGAAGACATCAATGTGAAACGATGTCGGAGCAGTGCAAGAACTACATGACGCGATGGTAGGAAGTTGAAGAAGGCTAGAGGAGGTACAGGAATGAGTGATTCATGCTATGGGAGGTAGAACATGATGGTGTATTCCGAATTCACCTGATTTAGGCAAAATCAGAATACACATTGATAGCCTAACAAAATTTATTCCAAATTTGTTAAATTCGGGTGAATTCCGAAAACACATTAATAGCCTAGTAAGTGTATTTCAAGTTCTTCAAAATTTTACTTTGTATTTATTTCACTTCAAACAAAAAACCAATAATTATAATCCCATGCATTCATTTTGCTTTATAATCAAACTATTTCAAAATAATAACAATTTTAATCACTCCATAATTATTTATAATGCTAGGAAAAACTCCAACATATATCTCTTTAATACCATCAAAATATCATTAGCATACATCTTTTCTCCTTAATGCACACCAAATAAAATATCATATGTTTTCTCAAGATAAATAATAATAATATGAATAGTTTTTCTTTGGTCTATAAATTGTTCCACTATTTACTTTGGTACAAAAATTACTTTCATAGAAGATATTTTTAGCATAAAATAAAATTGATTCTCCAATACCGATACATTTTTTCTAAGCCTATGTTCCATTAAACTCTTCTATAACTTCGTTGCATAACACAGTTTGATTCTCCAATAGCTAGCACCTAAAAATCCTCATAATTCTCAAATAGTACCACTAAAATGTTTATTTGATTATTTGTACATGCAAGATTTATTTTAAACTTTGCTAAAGCTCATATGGTAACCTTCATAATGCCAATAGTTATCTTATCCCCCATCAAATTTGATTCAACTGTAGGATTCCAATTCACCTCTTCAAACAAATTGTATTGGAACACCATAATTTGCGAAAAATAGAATCCACCCGGCCACTAAAATTAACAGGAACACTAGACTAAGAATCACACAGCTCTAGAGGTAAAATAAAGCTAATACCAGGTCTCAATTCAAACTTGAAATGGAACTATGAACATCTTATATTCTTGTAAGAAACTAAGAAGAATTTATTTGATGATTTGGTCACTTGGTAAAGCTCTCTTAGCTATCAGAATAACCAAAATAATATGAGAAGAAGAAAAAAGAAGGAAACCTAAGCCAATCTGTAATAAACAAACCAGATAGCAAAAATTATCAAGCTTCAAAACTGTCTACAGAGGAATGTGAAAAACTTGCCGCTTAACATTTTTATTTCATTGTTAGTGTTCTTGAAAGATTCAAAAACTTGAAGCCTATAGCATTATATGGTTAATAACAACAAACCCCAACTGACCTTAAAACATAACCGGTGCCTTATAAAAAAGTATTCGTTCCATTTATTTAAAAAAGACCAACATATTCTTACTTGTTTATGCTGAGTATGCTGTAGTAATACGAAACGTTTCAAGTGGACAATTGTCCAAAATTAATAAAAATTTATCAAGATCAACAACTCAAAGAGCGACCTGCAACTCTTGAGAAACGAGCAAATGAAGCCATCACCTCCAGGATGCATCGTCATCCTGTACGGTAACTCCCCTCCCGTCCCAACCCTGTGCACCTGAAATCATTTGTCCACAAAGGGAAAGCATTACAAGTACAAAAGATAAAAACTCAAGGGTTCTATAAAATCTCAGACCCTATTATGCGTCTTAAAAGATAATCAATCAAGGATTCCTGTTCGGGGTATGACATGATTTACCGGATAATCAGAGAGGGATCGAGATTCAAAATCGAAGAGGGTGAGAAGAATAGCGTTGGGGACGCCGCTGTGCCCCTCGCCCCCGCCTCCACCGAGCGCAAGCAATAGCTTGTTGCCATGAGCCGGAGAAAGGGTGGAATTTGCTACAACGTCAGCCGCTCCATCGCCTTCCGTGGTCACAGGGGTGTTTCTTTCATCCTCCGTTTTTTCTAACGCCTCTTCGGCAGTGGCGACGGCATCCGGTGAGGAGGAGATCCGGTCGAGGGGAACCCACGCGGCACAGTACAGCGGCAGGCCGTAGGTCTTGGAACAAGGCGGTACTTCTCGCCTGCCCTTCGCCATTATCTTCTTTCTCTACTCGTGCTCTTAATCTGAACAAGATCCGATCAGGCGTTCACCTCCGAGCTTAGCAAGAAGGGTTTGATTCTGCTAGAACTCATCAACATGTCCGACATTCGCTTTGCCTTCATGCGAACGAAAGTTCACCTTGACCGTGAATCACGAATTAGTCGCTATGTTCAGCACTCGTAGAAAAGTTCAGATCCCTACGAACTTTTATTAGGTCCGGTGTAAGGAGGCACAAAAACTTACGGTCGGAAGCAAAATCTTGCAAAAAAAATTCTGTATTTGATCGGTATTGCTAGTTATTATTTGATAATAATCATGAATATCGCTCCGTGAAGATTAATACTGAGCAATATCGAGTTGTACAAACTCGGTACAACTTTTGTATAATTCAGTATTGCTCGGTATAACTCGATATTGGGTCTTCACGTGATGGTATTCCTCGTTATTGTTTGGTATTGCTCGGTATTTCTCGTTTTTTGGCGCGATTTGGCCTCCGACCGGATGTTCCTCTACGTCCGGTCGGAGGACGTAATAATTGTTCTATCCCTACCATCCTAAAGGGTAAAATGACAGGACGTAGAGATATTAATAAAATATTATTTTAATTTAAGCGTGTCAAAAGCCCAGAAAAAATACAGGTAAAACGCAGATAAAATACTGGTAAAATGCAGACAAAGCCCAGTAAAAAAATGCAGTCAAAGCGTAGATAAAGAGCAGTCTAAGCACAATAAAAAAATACAATCAAAGCGTAGGCGACGTGACAAATTTTAATTGGATGTTCGGACCTATCCTTAGGTCCGATCACCGAACCTAATAATTTCCCGTCTGAATGAGATCAAATAACTGCATAATTGCTTATTGCTAAATAATTTCATACATATTGGATTCTATCCTTATTAAGCCTTCATAAAATTTACATGAAAAATATGAATGTCAAGATGATAACTAAATTAATTTGTTTTAATTTTAATTTTAATAAATTTATAGTTTAATTAAATATTTTTATAAGACAAACTCATTAATATTACAAATGATCTAATTTGAATCCAATTTAACCTAAATCAAGCACTAGAAGCATATTTGTAAACTTCTTATCATTAATTGGAGGCTAATAATTCTCTAAATCTTGTGCTTATAGCTCGGTGAGACGAATAAGATGAGTCCAATATCATTTGACTCACATACTAAGATATGAAAAAATTAGATAAAAGATCTTTGTTCAAAGAAATCAATATGAATCTTTCATATGGATCGTTTTGGATTCTAATGAGAGCTAGATATTATATTATATTTTCTGGCTATCAATACCAACAACCACCATTAGCAATTGCTAACGCTATTGCCATACTTCATATGACTATTATTTCTTTATCATTAACCATTTACTTTGTTGTTATGATTTAATTGTCTTTTGAACACCCAATTTTTATAATCCCTGCAATAGAAATCATACATTTATTCTTAAATGTGTATAATCTTATCTTATTCAATTTAGAGAAAGAGATTATTCTTTTATCTTTCATTATTTAGTGGGCTCAAAAATTCATAATATATTATCATAAAATCACAAATTTATCGAAAAAACAAGAGCAATATTGTCATTTTTATCATAGTCATGGACACACTATTGAGGCATGCAATAACTGAAAAAGAAAATTGAGAGATTAATCCAAGAGGGTTGCCTTCGCTATTGTATTTAGAATTGAATTACCTATACGAGATATAATCTTAGTGCCTCTCACTGAGGGGGGGGGGGGGGGGGGGGGGGGGGGGGGGGGGGGGGGGGGGAATCAACAAAGGCATCATCAAATCAACCAACAAATGGTCGGGGAAATTGAGACTATAGCTAGAGGTCCCTTACTGCATCCTCAAGTTCTCTTTATCACCCTAGAGCCAATGACCAAGAAATCTTACATTGACTGTTTATAACATTAGATGGTTTTGATTTAAAGTCTGCATCAAGATCCACTTATCATCAATGCTAGGATTGGGGATCCCAATTATATTGTTAAGTGAATCTTAATTGATAATGGAACCTCTATTGACATATGCTACTTCATATTCTTTAGCTTGGGCCTAAAAAGAGAGAAGATCCAACCAAGTATTGGATCACTATATATATTTGATAATAGACCAGTAATGATAAAGGCTATAACCCCTCTTACTATCAACTTTTGGGAATTTTCTTGATAAGCTGCTCATTTGATTCAATTTATTGTATTGAAATCAAAATCATCTTATTATACTATCCTAGGAAGGCCCCTACAATAAATTTTTGATATTATCGCTTATATGTCATGCTTAATAAAAATATTTTCAACTCCTATAGGGGTTGATGAATTATGACAAAAACAATAAGCATCGTAGATATGTTATCTCAGGTAAGCTCAACAGTGATCCCCATAGAGACCTTGAGCATTAAAAATTTTAATCTTTGAGATGAAGATATGCTACAGAGAGCATCTCCTATAGAGGAAATAGTTCACATTCCACTCCCAAATGAGCACGCTACACATACGATACAAGTAGGTTCTTTACTTTATGAAGAGTAAATATTCAAATGTATAGAGTTTTCACATTAAAACCAAAAATGCTTTTTCTTGTAGACTGATATATATGTTGGGTATTGATCTTGAAGTAGTTATATACTCTCTCCAAAAAGATCTGACATTCAAATCCATACATATGTTTGGGTTGGGTCATCTAAGAAGTTTTATCATATGACCTAGCTGGCAAAAGTTATTATGGTCAAAAGCTTGTGCGAAGAATAGTTTTTCCCTTCCTCATATAAACAAACTTGTTGACACCACTACTGGACTTTACATGGATGACTATTAAATATATAATCAAATAAAAATGAATCATTTCGATGAAGAAGCAACTTATTTTTAGATGGATAAATGATTATAGTGATATTGTGTCAGGGCTTCAAGAAGGCTAGTACTATTTACCAACATCTTACGAACAAAGTCTTCAAAGATCTTATTGGTGGTGCTATGAAAGTTTATGTTGATAATATATTGGTCAAAAGTTTTTAGAAGGCACATCATCTTTTAGACCCTTAAAAATATTTTTAAATCCTTTGATATTATAATATACGCTATAATACCACTAAATATTCTTTTGAGGTTACATCAAAAAAATTTCTAGGATTCATGGTCATTCATAGGAAAATTGAAGCACCTAGGAAAGAACGAAGCCATACAAAATACGACACCTCTAAGAAATATAAAAGATATTCTATATTTGAATGGAAGAATAATTGGACTATCTCGTTTCTTGTCTTGATCTAGGGATAAATATTTATAATTTTTTAAGACACTAAAGGGTGCCCATAACATAGCTTTCAATAAACATATGAGTGTGAAGCTATTTATGAATAACTCAAAGAAAATATAGCTTTGCATCATCTATTATGAAAGCAAATTCAAGGATAAATAATATATTTATTTCTTATTTCTCCTCATGAAATAAGTTCAATGTTAATATGAGAAGATAATTGGGGCAATGCTCTATCTTTTATATCAATATGATCATGTCCGGGCACAAACGGGCAATTTTTGTTGACTAATAAAATAACTTTGACATTAGTATTCCGTACAAGAAAGTTATGTCCATATTTGCATGCCCATTTCATTAAGGCATATACCCAACTTTGACTTAAGGCCATCTTTCATAAATTAAAATTAATTAGCTAATTAATCAAGTGGTTTGTAAAGTTAAGATAATTTGACATTTATTTTTACTCATGCAAATATAAAATCATAAATACTTGTTATTTTTGTAGTAGAATGCACTATTGATACAATCACACAACTCTCTTTAATGCTTCATTGGATATTTTATGTTGATGGAGCATCTATAAGTTTTGGTGCTAGGGTAGCAATCTAATTTATCTTTTCTCAACATGATATATTAGAATTTGAGCTTTGCCTAAAATTTATTATAATTTACAAAATCACCAAGTCCTCATAATAGGGCTTATATTTGATATAGATTGTGTGTTCAAATTTGATGATTCATAACGACTCTCAACTTGCAGCTTCTCAAGTAAAAGTGGATTTTAACACTCATAACTTATTATTAATATAATATCTCAACTTAGTAAAATCCATTATTTATCATGTCAGTATATAACAAATTTCCCGCATACCACAAGAACATAATACTCGAGTTGACAGACTTTCTAAACATGTAACTTCAATAATAGGATATTTGTGTAAAAGAAAATGTATTGATATTATACACTTTCCAATTATACAAGATCCTTGAGAGATAAAATACATAGAAGAATCAAAAGAAACCTCTTGGATAAACATTAATTTATTCCCATTTCTATGTGAAGTGATGCTATCTAAAGATTCAATAGTTGCCATCTATATTCAAAGACAAGCTAAAAACTTCATAATTATTAGAGATTGATTGTATAAAAGAGCATTTATGGGACCCTATCTTAAGTGTCTTCTTCTTTCAGAATTTGAATATGCACTTCGTTAAGTTCAGGTAGGGATATATAGTAAATACTTTGGAGTTAGGGCACACTCACTCAAACAATCTTAATATATGTATTCAATTGGCTTACACGAAAGAATGATGCATTAGATTTTATTCAAAAATATAATAATTATCGAATGCACTTTAATCTCAATAATTTTCCACCACTAAAACTTTCTTCCCTCCAAAATCATTGAGTAATAATTCAAATTTTTTATTATTATTATTTAAAAAAAAAATCTAAATTTCAGTGTCGTGCCATGTCGAAGAAGAAAGATGGAAGAGAAAGAATATTGTTTGGTGACTTTATATCGATCAATTTTGTTTAGAGATTTCTTCTACTTGTTGTAAATAACTCAAATCTCATTTAATAAACAAAAAAGAAGCTATTAATACTATAAAATAGGTTGGCTATTAAAACATAATGCCCTGCGTAGGAGGGTGGGCTGACGGTTTTTCCTTTAAAGAAGATTTGTGGCGTTATCTTGGTTATAGCCTGTAACAGAAGACCGATTAAGCCAAAGTGTAGAGAACGACAACTCTTTATTGATTTAATGAAACCACATGTGATGATCATTGATTAATTAAATATAATAATTAATTAATTATATAAGTGATAATTGATATGACATAAGATTAATTGGAAATCAATTGGGGTAAAAAATGTAAAAATATCACATTAAAGTTAGATGTCATGCATTGCTAAATCATACATTGATCCATACATATATTGATAGCACTGATGATATTGATAGATACATTAATATCATTGACATTATTGGATAATAAGAGATCTTTTCTTATAACTACCAAATAAAAAATATCATTATTTAGGTCATTGACTATTTTACTAAGTGGGTAAAAAACCTCAAACACATAAAAAATTAGTAAAGCAAATAATTTATGTGGAAGAACATCATTTGCTACTTTGGCCTTCCTATAAATATCATCATGGATAATAGAACTTAATTTAATGAAATGATAATTATGTATTTTTTAAAAAATCTTTATATTTAATTGATCCACACAACTATCATACATCCTCAAATGAATGTACAAACAAAGTTAACAACCATCAAAAGATTAAAGACATGTCTTAAAAAGGCTAGAGGGTAATGAGTTAAATAGATTTTGAATTTATCATGATCTTATAATACAACATCAAGAACTAAAACAGAAGAAACACATTATAATATTTATTTTGGCATTGAAGAAATAATTCCTGTTGTTATCTGAATCCCAAGCCCTAAGATTCAAACTTTTAATGGAGCCAGTAATGAGGACAAGCCCCATTATAATATTGATATTCTTCTAGAAATATGTGATATAGCTTCACTTAGAAGTATTGCCTCTCACCAACAAACAACTTATCATATTAATCGAAGTGTAAAACATTTAGATATCTTTATGGATGTGGAGTGGATGATAGAATTTGATGGAGTTTTAGGGGGGATCAGGGTGTAGAAAAAAAGATTAGGTCATAGCTTTCCCTTGTTTAGTCAAGAGCTTCAAGGAGGAAATTAGGTTAGCTGTAAGATTTTAGTTGTTGGTTTGTTGTTCTTGGATGATACTTTATGAAGTGAAGGAAAATGTGTGAACATTATGTAGCACGTGTAAGAGAGGACTAACAAGTAACTTAAATATAACATAAATATAATTACCTAACATATATTTTCATTCATTGGTAGAAAATTACAAAGCATTTCATGTCATATTTATAAGCACCATGTGAATCTTGGACTAACTCAATTTAGAGGGAAAAATAGAAGAAAGGAAGGGGGAAATCACTTAATGAATTAGAAGAGTTTCATCATATTTTTCATTTTCTATGATCACCCTAGGGGTGTTAATATTTAACACGACCCGAAAATCATAATAAAAAATTCAGGCTATGGTCAACATGTTTCACAAACAGGTCGAGTTTGGGTTCCCAGATTCAACCTATTTGAAAAACGGGTCAAGTTAAGGTTGATTCAGAAACCCGAACTCAACCCAGTTTAACCTGAGAAAATCGCGCGAGTCACATCCGCGCTGACAGTGCCACCCCGTCCGCATTGATGTCGTCTCGTCCACACCGTCGCCCTCTCGTCAAGTGACCGCGTCTAATGCGATTGTCGCTGACTGGTACCGATGTCGCCGTCTCATCGGTGACCGTGTCTGACCATTGCATATCATCGATGGCCACTAGTCGATGCCACTACCACCATCCAGTCCACGCTGGCATGCCTAGCCGCATGGTTGGTGCTACTGTCGTCATCCCGTTCGCGTTGGCCTGCCTGCCCGATGCCGCTGCCATCGTCTCGTTCGCGTTGTCCTGCCTGGTCGGTGCTGATGTCGTCGTCCCGTTTGCACAGGCTTGCCTAGCCAGTGTTTCTGCCACTATCTCATCTACGTTGGCATGTCTGGCCGCCTGGTCATTGCTGTTGCAATCATCCCGTTTGAGCTGGCTTGCTTGGCCGATGTCACTGAGTGCACCTGACTGTCGTTGTTGTCTAGTCCTGCTTCTAGTCGCTATTGTCGTCTCGTCCCGACCTCCAGCTTCTTTTGGATCAGAAGTATAGAAGAAACGGGTTGACAGTTGTGTCGGGTTAACCTGAGTCAGAAGAGGGTCGTGTTCGAGAAAGTAGCCCGTTTGAAAAAAATGGGTCGGGTTCGGGTCGAGTCAACTTATGTCGGGTCATGGATTGGGTTTGGGACCCGAATTTGGGTTAGACCCAAACCCAATCCATGACCCAAATTTAATAGCCTTAGATCACCCCCATTAAGTGGTCATCCACACATATTTCCAAGGAAAATTGAAAACTAAAATAAAAATTAAATAAAGATAAAAAAAATGCATTTTAATCATTCCAATTTTGGGCTTTAACTTGGTTCATTAGATTTTACTAACTTGAACCTTTGTTCTTAGTCTTCTAATGTGTCCAAAGAGTTGATTTGATTGAACCATCTACATGAAAAAAAAAAAATCAATTCAAAATCATATCATTAGATCAGCTCCAGCAGAAATTTAAAATAAAAGCTAGCCCTGATAAAATCACTGAAGCAAAGCCTTGAATTGAATGACCTGATGCCAAACAAACAGGCAATGAAACTTCTCAGCTCTCTCTCTTTCTCTCTCTCTCTCTCTTATGCCTTTGCCAAAGCCAGTCTGCTGAGATCTAATTTCAAAGCTGTGCTCCTGTCCTTTGCCAAGAGGCTGACGGTACTGAGTCGCTCTATTGTTTTTTCTTTTTTTTAAGATTTATCGATCCATGAAAACTGTTGGTATTATTCGTTTGGGCTGCGTGCATTTTTGACCGAGTTTTTTTTTTTAAGATCACAGGGCTTTCAATGTCCCGTACATCACGGCTCAACCACTTCATTCGATTCGCTTGTAATTTTATTGAAGGAAAAATTCTCTTCTTTAGTATTGAAAGAAAGTTTTTAATCATTCATTTTTTTTTAATTTAGTTTAGTTTGCTCAGAAGAGTAGTTTAATCTTTATTCTATTTTATCCAAAATCTTATCCATTATTATGGAGAAATTATTCTATGAGGCATCCGAATCAAAGAACCGTCCAGATATATGAGTGTACATGTACACTATATACATATTTGTATATACACAGTGTATGTCAAATCAGTGTACACTCATAGTTCATATGATTATTCAGGTCCGGATGCCTCACTAAATAATTTCTCCTTTGGGAATTTCCAATCGAAAAACTCATTTTTACTAAAAAATACAGTAAAGCTTAAAATGCAGTAATTCTTCTACAATCGAACGTCATTTTTTTTTCTTTTGCATGCTTCCTGTGACAGTAACCATCTTTGACGCGCTTTTCTAATCTTTAAGGCGCTTCTTTGGCAAATCCCGCAGCGAATTATTTTGGGGTAGGTGAACAGTCCAACGCCAATATTGGTGTCGTTCTATTCACCTACCGGAATTTGGCGTGCGATTTGGAGTTTGAATGGAGCAAATGGCGGACAAAATGGCATACGGTGGTATGCAGTTCAGTTAGATATGGTCTCTTTGGGATAGTTTTCTCACTATTTTATTTTTTAAACAACAACTAAAATTTTATTTCATTACTATTTTTTAGGATTTTTTATGTTCGAAATATTTTTTTTACAACCAAAGTCGTTAATATATAGTTTTTTTTTAGACATTTAGGCCAATTAAAGCAAATTCACGCACACATCACATACGCAAGACACAAATCGAAGACCTCTTGATTGATAGTTAGAGCTCCCAACCAACAGATCAAAGATAAACAGCATATATAGTAGTTTTTAGAAAGCAGCTATTCAAATTTAAAAAAAAAAAACATATTTATAATATACACAATAATTTCAAAAATTAAATTTTCTCACAACAATTTAAAAATCACCTTTATAAAACCTTGCAGCCATCCAAAACAAATCTTGAATATTATCAATGCTAGCTCTTGTGCAAATAGTTGAGTGGCATTTATAAGAAAATATTTACTAAAAATATTCTGATTAAATTTTTAATTATAATGAATTGTAAAATTGTTAAATTTGTTTTAAAGATAAATGTAAAAAAAAAAATTTTAATTAATTTGTTAAATAGTAAATTAATTTGAAAGTAAATACAACAAATTTGTATTCATACATATTATTTATTCTCTCAAACAAATTTATCTCAGTTTTCCTTCAAAAAAAAAAATAATTATTATTTTCAAAATTTAAATATTGTCTAAAATTATACTTTATTTATTATTTTAAAATTAGAAAGATAATAAGTAAATTACTATTATTAAATTTTTGATTATCTGTTATTAGTAAAAAAAACCAAGTAAATTCTGGTTTGTTTATTTTCTGCACTATTTTTTCAACATTTTTACTGCGTTCAGACGTTTATATATTTAGCAAAAAGGATAATATAAATAAATATATTATTTATTTATTTATTTATGCATATAAGTCTCACGTTTTCTATTTCAAAAATAATAATAATAATAATAAACGGTAACCTGCAGTACGTAGCAATCTCTTATTTATCTGCAAATCTGCTACCTAACAGCTGTGGACTTCATTTTCTTTATCTCTGTGATCGCTGCACGAGAAGCAATAATAATTAACAGGATAATTTATGGTCGGCTTCCTATCTGATTTGTGCTTAGATCTTTCAGTTTTCAGAACTTTCAGCTTATATTTTTTTTTTTGCAGCCTCTCATTTTCACATGGCTTTTTTTTTATTATTTGTCATAAAAATAATAGAAACTGCGTAAATTATTGTATTTTGAAAACTATAAAAAAAAATATTATTTTTATTTGAGAAAGTGTGCTGCTTGCATCCAATAAGATGATTACACTCCATTAAGCCCCATGAAAGCTGGCAATTAATAACATTGAATTATGTACCTTTAAGCTTGTTTGATTAGACATGGCATTTAGAGGTCAGAGGTTAGACAACCCGTAGTTGGCAGGCAACAGTAGTCGGAGGGATCGTGGTCGGCGGGTGACAAAGGTCGGATGAAGGCCCAATGATGGCTACTGGACAGAGGTCAGACAAACCATAATCGACGAGCGACGGTGGTCAGAGAGATCATATTCGGCAGGCGACATAGGTTAGATGAAAGTTGTAATGCCCTAGAATTTAATTTGGGAAAATTATTTCTTTTATCTTTTATTGTACAATAACCAGAGGTATCTAATGTCATCAATTAGTAATAAACAACTAAAACAAATTATATAATTCAAAACTTTAATATACATCTATATTCATTGACCAAAAAATAAATTATATACAATACTCATGAATTATATAATCACAATATATCCTTCTATTTATGAGTATAAAAGAATAACTAAAAAAAAAGAAGCAAAACATGAGAAATCTAGATTAGTCTCACACTTCTAAATCTCTTCCTTAACTTGAAATCATTTAAATAGCATATAATGAGCTAAAAAGCCTAGCAGATAACTAAAATCTTATAACTGAATTCAAACTACGTACGATAAAGAAAAAAATATGCGCATCATCAACCAATTCATAATATTAACAATCATATGAAAAAAATATGCGCATCACCAACCAATGAATATGTAACATGCATATCAGAGATCACACTTAAATATATAAAAAGTTATGACTATCAAGGTGTTCTTAAGTAGTCCGTAATCAATAATCAGTAACGATTCAACTGGTTTTTACTTGTCTTTTACATATATTATCAAAGGCGGAACCATAGGTTTCTTAGGAGAGTGAAATATCTATTACAGGAGAGTGAAAAAAATCTTTTATAGGAGAGTGAAAAAAAAAAAATTTTTTGCCCCTCCTAAGAAATTATTTTTGCCCCCCCTAAAAAATCGTTTGTCCTAACTTGCCCTAAAATATCTATATATTTCTTTGCATTTAGTTCTAATATTTTCTTTGATGTTTTTATGACAATTTAATTACACATTTTTTATTCATTTTTTTTTGCTTAATTTTTTTAAATAACTTTTGGTAAACATTTTGTCCTAACTTGCCCTAAAATATCTATATATTTCTTCGCATTTAGTTCTAATATTTTCTTTGATATTTTTCATGACAATGTAATTACATCCTTTTTTTCTTCATTTTATATATGTATTAATTCCCACCCCCCCCCCCCCCCCCCCCCCCCCCCCCCCCCCTCAAAATTGAAGGTTGTTCCGCCCCTGTATATTATAATAAATGTAATAGGGAAAATCTATTACGTACCCAACAATATATACGTTTTCATTCTCAATGGTTGTATTAACAATACGCTTAATTTAAAATTCCTAATTTTATATATACTCTAAATCATACAAAATTCAATAACTTTTATTTTACCTTGTAAAATTCATAAATATTGCAGTTAAAATATTTAAGATAATCAATACAATAACATATACAAAGTTGTGCAGTAAAAAGTTTCAATAAATTCAAAAAAATACATTTAAAGTAGTTTTGAGGGAAAGCCAATGGTCAAAATCAAACTCTTTAAAAACAAATGTAGGATTAGAATCACCTAGTTCGATATGAACAATTTTTGTAAAAGCGACAAAGCGATTCGGAGACCAAAAATTCATATTTCCCTTTCTATCTCCTCCTTCACTGAATAAACAATAATTGTAATTGTTTAAGAGTACTTAAAAACAATGCTCTCTTGGCTTAATGCAGCAGCGCTCCAATTTAAAAAAAAAAAAAATCTTTTGTATTTTCAATTATTATAGAAATTTGAATTGTTATAATGGGTGACGAATGGAGATCAGACGAACTGTAGTTGGCGTACGATGGTGGTCAGAGGGATTGTAGTCGGTGAGCGATGGTGGTTGGAGGGACCGTAGTCGACGGGTGACGGTGATCGGAGGGACCTTAGTCGGCGGGTGACAGAGGTTGGACGAATGCCCAATAATGGTTGTCGGACGGAGGTCAGACGGAGGCCCAATGATGGCTACCATGCGGAGGTTAGATGAAAGCCCAACGATAGCTACCGGACGAAGGTCCGATAGTGATGGTCGGGCAAAGGCTCAGCATCGGTGGCTTCGCAACGAGGGTTCGTCGACAGTGGTGCCGTAGTGGAGCTTCGGGATGCTTCAAGCCTCAAAGCTCTCTGGTATGCTAAATTATTTTTTTAAAATGCTTCCTCAACTTTTTACATTCGGGCTTATGACCAATATAATCAGTTTTAAAAACAATAAAACATTAACAGTGTATTAGTTTTTTTTTTCCTTCACAAGTTAAATTTGTCTTGCAAGTTAAAGAGCAAGACGATATATCACTTGATTTCTGCTAGAACAGACTCAATATATTAATTTAATACGAGATATTGAAGCGAATCAATACATGATTAAGCATATCCTGTTCATTTTTTTAATGACCATTTTTTAGCTTTGCCACCAATATTTTTTCAATATTTTGGTGATCAAATTAGATATTATAACTATCTCTCATATCACCCAACAGTTTTGCAAAAGTTTTCAGAAGCAACACTTAGGAAAAGAATCCAAACTTGATATTCTTGATTTTATATTCTACAAACATTATCAATGAAGTTTCAAACATATTGATTCCATTTTCATATACAAATGTAATATATATATATATATATATATATATATATATATATATATATATATATATATATATATATATATATATATATATATATATATATATTTTTTGAGCTGGTCCTATCAACTCGACAGATACTTTGTATTTTTCTATATTAATTATTAGCCAAACTCTGTCCACTTCAATCATATTGGTCAAAGGTCCGAAAACTAAGATTTTGGTTGATACAATATTTTTATGATAATGGTGGACATATTTTTGTACGAGTAAGACAATTTCGAAGTAGTTTTAATATTTTAGGAGTGGAGCCAATTCGATACCATACGCTCACTATAAGCCAAATAGAGATGACCGTATGTGACCTGCACAACAAATTTTAATTTTTTTTTTTTAAGTATTTAAATTTTTTTGCATTTAATTATTTGAAAAGTAGAACTACTATTTGAAATACTGTGGCGAATGATAAGAGTGATGGTTAGTGAAGGTGGTGGGAGATGATAATGTTGATGGCAGACAGTGGCGGGTGATGATAGTAGTTAGGTGTATCAATATTTGACATAATCGAAAAAGCTAACTCGAATCCGACTCAAAGATTGCAGGTTAGGGTAAATCCGTTTTTGAAACGGGTCGTATTCAGATTCAACAAACCGACCTGATTCAAAAATTAGATTGGGTTCGGGTTGGCTCGGAAACTTGGGAGTGACCTAAAATTGGTCGCCTGCCCGCAGTCACGTGTCTCTTCGTTGGCCCATCTGCACGTCGCCTGCTGCTACGCCACAAGCAAATAATAGTGCGAACGGAAGGTCGACGGCAGACTTATGGGTCGGGTTGACCCAAATCTGAAGCGGGTTGGGTTTGGATCGGGTCGAATAGTGCCATGTCAGTTTCGGGTTTGACCCAAACCTAACCCATGACTCGATTTTGACTGTCATAGTGGCAGTAGCGAGTGGGAAAAGCAAGGGTATTTAAAAATCGTTTAAATTTTAATGATTATAACTTTCATCGAAATGAATTAAATGATAAATTTAAAATTCATGAAAAAATACTTTTGATAACATGATTAGGAGTGTAGATGTATTAGATCTGACATTTTTTAAGAAAGGTCAAAATAGATTTAAAAAAGATTTGATTAGATGCATTAGATATGATATTTTTTATTAAATTTAATTATGAATTTGACTCTTAATAAAACATAATAAAAATGTTCATTCATGTAGCGGATCCTAAGTAGTGGGATAAATTTTTGTTATTGCTGAATAAAATACTTCAGATTTCGCTCTCTTCTAAAATAATGGTTAATTTTTAGAATCTCTGAATTTAATAAATATTCTTTAAATTAAAAAAGACTTATCATTAGATTATTTGTGAGTCTCAGCACAGTATTGACTATTTGGATGCTAATCTTCCTATTTCAAACGTATTTTTATCACTTTTTATTCACTGAATTATATATTTATATTTATATAATTTATCGTCATTATTTAAATAAATATATTTTTTGGCTTGTCCTAAAATCTGTCACCATTTTACAGCACACCCTTTCCTCCATCTCTGTACGTATGGCTGAAAATTTTTAAATAAGTGGAGGAATATTTTTCAGTCTTCAAAGAAATTAATATAAAATATGAAAAATAAAATAGATTTTGCTTAAAATTATGTAATTAAGCCATCTAAATGATATGAATCTAAAAATAAAATTTTAAAAATTAATTTAAAAAAAAAAAGCTTTACCATAAAATAAAAACCACTAATCGCCCCTCTTCCCTCCCTCTTCCTCTATAGAATAGTGCCTTACCACTCTATGTTATTACATTCTTATCTCTGTCTCTACCTTCTTCAGTGCGAGTAATCCACGCAGAATGGAAAAGCTCTTCTTTTTCCTTCCCAATCCTCAATGAAAATCGACTCATTCAAGGAGGAGAGAAAAAAGCTTGTTCCTTTCATAGCACACTTTACACAGAACAAATCCGTCTGTAATGGGAGTTGTTTGTGACCACGCTTCTTCCACTCTCTTATGCGCTGAGGACAACAGAAGCATACTTGGTCTTGATGAAGATGTGGAGGTATGCACCAATGGAGGAGCTCAGGGGAGCTTCCCTGGCGAGATTTCCGTGCAAAAGATTGATTTTTTTCCGTTGCAGACTGAGGAATGCTTGAATGCTTTGCTGGAGAAGGAACAAGAGCTTCTCCCAGCTGCAGATTATGCGAAGAGGTTGATGAGTGGGGTATCGGACATTTCTGCAAGAAAAGATGCTGTCGATTGGATTCAGAAGGTGATCTCTTCTATCTTTTATCCTTGCAGTTCATCTTTGTTGGTTGATTTACTTCTCTGTATGTGGATTTTCAAGCTTTCTCTTGCTTAATTTATAGTGTTTTTCTAGCAATTTTTTAATGGAGCGGAAGAGAATCAATTTGGATGCCTTAGATGCAGTTTTTTTCCTTTATTCCTTTCTATGATAGCATAAAACTATTATCTTTTACTTTTTTTTTTTTTTTTGATAGCATCTTTAACACATTTGTGGAATAATAAATGGAAATAATGATGACATTTATGCTTTCATTTGAATCATTCTCTTCCTTGATGGCATTTGTGTTTTACATTTGGTGTTGATAGCTTGCAATTTTTTTTTAAATCTTTATTAGTTCTTTGGGTTGTTATAGAAAGAGATTTATTTTATTTCAAACTATCTATTATTTTGAGAATGATAGTAATGAGATTGTTGATTTCTTTATCTATCTTTTAGTACTCGAATTGATCTTTGGCCATGTGCATGGGAATGTGCAGGTTCGTGCATATTACAGCTTTTTGGACCTCTATGTGCCTATTTATCTGTAAATTATCTGGATCGATTTCTATCCACACACGAGCTCCCAGTAAGAACAAAGAACTCTGCATAATTATTTCTATGATTTTTATGAAGAAATTTGTCCAGATGATTTGTTCTTTGGTTTCCTATTCTATAGTTTAATTTGTTCAGCTACTTTTCTTTTTTAATAGCATGGGAAAGCTTGGATGATGCAATTGCTAGCTGTGACCTGCCTTTCCTTAGCCATAAAAATGGAGGAAATTGGAGTCCCTCAATATATGGATTTACAGGTGAAGTCATATTGCTTTTTTGTGTGTTAATTTTTGTTTTTCTAATTAGTGCATTTGATATGTTACAATAGATTGGCAATGCCAAGTATGTATTTGAGGCAAAGACTATACAGAGAATGGAGCTTCTTGTGCTGAGCAATCTCAAATGGAGGATGCAATCAGTGACACCTTTCTCCTTCATGGACTACTTCTTACACAAGTTTACTGAAGGAAATCCTCCAAAAGAACCAGAGATCGATCGTTGCACAGATCTCATTTTGGGTACTATTAAAGGTTTGTTTTAAGAAATCTATGGCTTCAGAAAGACAAGGAATCAATAAATGGATTTTGATTTGTGTAAACAATCAAATACAGGCATTGGCTTTTTCGAGTTTAGGCCTTCAGAGGTGGCTGCTTCAGTTGCCATGGCTGCACTGGTTGATGCTGGTTTAGTGTCCATGGTAAAGGCTCTGAACTGTTGTTCCTTTTTGGACAAGGTAAATCTTTAAAAACAAAAAGGTAATTTATTAGTTTATACATGAATCATTTTATTAGATAATAGTTTTGTCTCAATCACAAGAAATAATTAACTTCTTCTTTTGGAGTGAAAGTAGCTTAGAATCGTTAGGAGCATTTAGGAAACACTGGGGGTTCAAGTTGAGCTTAATCTTCTTAGCTTAATCCACTAGGTGATTCTTAGAAAGCTTAAGCTAATGGTAAAGTCCACTGCTATTAAGGCTTCGTTTGGGATGGCTTTCTTCCTGTTTTTATTTAAAATAGCTTTTTAGAGAACGCTGTTGTAAGAAGCAGTAAAAAAAAAAGCCGTTCCAAATGTAGCCTAAGGTTTCGTTTGGGACTGCTTTCTTTTTGTTTCTTAAAGCAGCTTTCTAGTACAAATATATTTTTATTCTTGTACTAAAAGCTGCTTTAAAGAAGTAGAAAGAAAGCCATCTCAAACGAAGCCTAAGTATGAACTCAAATATTGTTTCATTTTTTCAATATGACTTCTAAGCCCATGTTGATCCTAACAAGGACATCCTTTACTAAGTTATTTCGTCATAAATGTTGCGCTGAACAACTGAAAGTGTTAGTTCTTATTACATCTTTCTGTGATTTAAGATCTTTTCGGTTCAAATTTGGAAATGGTACTGTTTGCAGGAGAAAAGTGATGCAATGCTATAATGCACTACAAGGCAGAAATCTCATGGTGGAGAGGCTTCCTCCTACTTCCTCCTCCGTACCGCAGAGCCCAATTGGGGTGCTGGATGCCGCAACTATGAGCTACAACAGTGATGAAACCATTAGTAACTCGCAAGCAAATTCTCTTAATAATTCTCCAGCATCAAAGAAGAGGAAGCTTAACTGCACATCAGCATCATAGGAGCTTGGATTTGTTCTATATTCTTTTTCTTAGAAGCTCAAGTTTTTCCTTCTAAGTTCAATTTTTTGTTAGCAAGTCTTTGTCTCTATCATGATGTGGGGCAAGGTGTGCCAAATGACAGCCTTTGATGAGGAAGATGAAGACAAAACAGAAAAAAAAAAGGAGAGAAAATAAGGAGATGGGGTCTTATCTCAGGCTTTTATCATGAGAAAAAGTAATCTGTTGTGAAATTGTCTTCAGAGTTAAGGAACAGATATAACTAGCAAGGAGATTGAAACTTGGGAGACTATTTATTGTTCTTTTGTGAAAGAAATTACAAAATGAGATTGCTTCTTTATATAAAAAAAAATTGTCTTCTAACATAGAGAAGTAAGAAGAGACGTAAGAAAAGCAAATGACTATTGAAACTGAAAATAACTCAACTTGTTGTGTCTGGATTACCACTCTTGTTTGAATTTTTGTCTCTTTTAATTGTGGGGAATCGCTTCTCTTGGCTCTCTGCATAAAAATAGTCTTAGGTTTCGTTTGAGATAACTTTCTTACTGTTTTCTAAAACAATATTTTTGTTCAATAATTTTTTTGAATTAAAAATTTTTACTAAAAAAAATTATTAAAAAAACAAAAAAATTGTCCAAAAAAAACAAAACTTTAGCTTCCGAGCTCATGATGGAAGCAATTTAACAAAAGAAGCCATTGCACTCAATGTTTATGTTAAAGGAGGCTATACTCTTCTTTTAAGTTGTTCTGATTGACTAATCTTTTTAGTGTCATATTATTAGGTCATTTCTTGTGGAAAGATGAATAAGCTGGTTTTATTTTGTAAGGCTTCGTTTGGAATAGCTTTTGACCAATTATTTTTTCGTTGCTTTCATTGAATTTCTGTACTAAAAAGTTGCTTTTGAAAGCAGCCCCAAATGAAGCCTAAGCTAGATGTCGTGTTCTTATAACCCTAAACTTTTTGAATTAGTCCTCTTTGATTGATTCCTTCTTTTAACATCTATGTTTAATTCCATGTACATTGGGTGTGAGAATTTTTTATTTTAGAATTAGAAAATATGGGAAGTAGAATTTGAAATTTAGGGGAATATTAAAATGGGGTGATATCAACAATCTACTCTATGAACTCATGATATGAATGTTAAGTCGGATATTTGAATCCTATAGATTTTCTCATTATTTTTAATTTTGCATTTCTTGGGGTCAATACTTCTTCAAAAAAAGTATTGTTTTCTTGTTAAATCGCATTTTACATGATGCCCCAAAAAATAATCTAGGAATAAGGGAAAGATGAACCCTAAGGGATAACATTTTTGGAATAAGAGAAATATTCTAAGGAATGAAAGATATATTAAGTTTTTTGAGACAGATTTCTTACTGCTGCTTAAAACAGCTTTTTAGAACAACAAATAAAACTTTTATACTAAAAAGATGTTTTAAGAACCAGTAAGAAAGTTGTCCCAAAGAAAGCCTTAATCTTATGGAAGAGAACATGATTAATCATTAATCTTAAGGAACTATCTAAAGTTGGTTATTAATCATTCTATGATGAATTTTGCCTAACTCTTTTGGTTTTGGGTATAGAAACTTCCAACACTTATATGTATGTAATGTTCCCATCCAACTCATAAGTAAAAACAATCCCCTATTGCCAGCTTCCAATAACTATTAAAATGTCATGTTAAAAAGCAAACAAATATAAATATATATATTTTTTAAAAAAACCCTCTTTTATATATATTTTACTAATAAACTTCTTGTTTCTATTTATTTATTTATTATTTATATATTTTTCTTTTTTTTTTTATACTTTTGTATTTAGGATGGCAGAACATAGCATGTTGTTGATCTTGAAAGTGCAGTAGGTAGAGACTCTACTTTCTTAGCCACATGCCTATGTGTGCCTTTATAGAGGAGATGGAGAGAACCAATAAGGTGGTTGCCACCTAATTTAATTGAAAAAATTGCTATCAAAATTATGTTATTAATTTTTTGTCAAATCAAACTTATACTTTGTACATTCAATATTTTAAAAATAATTAATAAATAAATAGAACATACCAAAAAAAAATTGTAGTTTTTTGAAGATCATATTTGCTAGGCAAAGCCCAGGTTCTCTGGTTCGAATCTCTTGGCAAGCAGTGAAAGCCTTAAGTGTTGGCCCGTGTAGAGATGGTGTAGTTTGCATGCTAGGTCGACCGGGGTTTACACTGGCCTAAGGACAGTGCTTCCTCGTCACAAAAAAAAAAAAAAATCATATTTGTAACATCAAATCTAACTTTTGATTGTTTTTCAATCAATACACCTCTTATTGTCTTCATTGTATTTTCATCTTATAATTAATTGGGTATCTATACAAATAAAATAAAATAAAATAAGAAAATATAATTTGACACCACTCATTTAATTTTTTTTTGCAAAAATTATGTGCGAGGAAAAAGAGTTTCTCATCATAAATTTCTTATTTTGATTAATCACTGTTCTCACCTTAAAGAATACTCGTTTTTATTTGAAAATTTTTAGTCGTTTACCATTCTTTAAGCGATTTACTAAAAAATATGAAATTTCAATAAATTTAATATATAATTACGAAAAAATTTGAAAATGTATATTGATGTTCATTATAGCAAATAATTATTTATTATGTCTCATTTTTTATTTTATTCTTTTTTATCATATTATTATGACAATTATTTAATAAAAATATTTTTCTCATTTATAACAAATAAGTTTGTGAGCCAATTTAAAATCATAGAATTAAACTCAAACTCGAGCTCAAATTTGATTAATTAATAAAGCTCCAGCACTAATAAAAAATGACTCAACTCGACTCGACTTGTTAAGCTCATCAATCTCCACTACAACAGCTTTTAAATAGCTTTTAACCATATTAATAAATAACGGAATAAAAAGAAATATGAATTTAAATATCTATTTCGACAGCAGCATATCATTACAAGCAATTATTCTGTGAGAACACCGGATGATTCAGAGACCAAGCAAAATGCAGCACATCATCCGATACACGGTGGTACGAGCACCAGTACCGAGCCAAAAACTAACATGACACGTTTTGATCGATCTCCGGATGCTGTCTGGTGTCCGCACAAAATAATTTTTCTATGATTACAAATCTGCTCCAAAGGTGACTTTGGCTGGAGATTGGAAGAAAGAATTTTAGGAAAAAGAGCAATTTGCGACATCAATAAGGGTTTACTGAGGCATGTAGGTTTTAATACTTCTATATAAGCAGGACTCTTCCTGAGAAATGCGAATGCTGTTTCAATTTTTTAGCTCTAGTGAGGTACAACTTGAGGACTTAGTTTTTATTTGGGATAATTTTCTTAATGTTTTTTAAAACAAATATTTAATACAAAATTTTTTTGAACAATAAATTTTTTACTAAAAATATTGCTTTAAAAATCAATAAAAAAAGTTGTCTCAAATAAAACCTCAGCCAAATAAAATAACCTAATAGACCAAATTTATTTACATAAATCTTCATGTTGGGGGAAAGCTAAAAGAACCTTAACTCTCCAAAACTAATTTATACAGCAGTCCTTTGCCCCATAATTATGCATAAAAGAAGAGAAACTAATTATTAAATCAGCAAGGGAACAAAAACAGGGGATTGATATAAGACTTTTTATTGTGCGCGGACACCGTACGGAGAGAACCATCCAAATTTCTCTATCCACAATAAAAACGCAATACTTTTTATTGTGCGCAGACACCGGACGGAGAGAACCATCCAAATTTCTCTATCCACAAGAAAAACGCAGTCAAAGCACAGCTGCTACAATAATTGTGCTTTGACTGCATTTTTTACTGTAGATAGAGAAAATCCGAACAGTTCTTACGAGGGGGCTGGCTGGTTTCCTTGATTTATTCTTTTATGGAGAGCAAGTTGTATAACTCCTTGTGCATCTGCTAGAATCATATCACCAAAGAATGTTTGGACAAATAATCGATTATATGAAATCTGGCTGCCCTGTAGGATGTTAGGCATCGATGCCACATTCGACTGTTGGTGTCGACAAGTCTCGGATGCGAAATTACTTCAGGTATTGGAAAATAAAGCATAATGTGTATTGACTACACCAACTGTAATGCCACTAAACCCAGCAAATGCACCATGAACCTGCATTTTTTCAATTGATAATGTTCTTGAATTTCAAAGTTTAACAAGGTTTTTGATGCTTCTGGGAAGGGAGAAATTATTCTGTGTGGATACCGGGAGGGTGAATCAGAGCACGTCACGTCACTCAGTACACATCCGTAGTACACAGCAAGGAGGTGACGTTGTGCGTTCTGATTTGCCTCCAGAGGATGTCTGGTGTCCCGCACAGAATAATTAATCCGGGAAATGATACTTACAGCATTTTGCCCAAGTACAGTGCATAGGATGCCATCAGCAGCATTAGCCCGGACGGCACGGATCATATATGTGGGATCGATGTACTTCACGTCGGCCGGAACACCCAATTTCTTTGAAGTATTTTCTTGTCTGGTACATAGTGTAAGTATTACCGTTAGATGAGAACAACAAAAAATGGAAAACTATATCCATAGGTATCTCAGTGCCTGTGTATACGGGACGTATAGGATGAATACCATCCATTTTTACTGTGATTAAATTCATAGAGAGAATTTTACTTTTCTCTAATAGAAAAATGTAGTTTGTTTGCCAATGAATTGGTAAGCTAAGAGCTCTTTATCTTTGGATAAGTTCAAAATAGGCACTTCATATTTGCCATGAAGTACGAATGGATTCTTCTTTGCTTAAGAACCATCATCATAACCAAATCCCTCATGCTTAATTGAAAACTGACTCTTATATTACTCAAAAATGAATCCTTTAAAGTGCGGTTTTAAAATTTTAACAACATTCTAGGTCGTGCGAGTCTCTCCCTCCTACATATTTGAACCCTTTATTGTACATGCTTAAACCAACTAAATAATTCTAAATATTTTCAGTTATCTTATTTTCAAAATATATTACTCAAATTATTCTTCTAATACAATTATTTATCAATTTCTCCTCAAAATATTTCACATATGCATCATAAATTCTCATTTCTCACACAATTAACTTTATTGAATGTCAATTTTATATTTTTCTAGCAAACAGTGCAATGTTACCGATGTAATTGCAATTTTATAAAATTTATATTTAACTCTCTATGTATTGTTTGATCCCATAATACTGGCGCTTCTCTATTTTAACCATTCAATCTCAAATCTAAAAGTTATATCCTCATCTTTTACCTCAATTCTTATGTATAAAACTTTAAACTGGAAATGTTATATCCTCAACAACATCTTCATCCTAATTCCCAATTCTTATGT
The DNA here is from genome assembly GCA_019514585.1 of Dendrobium officinale. Classification (NCBI taxonomy): domain Eukaryota; kingdom Viridiplantae; phylum Streptophyta; class Magnoliopsida; order Asparagales; family Orchidaceae; genus Dendrobium; species Dendrobium officinale. The sequence goes on from CM033686.1 coordinate 10,045,436, forward strand.
ATAATAAAACAACATAAATCTAGCACATCAATATAAAACTTTTTTTTTTGAACGAGGGTATCTACCGGCTGCCACTCCAAAGGGAGCATTTGACGGCGGTAACTAATCCCTCGATGGAATATAGCGAGGCCACCCACCAGCATTGGGCCCCACACTTGCTTTGCCCCACTGAAGAGGTGAGGCCGTAGTATGGGGGATTCAAATCCAGGATGGGGGGTTCCCAATTGTGCTCGCACCACCAACCACCCTAAGCCTCGATGGGTAATATAAAACTTTATCTTCTAATAACACTGATAAATAATGATTGGTATCAACACACCCTCTAAAATTGTATGATATATTCTATCTTTGTTTTTGTTAATTCTAATAGAGCTACCATCCAAACAATTTCTCCACTTTTTTTTTTAACTTTCAAATTAGTTCTAGTAAAAAATCTTAACATTTGCAAAAATCATTCATCGAAGATCTGAGTTTGAATATCCCTTTGTAAGCATCTTTATAAAAAATGCAAAAAGATATGTATTAAAAGTTGATTCTTGATGTAATTCTCTTGTAACTGAAAACTTCTGGTTACTCCGCAACTACTTGTACAACTCAGTGCTCTACAGCACATATCTTAATAGCTTTATTGTATCTTTGAGCAAACCTTCCTTCTTGAATGTGTACCATTTCATTTCTCATGGAACATGATCATATGACTTTTTAAAATCAATAAAAATAATTACAAAAAAAACTTATCTACTCTCTATGCTTTTCCTTCAGATGTCTTAACACACAAATCATTTGATGATAGATTTTCACAAGCATTAAACAAATTTACTCTACAAACAAATAAAAAATTTTCTAATTATATATATTCAAACCTATAAATCTAATGTATAGCTCATAATTTTGATTACTATTTCATTAGCAAAATCTTAAAAATCTCCTATATAATTAAAAATTGGTGCCAAAATGAGCTTCCCCAATCATTTAACAAACTTTTAGTTTTCAAAATTTAATCTAAAAAATTATTAACTATAATGCTACAGTGTCCAAATAAAACTTTAAATCTCAATAGCTATCTCATATGAACCAAAAGTTTTATCTTTTTACATTTTCAAAGCTAACCTCATGCCATTTTTTTATCAAATCTATACTAAAACTCTTTATTTTGCTTATTATGCTCTTTCAAATAATTTGCATCTTAACATTATCATTTAATGATTTCTCAAAGTAATATTTTCATCTTTATGAAGATTATATTAACTTCGCTTCTACAAACATATAACTAGATATGAGCATCAATATCTTGTATAAATAGCTTTTAATTATTCTATATATCTCTTTTTCTCATTCCATAAAACGAAGGAAAATTATATAAATCTTTCAAATTTATAGTTTTTTACTTTCTTTGCCACTAATTTCATGATTTTTATTTTTCTTATGATTATTGTTAGTCTCAGTAGTTCTTAATTTTTATTATTCAATAAAAGTACATTTCTTAACAAGATTTTTTACCTTTTCAATCTAAGTTTCCTTCTTCCCATACATCTAATTCTAGGTCAATCCTAAACTTTCTACAACAATCTTTTTAATAAAAAACTACTCAACATATCCTACATAAGATTTGGCTAAACAAAAAAAAAATCCAAATTGACTCGCTTAACAACCTACTTCTATAACAATTTATCATCTTTTTAACTCCACTACGTTATTTAGGACCAATTAAATTCTTCTAATTATTTTCTTTTACATTCCTAAGATAAACATCCATAACAATTAGTCCATATTGCGTAACCAAATTCTCTTTGTGAATTACGTTACAATCTTTCCCATTTTTTTCTTTATAAGTAAAAACAAGTCTATTTGTGATTTTGATGGCTCCATTTTTTTATGTAATTAAGTGCTCTCTTTTTTTTAAGTGTGTTTTTCATTGCGAGATTGTAGGTTCTTATTAAATCAAGTATGCCTGCTTCTACTAATTGCATTTCCTATTTCTTAGTTTTAAATCATCATTAATACTTCATAGTTATCATGTAGAATCTATAAGTACGTTTAAATAAATCCCAATAAATATCATGAATGCAGCCTAGGTCCTGGACAATCTTACTATCTGAATTACAGAAAAGCAACTCTTACAAGTAATTAATGTTAAGCTATGTCATATTTCAAATGATCTAGCCCTTAACTATATTCACTTGATTCTAGATTTAAATGATAATTTGTTGGCCACAAAGTAAACTTACAAAGAGATCTTGATAGTGTTTACTAAGTTTTTCTTTCTTGATATAGTTTTGTTAGAATTCATGTTGAGTTTCGAGGGAATGTTTGAATGCTTAGACTCTTATGGTGCGCGGAACTCTTTTTTGGGAAAGTTGACCAATACCTGCACAACTCATAGAAGAGATAAAACTGTGTAAGCTCTCTTCTAATATTCAACTGCTTGCTGTGTTCTTAAATATTGGCAGTAATAAATTAGACGATCTGATTAGCGGTTTTTCATCAAGCCTAATACAGCTACTACTACCTCAATTGTCTGCTCCGAATCCATAACTTGCATTATGAAGCAAAACACTCCATAATGCTCCTAAAGAATAGATATCAAGTATCTAACCTCTTGAACAACATGTTATACCAAATGTCGCTGAGAATTTTAATCCCAGATGCATCTGTTCCTGTGCCTTCTCCAAGCAAATCCCTGTAATATTACTCCCGTAGATTTTTATAAACTAAATGATTTTAAATAAACATTTGCAGCATCAAATGATAGGAAGGGCTCTATAAATATGCTATTAAATAAATTGATAATTCGGCGGTGTTTATTTACAACTTATAAAAAAAAAAAGTGAGGGGGAACTTAAGGCTTCTTTTGATACGGTTTTTTTTTTTTTTTTGTTGTGATGTGAAACTAAATGCAAGGAGCTCACGTAGAAATTACAATTGAGTTGGCAAAGAAATTACAGTTGGAGATTGGTATTGTGGGGTTTGTGTTTGGGGGTATGAATTTTGTTATGGTTAAAGGGGTTGGGGGTGGTGGGGTGGGGATGTGGGGGGTGGTTGGGTTTGGGGGGATTGGTGTGGATTTGGTGGGGTAAGTGGGGGTGGGGGGGGGATATTAGGGGATGTTGGTTGAGGGGGGGAGGATGATGGGTTGGTAGGGTTGTTAGGGGGTTATTGATTTTTTGGGGTGTTTTGGGGTTTTGTATGTTTGTGGTGGATGTTTTTTTTGGGTAATGAGTTATGCTATGGTTTGGTGCAATTAGTTTGATATATGTGTGTGCAATGAGTATTGTTGTTTTAGGGTGTGTGTGGTTTGGTTAGGAGTTTGTTTTACTTGATATTGAATTGGTTGAGAGGGTTTTGTGTGTTGGGATGGGGGTGGGGGATTATTGTTTGTGATTTTTTAGGTTTTGGTTTATAGGGTTTTGTTTGGGGTTGTTTTGTTGGGGTGTAAATTGAAAATAAGGGTTGGAGTGATTAAGGTTTTGGGTGATCAGTGATTAGGAAGAGTATAGAAAGTTTTGGTGGAAGGATGTTGGTTGGAGTATTGGGGTGTGGATTTGTATAGGGAGTGGATTGGTGAGTCTTGTGGTTTTGTTGGTTTTGACGGTCTGGAGGTTCTGTGGGTGCTTATATTGTTTCGCTTTATTGCATCAGTGGCTCTATGTGTTCTCCAATGTCACTGTTGATTCGCAATGGCATACCCGTGCTTATAGTTACTTAGTACGGGGGTGCCCTAATGTTGGACAGTTAGATTGGTCTCTTGGTCATTAGATTTTCTTGAACAAACTTGTGGCCTCACTCCTCCATGATTTTTATTCGGCTCAATGAATATAAAGTAAACAGCCTTGTGTTTTCCAGTAGAATGGTCTCCTCACCAGTATAGTGCCTTCTACTGCGAAAAGATTTAAGCCAGCCGTTACCAGGTTCAGGAGCTTTGTAAGGAAAGTTCATCGGACGACAATCTAAAATTTCCTAGAATGGTGAGCTTTTAGTTCTCATTGCAAGCAATAAGGATACGCAAAAGTTGGGTGGCCTTTTGATTCCACCTCTGTTGCCATAAAAATGTGGATTTTATATCCATGATATTTTAAAAAAAAAATCCTCATTGTAAGGATTAATAATATAAAGGTTATTTGACATGTACAATATTACATATTAAGTTACTTTTTGAATAAAAATTTTAGTTAGATCTTATTAACTCCTTCTATTTTGAAAGTCTACTTCTTAATTAAATGAGGAGAAAATAAAGATTCTAGCAAAGTCCCGTTCTCCTAATGCAGGGAAAGAGAATTGATTTGATGACTTTCCCTTTTACTTTATTTAACATCCTAAAACAAGGTATTAATTTGAATGCATGATTAAGTTTTATTCAAATTTAAATGCAAGTAGAGTTTCCATCAAAAAGTGTGATTTTCAATTAGTTGCATGGCTTTATAAATTTTTAAGCATCATTTCTAAGTTGAAAGGCAACTAAATTAGGCATCAAGATTGATTTTGTCATATTTGGTGTTCGTTTTCATGAATGTAAACGTATCATTTTTTAAATTATGGGTTTGTGTGATGGATGATTTCATGAATACTCATGGCAGACCTGCATTATAAATCATGTGTTATAAGATGACCTACATCATTATGTTCTATGCGTTATCAGAGTTTAATAATAATAAGTTAGTTATTGATAACCTAGCTAAGTGTTATAGGTTTAATGAGTTGATGCATGATAAAATAGGAAGATTAGATTGAAGAATAGTTATATTAAGACTAGTGATGAATCAATGGTAGTGGCAACTATAGAACAAACAATGCATAATTTATAAAACTAACATCAAATAAATTGGATAACGATAAAAGATCCATAATATAAGTTACAATGCTAACATTGCTAAGTCATTGCTGACAATATAAATATATATAAATATATAATATATATATATATATATATAAATAAATATATATATATATATTTTTATATATATATATATAGCAATATATATAGTATATATATATATAACCAAACACAAGGAAAACTTAAGCTAAAATACAGGTTAGTCCATCTTGAAGGATAAACTTAAAAAAAAAAAAAAAAAAAAAAAAAACCCAACATTGATTAGCACTTAACACTTGAGGAATGTTGCAATTATTAGTAAAGATTTAAATCATAATAGTTTCCTTAGTTTTTTTTATAAATTTTCTCTGACTATGCATGATATAATAATTATTGTTTAAATAATCATACCTCACCACCAGCTGCCAGTGCAGTACCATCAGAACTAAAGGCTAGCGCTAACTGCCAACCCAACATCTTCTAGCTGCTGGGTAATATATATCCAGAGGATTTAATTGCTAGCTTTCTGCGGCTCCATGCTATTGGGGGATGTCCCACTCAAAGCACCTATAAGAAACCACAAAATAGAAAAAAAATTATACAATATAATCAAATTTAAGGAGTAAAATGAGAATGCAAAAATATTCAAACTCTACAACAACATCATTGTCTTTATTCCAACCAACCATTTGAAGGTAGTTATATAAATCCTCCAAAGATAGTCACAATGAGTGTTACATAAGAGTTTAACTCTATTTTGAGCATATTTTTCTTTTCAAAGGTTTATAAACCATACCACCATTGCCCCATCCATAGGTTCCTTTCTATTCATACGTTGGGTCACTTTACATCAACCAACCCCAACAACAAACAACATCAAGTCCCTTTATACGGACTATGCTGGGTATGTTGTATGAATCCTTTTTCTCCATTGTGTCAAGTTAAGAGCCAATTTCTCATTTAAAATCTAATAAAGAAAGGTCGTTTCTAATATTTTCTAATCAAATCTTTTTAGATCTAACCTTTACATTTCCTTAACATAAACTAAATCTAATACATCTACTCTCCTAACCAGGTCATCGAAAGGTCGCCGTTTTATGTGACCCAAACCATCTAAAGGCAAACCTCTCTAATATTATCTTTTCACTAGAGCTACTTTTCCAACATTTTCACCATATATGCTCGTTTCGTATCATGCCTCTAAGAGTAAAGCCACTCATCATCCACCTGAGCATTCTCATACCTGCTATATTTAACTTAATAGTATGCTTCTCTTTTAATGGCCAACATTTTGCACCATAAAGCATTGTGATTAACGCCTTGGAATAAAAAACAACAAACAACAAATAGAAAAACTAGCAGTAAAATCAAAACGGTGGCTGATATTTTATTAAAATTTCAATAAAAAACAACAAAAGATACATGTGATCTACAATTCGAGGGTAGAACGGCTCTCCCAAACAACCTAGAGGTCACTAGGAAGCCTTCAAGAAAAACTATAGTAGAAAATCCAACATAAAACATGTCCCTAAAACCCTAGACGACACTCCTTAAATAGCCGTAGCACAAAAGAACGTAATTGAGAAAACTTCATAATTAAAAACTTCCCTAAATAAAAATCCTTCCTAACATTAATAACACAATTAAGAATATTTTCCTAAAAAATAAAAAAACCCTTCCTGAACACAATTAGGAAACTTTCCTTACATATATCTCTCTAGCCTATTTAAATTCAAACCCCACATTAATTCCCTTTCTCACTCATTTTCCTTACATGTGGAATTATGGTTTGTTGGGCCCCCACAAGAGGGCCGAAAACCCCTATGATGTTTCTTCCACCCAGTTCATTGGGTTCGCTCTTGCTAGACAAGCTCGCAAAGCCCTCCCCCTCACCGTATCACAATGTAGGTCTTCACTACCCATCTCATAGAATTTTCCCTTGACTTTAAGGGGGGACTTTTCTATCACACAACAAGCCCGATGCATTCCTCTACTTCAATCATCCAACTTGAATTATGCTAATAATATCCCCATTTATTTCACCATCACTATGATCAATAGACCAAGATATCTAAAGCATGTAATCTTATTAATAACTTGATCGCCCAAAGTCACAATCCTCCACTAGATCGATTAATTACTACTAAAATTACACTTCATATATTCGGTTTGAGATCTACTCAAACGAAAGCGTTTAGACTCTATGGTTGGCCCTCCATAATTCAAGTATACCCTTCAACCTCCCTCTCTAGTTTTATCAACAAGAAGAATATCATCAATAAAAAAGTATACACCATGGTACAACTCTCTTGCAAATGTCCAGTGAGAACATCCACGACTAAAGCAAAAAGATATGGGATAAAGGCTGATCCTTGATGTAATCCAACTAAAATAGAAAAAAATACTTGGTCAAATCACCTTGTGTTTGAACACAAGTAACAACTCCTACATACATATCCTTAATGACTTGAATATAAGCATTATTAATCCCTTTCTTTTCTAAAACTCTACATAGCACTTCCTTGGAACTTTATAATTATGTAGTTCACAATCTTAATGAAAACAATTGAAATTCATCATTGACATCAAACCTTACCCAAAACAACATGGGGTCCACTATATGTATTCTAATTCACCATTCATTATTATTCAGTGTCACATTAACTCTATATTGTAGAAAGATTATATTTCACAATTCTATCCATGTTACTTTGATCTATACTTTTTTCTTCCTAATCCTTCTACAATAAATGTACTCATCTTATCTATGCATCTTTTGCTCTATGTTGTATAAACCACCTAATTTTATTTCTCACTAGTTTATCTTCAATTATTCCCAATAACTTTCTAATATGATAAATGCTCAACATATCCTTCTTAGTTTTAATGCATATCAATGTTAACATCCTCATATTCCAGTGCATTGAATATGGTTACTAGTGACTTTCTTTATCTACCTACATTTGGATCCATATAGCATAGTCATATTTTACTTGCAGTTTTACAAAAATAAGCCTTTAAAATTTTCCATAATATTCTCTTACCAACTGCATAATACTCCTAAGCATTTCTGTTTTTTACCATAAAATTTTAAATCCAAAATTCAATTTTCATTTATATGCCCAAGCTTTTGTACAAAAGATTCAAGATACTTAAAAACATATCACATTTATGCATCCCTTAATGTTCCAACTATATTATCCAATCCATTATTAATTCTGCTCCTACTAAAATTGAATATCATATGTTTGATATTTGTTCTGTTAACACTATCAACCTCTCTTCTATATCTCCTCCCTCTCTTTCTCTCTATTCTACAAGTACACTAAGGCCCTTGATCTTCTCAATTTTTCTATATTGGTTTAGAATTTTCATCTATTTCAACTGAGATCTCATCTATCATAACAAGTTAACAATAAATACATGTAACTATCATTTTAAATATCCTTCGTACATTTCCAACATTAATACAGAAGGATACAAACTTAATATTAGTCAAAGATATAATTCTATTGTGACTGGAAGCTCTCTTTAGAGTTGTTTTTTGCAAGTAAAAAGAAAATTGGATGTTATTTTAAATATAATATTAATATCAATGCACTGTTTTTTAAATTCAAGGGTTTTTTTTTTTTTTTTTTGTATTGGTTGGAATAATAAAACTTAGAATAAAAAATAAGAAAAAAAAAATGTAACCAAGCATCACGATAGGAGAATGACGAGCGGTCAGGTATCCCATTGGCGGCATCGACCAGGATCAATGACTTGACTTGATGGGAGTTTGACAGGAGCTCACTGATGGTGACATCAATGGGAACGGTGGCTTGCTCGATGGAGAGTTTTCTAAGGCAATGTCGATGGGATCGGTGGCTCACTGGAGTGGCATCGATGAAACCTAAGGCATGCACAATTTAGCAAGGGGAAGAGATCTCAACAGAGGTACAAAGAGGTCACAACCCTTGATCAATGGAGATGCTATAGTTGCTGAGAAGACATCAATGTGAAACGATGTCGGAAGAGCAGTGCAAGAACTACATGACGCGATGGTAGGAAGTTGAAGAAGGCTAGAGGAGGTACAGGAATGAGTGATTCATGCTATGGGAGGTAGAACATGATGGTGTATTCCGAATTCACCTGATTTAGGCAAAATCAGAATACACATTGATAGCTAACAAAATTTATTCCAAATTTGTTTAAATTCGGGTGAATTCCGAAAACACATTAATAGCCTAGTAAGTGTATTTCAAGTTCTTCAAAATTTTACTTTGTATTTATTTCACTTCAAACAAAAAACCAATAATTATAATCCCATGCATTCATTTTGCTTTATAATCAAACTATTTCAAAATAATAACAATTTTAATCACTCCATAATTATTTATAATGCTAGGAAAAACTCCAACATATATCTCTTTAATACCATCAAAATATCATTAGCATACATCTTTTCTCCTTAATGCACACCAAATAAAATATCATATGTTTTCTCAAGATAAATAATAATAATATGAATAGTTTTTCTTTGGTCTATAAATTGTTCCACTATTTACTTTGGTACAAAAATTACTTTCATAGAAGATATTTTTAGCATAAAATAAAATTGATTCTCCAATACCGATACATTTATTTTTTCTAAGCCTATGTTCCATTAAACTCTTCTATAACTTCGTTGCATAACACAGTTTGATTCTCCAATAGCTAGCACCTAAAAATCCTCATAATTCTCAAATAGTACCACTAAAATGTTTATTTTGATTATTTGTACATGCAAGATTTATTTTTAAACTTTGCTTATAAAGCTCATATGGTAACCTTCATAATGCCAATAGTTATCTTATCCCCCATCAAATTTGATTCAACTGTAGGATTCCAATTCACCTCTTCAAACAAATTGTATTGGAACACCATAATTTGCGAAAAAATAGAATCACCACCCGGCCACTAAAAATTAACAGGAACACTAGACTAAGAATCACACAGCTCTAGAGGTAAAATAAAGCTAATACCAGGTCTCAATTCAAACTTGAAATGGAACTATGAACATCTTATATTCTTGTAAGAAACTAAGAAGAATTTATTTGATGATTTGGTCACTTGGTAAAGCTCTCTTAGCTATCAGAATAACCAAAATAATATGAGAAGAAGAAAAAAGAAGGAAACCTAAGCCAATCTGTAATAAACAAACCAGATAGCAAAAATTATCAAGCTTCAAAACTGTCTACAGAGGAATGTGAAAAAACTTGCCCGCTTAACATTTTTATTTCATTGTTAGTGTTCTTGAAAGATTCAAAAAACTTGAAGCCTATAGCATTATATGGTTAATAACAACAAACCCCAACTGACCTTAAAACACCTCCAGGATGCATCGTCATCCTGTACGGTAACTCCCCTCCCGTCCCAACCCTGTGCACCTGAAATCATTTGTCCACAAAGGGAAAGCATTACAAGTACAAAAGATAAAAACTCAAGGGTTCTATAAAATCTCAGACCCTATTATGCGTCTTAAAAGATAATCAATCAAGGATTCCTGTTCGGGGTATGACATGATTTACCGGATAATCAGAGAGGGATCGAGATTCAAAATCGAAGAGGGTGAGAAGAATAGCGTTGGGGACGCCGCTGTGCCCCTCGCCCCCGCCTCCACCGAGCGCAAGCAATAGCTTGTTGCCATGAGCCGGAGAAAGGGTGGAATTTGCTACAACGTCAGCCGCTCCATCGCCTTCCGTGGTCACAGGGGTGTTTCTTTCATCCTCCGTTTTTTCTAACGCCTCTTCGGCAGTGGCGACGGCATCCGGTGAGGAGGAGATCCGGTCGAGGGGAACCCACGCGGCACAGTACAGCGGCAGGCCGTAGGTCTTGGAACAAGGCGGTACTTCTCGCCTGCCCTTCGCCATTATCTTCTTTCTCTACTCGTGCTCTTAATCTGAACAAGATCCGATCAGGCGTTCACCTCCGAGCTTAGCAAGAAGGGTTTGATTCTGCTAGAACTCATCAACATGTCCGACATTCGCTTTGCCTTCATGCGAACGAAAGTTCACCTTGACCGTGAATCACGAATTAGTCGCTGTGTTCAGCACTCGTAGAAAAGTTCAGATCCCTACGAACTTTTATTAGGTCCGGTGTAAGGAGGCACAAAAACTTACGGTCGGAAGCAAAATCTTGCAAAAAAAATTCTGTATTTGATCGGTATTGCTAGTTATTATTTGATAATAATCATGAATATCGCTCCGTGAAGATTAATACTGAGCAATATCGAGTTGTACAGAGTTTTTTCTAGGAAAAACTCGGTACAACTTTTGTATAATTCAGTATTGCTCGGTATAACTCGATATTGGGTCTTCACGTGATGGTATTCCTCGTTATTGTTTGGTATTGCTCGGTATTTCTCGTTTTTTGGCGCGATTTGGCGTCCGACCGGATGTTCCTCTACGTCCGGTCGGAGGACGTAATAATTGTTCTATCCCTACCATCCTAAAGGGTAAAATGACAGGACGTAGAGATATTAATAAAATATTATTTTAATTTAAGCGTGTCAAAAGCCCAGAAAAAATACAGGTAAAACGCAGATAAAATACTGGTAAAATGCAGACAAATCCCAGTAAAAAAATGCAGTCAAAGCGTAGATAAAGAGCAGTCTAAGCACAATAAAAAAATACAATCAAAGCGTAGGCGACGTGACAAATTTTAATTGGATGTTCGGACCTATCCTTAGGTCCGATCACCGAACCTAATAATTTCCCGTCTGAATGAGATCAAATAACTGCATAATTGCTTATTGCTAAATAATTTCATACATATTGGATTCTATCCTTATTAAGCCTTCATAAAATTTACATGAAAAATATGAATGTCAAGATGATAACTAAATTAATTTGTTTTAATTTTAATTTTAATAAATTTATAGTTTAATTAAATATTTTTATAAGACAAACTCATTAATATTACAAATGATCTAATTTGAATCCAATTTAACCTAAATCAAGCACTAGAAGTATATTTGTAAACTTCTTATCATTAATTGGAGGCTAATAATTCTCTAAATCTTGTGCTTATAGCTCGGTGAGACGAATAAGATGAGTCCAATATCATTTGACTCACATACTAAGATATGAAAAAATTAGATAAAAGATCTTTGTTCAAAGAAATCAATATGAATCTTTCATATGGATCGTTTTTGGATTCTAATGAGAGCTAGATATTATATTATATTTTCTGGCTATCAATACCAACAACCACCATTAGCAATTGCTAACGCTATTGCCATACTTCATATGACTATTATTTCTTTATCATTAACCATTTACTTTGTTGTTATGATTTAATTGTCTTTTGAACACCCAATTTTTTATAATCCCTGCAATAGAAATCATACATTTATTCTTAAATGTGTATAATCTTATCTTATTCAATTTAGAGAAAGAGATTATTCTTTTATCTTTCATTATTTAGTGGGCTCAAAAATTCATAAATATATATTATCATAAAATCACAATTTATCGAAAAAACAAGAGCAATATTGTCATTTTTATCATAGTCATGGACACACTATTGAGGCATGCAATAACTGAAAAAGAAAATTGAGAGATTAATCCAAGAGGGTTGCCTTCGCTATTGTATTTAGAATTGAATTACCTATACGAGATATAATCTTAGTGCCTCACTGGGGGGGGGGGGGAATCAACAAAGGCATCATCAAATCAACCAACAAATGGTCGGGGAAATTGAGACTATAGCTAGAGGTCCCTTACTGCATCCTCAAGTTCTCTTTATCACCCTAGAGCCAATGACCAAGAAATCTTACATTGACTGTTTATAACATTAGATGGTTTTGATTTAAAGTCTGCATCAAGATCCACTTATCATCAATGCTAGGATTGGGGATCCCAATTATATTGTTAAGTGAATCTTAATTGATAATGGAACCTCTATTGACATATGCTACTTCATATTCTTTAGCTTGGGCCTAAAAAGAGAGAAGATCCAACCAAGTATTGGATCACTATATATATTTGATAATAGACCAGTAATGATAAAGGCTATAACCCCTCTTACTATCAACTTTTGGGAATTTTCTTGATAAGCTGCTCATTTGATTCAATTTATTGTATTGAAATCAAAATCATCTTATTATACTATCCTAGGAAGGCCCCTACAATAAATTTTTGATATTATCGCTTATATGTCATGCTTAATAAAAATATTTTCAACTCCTATAGGGGTTGATGAATTATGACAAAAACAATAAGCATCGTAGATATGTTATCTCAGGTAAGCTCAACAGTGATCCCCATAGAGACCTTGAGCATTAAAAATTTTAATCTTTGAGATGAAGATATGCTACAGAGAGCATCTCCTATAGAGGAAATAGTTCACATTCCACTCCCAAATGAGCACGCTACACATACGATACAAGTAGGTTCTTTTACTTTATGAAGAGTAAATATTCAAATGTATAGAGTTTTCACATTAAAACCAAAAATGCTTTTTTTCTTGTAGACTGATATATATGTTGGGTATTGATCTTGAAGTAGTTATATACTCTCTCCAAAAAGATCTGACATTCAAATCCATACATATGTTTGGGTTGGGTCATCTAAGAAGTTTATCATATGACCTAGCTGGCAAAAGTTATTATGGTCAAAAGCTTGTGCGAAGAATAGTTTTTTCCCTTCTCTCATATAAACAAACTTGTTGACACCACTACTGGACTTTACATGGATGACTATTAAATATATAATCAAATAAAAATGAATCATTTCGATGAAGAAGCAACTTATTTTTAGATGGATAAATGATTATAGTGATATTGTGTCAGGGCTTCAAGAAGGCTAGTACTATTTACCAACATCTTACGAACAAAGTCTTCAAAGATCTTATTGGTGGTGCTATGAAAGTTTATGTTGATAATATATTGGTCAAAAGTTTTTAGAAGGCACATCATCTTTTAGACCCTTAAAAATATTTTTAAATCCTTTGATATTATAATATACGCTATAATACCACTAAATATTCTTTTGAGGTTACATCAAAAAAAATTTCTAGGATTCATGGTCATTCATAGGAAAATTGAAGCACCTAGGAAAGAAACGAAGCCATACAAAATACGACACCTCTAAGAAATATAAAAGATATTCTATATTTGAATGGAAGAATAATTGGACTATCTCGTTTCTTGTCTTGATCTAGGGATAAAATTTTTATAATTTTTTAAGACACTAAAGGGTGCCCATAACATAGCTTTCAAATAAACATATGAGTGTGAAGCTATTTATGAATAACTCAAAGAAAATATAGCTTTGCATCATCTATTATGAAAGCAAATTCAAGGATAAATAATATATTTATTTCTTATTTCTCCTCATGAAATAAGTTCAATGTTAATATGAGAAGATATTTGGGGGCAATGCTCTATCTTTTATATCAATATGATCATGTCCGGCACAAACGGGCAATTTTTTGTTGACTAATAAAATAACTTTGACATTAGTATTCCCGTACAAGAAAGTTATGTCCATATTTGCATGCCCATTTCATTAAGGCATATACCCAACTTTGACTTAAGGCCATCTTTCATAAATTAAAATTAATTAGCTAATTAATCAAGTGGTTTGTAAAGTTAAGATAATTTGACATTTATTTTTACTCATGCAAATATAAAATCATAAATACTTGTTATTTTTGTAGTAGAATGCACTATTGATACAATCACACAACAACTCTCTTTAATGCTTCATTGGATATTTTATGTTGATGGAGCATCTATAAGTTTTGGTGCTAGGGTAGCAATCTAATTTATCTTTTCTCAACATGATATATTAGAATTTGAGCTTTGCCTAAAATTTATTATAATTTACAAAATCACCAAGTCCTCATAATAGGGCTTATATTTGATATAGATTGTGTGTTTCAAATTTGATGATTCATAACGACTCTCAACTTGCAGCTTCTCAAGTAAAAGTGATTTTTAACACTCATAACTTTATTATTAATATAATATCTCAACTTAGTAAAAATCCATTATTTATCATGTCAGTATATAACAAATTTCCCGCATACCACAAGATAACATAATACTCGAGTTGACAGACTTTCTAAACATGTAACTTCAATAATAGGATATTTGTGTAAAAGAAAATGTATTGATATTATACACTTTCCAATTATACAAGATCCTTGAGAGATAAAATACATAGAAGAATCAAAAGAAACCTCTTGGATAAACATTAATTTATTCCCATTTCTATGTGAAGTGATGCTATCTAAAGATTCAATAGTTGCCATCTATATTCAAAGACAAGCTAAAAACTTCATAATTATTAGAGATTGATTGTATAAAAGAGCATTTATGGGACCCTATCTTAAGTGTCTTCTTCTTTCAGAATTTGAATATGCACTTCGTTAAGTTCAGGTAGGGATATATAGTAAATACTTTGGAGTTAGGGCACTCACTCAAACAATCTTAATATATGTATTCAATTGGCTTACACGAAAGAATGATGCATTAGATTTTATTCAAAAATATAATAATTATCGAATGCACTTTAATCTCAATAATTTTCCACCACTAAAACTTTCTTCCCTCCAAAATCATTGAGTAATAATTCAAATTTTTTATTATTATTATTTAAAAAAAAATCTAAATTTCAGTGTCGTGCCATGTCGAAGAAGAAAGATGGAAGAGAAAGAATATTGTTTGGTGACTTTATATCGATCAATTTTGTTTAGAGATTTCTTCTACTTGTTGTAAATAACTCAAATCTCATTTAATAAACAAAAAAGAAGCTATTAATACTATAAAATAGGTTGGCTATTAAAACATAATGCCCTGCGTAGGAGGGTGGGCTGACGGTTTTTCCTTTTTAAAGAAGATTTGTGGCGTTATCTTGGTTATATAGCCTGTAAACAGAAGACCGATTAAGCCAAAGTGTAGAGAACGACAACTCTTTATTGATTTAATGAAACCACATGTGATGATCATTGATTAATTAAATATAATAATTAATTAATTATATAAGTGATAATTGATATGACATAAGATTAATTGGAAATCAATTGGGGTAAAAAATGTAAAAAATATCACATTAAAGTTAGATGTCATGCATTGCTAAATCATACATTGATCCATACATATATTGATAGCACTGATGATATTGATAGATACATTAATATCATTGACATTATTGGATAATAAGAGATCTTTTCTTATAACTACCAAATAAAAAATATCATTATTTAGGTCATTGACTATTTTACTAAGTGGGTAAAAAACCTCAAACACATAAAAAATTAGTAAAGCAAATAATTTATAATGTGGAAGAACATCATTTGCTACTTTGGCCTTCCTATAAATATCATCATGGATAATAGAACTTAATTTAATGAAATGATAATTATGTATTTTTTAAAAAAATCTTTATATTTAATTGATCCACACAACTATCATACATCCTCAAATGAATGTACAAACAAAGTTAACAACCATCAAAAGATTAAAGACATGTCTTAAAAAGGCTAGAGGGTAATGAGTTAAATAGATTTTGAATTTATCATGATCTTATAATACAACATCAAGAACTAAAACAGAAGAAAACACATTATAATATTTATTTTGGCATTGAAGAAATAATTCCTGTTGTTATCTGAATCCCAAGCCCTAAGATTCAAACTTTTAATGGAGCCAGTAATGAGGACAAGCCCCATTATAATATTGATATTCTTCTAGAAATATGTGATATAGCTTCACTTAGAAGTATTGCCTCTCACCAACAAACAACTTATCATATTAATCGAAGTGTAAAACACATTTAGATATCTTTATGGATGTGGAGTGGATGATAGAATTTGATGGAGTTTTAGAGGGGGGGATCAGGGTGTAGAAAAAAAGATTAGGTCATAGCTTTCCCTTGTTTAGTCAAGAGCTTCAAGGAGGAAATTAGGTTAGCTGTAAGATTTTAGTTGTTGGTTTGTTGTTCTTGGATGATACTTTATGAAGTGAAGGAAAATGTGTGTGAACATTATGTAGCACGTTGTAAGAGAGGACTAACAAGTAACTTTAAATATAACATAAATATAATTACCTAACATATATTTTCATTCATTGGTAGAAAATTACAAAGCATTTCATGTCATATTTATAAGCACCATGTGAATCTTGGACTAACTCAATTTAGAGGGAAAAATAGAAGAAAGGAAAGGGGGAAATCACTTAATGAATTAGAAGAGTTTCATCATATTTTTTTCATTTTCTATGATCACCCTAGGGGTGTTAATATTTAACACGACCCGAAAATCATAATAAAAAATTCAGGCTATGGTCAACATGTTTCACAAACAGGTCGAGTTTTGGGTTCCCAGATTCAACCTATTTGAAAAACGGGTCAAGTTAAGGTTGATTCAGAAACCCGAACTCAACCCAGTTTAACCTGAGAAAATCGCGCGAGTCACATCCGCGCTGACAGTGCCACCCCGTCCGCATTGATGTCGTCTCGTCCACAACCGTCGCCCTCTCGTCAAGTGACCGCGTCTAATGCGATTGTCGCTGACTGGTACCGATGTCGCCGTCTCATCGGTGACCGTGTCTGACCATTGCATATCATCGATGGCCACTAGTCGATGCCACTACCACCATCCAGTCCACGCTGGCATGCCTAGCCGCATTGTATTATGGTTGGTGCTACTGTCGTCATCATCCCGTTCGCGTTGGCCTGCCTGCCCGATGCCGCTGCCATCGTCTCGTCGTTCGCGTTGTCCTGCCTGGTCGGTGCTGATGTCGTCGTCCCGTTTGCACAGGCTTGCCTAGCCAGTGTTTTTTCTGCCACTATCTCATCTACGTTGGCATGTCTGGCCGCCTGGTCATTGCTGTTGCAATCATCCCCGTTTGAGCTGGCTTGCTTGGCCGATGTCATGAGTGCACCTGACTGTCGTTGTTGTCTAGTCCTGCTTCTAGTCGCTATTGTCGTCTTCGTCCCGACCTCCAGCTTCTTTTGGATCAGAAGTATAGAAGAAACGGGTTTGACAGTTGTGTCGGGTTAACCTGAGTCAGAAGAGGGTCGTGTTCGAGAAAGTAGCCCGTTTGAAAAAAAATGGGTCGGGTTCGGGTCGAGTCAACTTATGTCGGGTCATGGATTGGGTTTGGGACCCGAATTTGGGTTAGACCCAAACCCAATCCATGACCCAAATTTAATAGCCTTAGATCACCCCCATTAAGTGGTCATCCACACATATTTCCAAGGAAAATTGAAAACTAAAATAAAAATTAAATAAAGATAAAAAAAATGCATTTTAATCATTCCAATTTTGGGCTTTAACTTGGTTCATTAGATTTTACTAACTTGAACCTTTGTTCTTAGTCTTCTAATGTGTCCAAAGAGTTGATTTGATTGAACCATCTACATGAAAAAAAAAAAATCAATTCAAAATCATATCATTAGATCAGCTCCAGCAGAAATTTAAAATAAAAGCTAGCCCTGATAAAATCACTGAAGCAAAGCCTTGAATTGAATGACCTGATGCCAAACAAACAGGCAATGAAACTTCTCAGCTCTCTCTCTTTCTCTCTCTCTCTCTCTTATGCCTTTGCCAAAGCCAGTCTGCTGAGATCTAATTTCAAAGCTGTGCTCCTGTCCTTTGCCAAGAGGCTGACGGTACTGAGTCGCTCTATTGTTTTTTTTTTTTTTTTAAGATTTATATCGATCCATGAAAACTGTTGGTATTATTCGTTTGGGCTGCGTGCATTTTTGACCGAGTTTTTTTTTTTTAAGATCACACAGGGCTTTCAATGTCCCGTACATCACGGCTCAACCACTTCATTCGATTCGCTTGTAATTTTATTGAAGGAAAAATTCTCTTCTTTAGTATTGAAAGAAAGTTTTTAATCATTCATTTTTTTTTTAATTTAGTTTAGTTTGCTCAGAAGAGTAGTTTAATCTTTATTCTATTTTATCCAAAATCTTATCCATTATTATGGAGAAATTATTCTATGAGGCATCCGAATCAAAGAACCGTCCAGATATATGAGTGTACATGTACACTATATATACATATTTGTATATACACAGTGTATGTCAAATCAGTGTACACTCATAGTTCATATGATTATTCAGGTCCGGATGCCTCACTACAATAATAATTTCTCCTTTGGGAATTTCCAATCGAAAAACTCATTTTTACTAAAAAATACAGTAAAGCTTAAAATGCAGTAATTCTTCTACAATCGAACGTCATTTTTTTTTCTTTTGCATGCTTCCTGTGACAGTAACCATCTTTGACGCGCTTTTCTAATCTTTAAGGCGCTTCTTTGGCAAATCCCGCAGCGAATTATTTTGGGGTAGGTGAACAGTCCAACGCCAATATTGGTGTCGTTCTATTCACCTACCGGAATTTGGCGTGCGATTTGGAGTTTGAATGGAGCAAATGGCGGACAAAATGGCATACGGTGGTATGCAGTTCAGTTAGATATGGTCTCTTTGGGATAGTTTTCTCACTATTTTATTTTTTTTAAACAACAACTAAAATTTTATTTCATTACTATTTTTTAGGATTTTTTTATGTTCGAAATATTTTTTTTTACAACCAAAGTCGTTAATATATAGTTTTTTTTTTTAGACATTTAGGCCAATTAAAGCAAATTCACGCACACATCACATACGCAAGACACAAATCGAAGACCTCTTGATTGATAGTTAGAGCTCCCAACCAACAGATCAAAGATAAACAGCATATATAGTAGTTTTTTTAGAAAGCAGCTATTCAAATTTAAAAAAAAAAAACATATTTATAATATACACAATAATTTCAAAAATTAAATTTTCTCACAACAATTTAAAAATCACCTTTATAAAACCTTGCAGCCATCCAAAACAAATCTTGAATATTATCAATGCTAGCTCTTGTGCAAATAGTTGAGTGGCATTTATAAGAAAATATTTACTAAAAATATTCTGATTAAATTTTTAATTATAATGAATTGTAAAATTGTTAAATTTGTTTTAAGATAAATGTAAAAAAAATTTTAATTAATTTGTTAAATAGTAAATTAATTTGAAAGTAAATACAACAAATTTGTATTCATACATATTATTTATTCTCTCAAACAAATTTATCTCAGTTTTCCTTCAAAAAAAAAAATAATTATTATTTTCAAAATTTAAATATTGTCTAAAATTATACTTTATTTATTATTTTAAAATTAGAAAGATAATAAGTAAATTACTATTATTAAATTTTTTGATTATCTGTTATTAGTAAAAAAAACCAAGTAAATTCTGGTTTGTTTTATTTTCTGCACTATTTTTTCAACATTTTTACTGCTTTTCAGACGTTTATATATTTAGCAAAAAGGATAATATAAATAAATATATTATATTTATTTTATTTTTTTATGCATATAAGTCTCACGTTTTCTATTTCAAAAATAATAATAATAATAATAAACGGTAACCTGCAGTACGTAGCAATCTCTTATTTATCTGCAAATCTGCTACCTAACAGCTGTGGACTTCATTTTCTTTATCTCTGTGATCGCTGCACGAGAAGCAATAATAATTAACAGGATAATTTATGGTCGGCTTCCTATCTGATTTGTGCTTAGATCTTTCAGTTTTCAGAACTTTCAGCTTATATTTTTTTTTTTTGCAGCCCTCTCATTTTCACATGGCTTTTTTTTTATTATTTGTCATAAAAATAATAGAAACTGCGTAAATTATTGTATTTTGAAAACTAAAAAAAAAAAAATATTATTTTTATTTGAGAAAGTGTGCTGCTTGCATCCAATAAGATGATTACACTCCATTAAGCCCCATGAAAGCTGGCAATTAATAACATTGAATTATGTACCTTTAAGCTTGTTTGATTAGACATGGCATTTAGAGGTCAGAGGTTAGACAACCCGTAGTTGGCAGGCAACAGTAGTCGGAGGGATCGTGGGTCGGCGGGTGACAAAGGTCGGATGAAGGCCCAATGATGGCTACTGGACAGAGGTCAGACAAACCATAATCGACGAGCGACGGTGGTCAGAGAGATCATATTCGGCAGGCGACATAGGTTAGATGAAAGTTGTAATGCCCTAGAATTTAATTTGGGAAAATTATTTCTTTTATCTTTTATTGTACAATAACCAGAGGTATCTAATGTCATCAATTAGTAATAAACAACTAAAACAAATTATATAATTCAAAACTTTAATATACATCTATATTCATTGACCAAAAAAATAAATTATATACAATACTCATGAATTATATAATCACAATATATCCTTCTATTTATGAGTATAAAAGAATAACTAAAAAAAAAGAAGCAAAACATGAGAAAATCTAGATTAGTCTCACACTTCTAAATCTCTTCCTTAACTTGAAATCATTTAAATAGCATATAATGAGCTAAAAAGCCTAGCAGATAACTAAAATCTTATAACTGAATTCAAACTACGTACGATAAAGAAAAAAAATATGCGCATCATCAACCAATTCATAATATTAACAATCATATGAAAAAAATATGCGCATCACCAACCAATGAATATGTAACATGCATATCAGAGATCACACTTAAATATATAAAAAGTTATGACTATCAAGGTGTTCTTAAGTAGTCCGTAATCAATAATCAGTAACGATTCAACTGGTTTTTACTTGTCTTTTACATATATTATCAAAGGCGGAACCATAGGTTTCTTAGGAGAGTGAAATATCTATTACAGGAGAGTGAAAAAAATCTTTTATAGGAGAGTGAAAAAAAATTTTTTGCCCCTCCTAAGAAATTATTTTTGCCCCCCCTAAAAAATCGTTTGTCCTAACTTGCCCTAAAATATCTATATATTTCTTTGCATTTAGTTCTAATATTTTCTTTGATGTTTTTATGACAATTTAATTACACATTTTTTATTCATTTTTTTTGCTTAATTTTTTTAAATAACTTTTGGTAAACATTTTGTCCTAACTTGCCCTAAAATATCTATATATTTCTTCGCATTTAGTTCTAATATTTTCTTTGATATTTTTCATGACAATGTAATTACATCCTTTTTTTCTTCATTTTATATATGTATTCCCACCCCCCCCCCCCCCCCCCCTCAAAATTGAAGGTTGTTCCGCCCCTGTATATTATAATAAATGTAATAGGGAAAATCTATTACGTACCCAACAATATATACGTTTTCATTCTCAATGGTTGTATTAACAATACGCTTAATTTAAAATTCCTATTTTTTATATATACTCTAAATCATACAAAATTCAATAACTTTTATTTTACCTTGTAAAATTCATAAATATTGCAGTTAAAATATTTAAGATAATCAATACAATAACATATACAAAGTTGTGCAGTAAAAAGTTTCAATAAATTCAAAAAAATACATTTAAAGTAGTTTTGAGGGAAAGCCAATGGTCAAAATCAAACTCTTTAAAAACAAATGTAGGATTAGAATCACCTAGTTCGATATGAACAATTTTTGTAAAAGCGACAAAGCGATTCGGAGACCAAAAATTCATATTTCCCTTTCTATCTCCTCCTTCACTGAATAAACAATAATTGTAATTGTTTAAGAGTACTTAAAAACAATGCTCTCTTGGCTTAATGCAGCAGCGCTCCAATTTAAAAAAAAAAAATCTTTTGTATTTTCAATTATTATAGAAATTTGAATTGTTATAATGGGTGACGAATGGAGATCAGACGAACTGTAGTTGGCGTACGATGGTGGTCAGAGGGATTGTAGTCGGTGAGCGATGGTGGTTGGAGGGACCGTAGTCGACGGGTGACGGTGATCGGAGGGACCTTAGTCGGCGGGTGACAGAGGTTGGACGAATGCCCAATAATGGTTGTCGGACGGAGGTCAGACGGAGGCCCAATGATGGCTACCATGCGGAGGTTAGATGAAAGCCCAACGATAGCTACCGGACGAAGGTCCGATAGTGATGGTCGGGCAAAGGCTCAGCATCGGTGGCTTCGCAACGAGGGTTCGTCGACAGTGGTGCCGTAGTGGAGCTTCGGGATGCTTCAAGCCTCAAAGCTCTCTGGTATGCTAAATTATTTTTTTAAAATGCTTCCTCAACTTTTTACATTCGGGCTTATGACCAATATAATCAGTTTTAAAAACAATAAAACATTAACAGTGTATTAGTTTTTTTTTTCCTTCACAAGTTAAATTTGTCTTGCAAGTTAAAGAGCAAGACGATATATCACTTGATTTCTGCTAGAACAGACTCAATATATTAATTTAATACGAGATATTGAAGCGAATCAATACATGATTAAGCATATCCTGTTCATTTTTTTAATGACCATTTTTTAGCTTTGCCACCAATATTTTTTCAATATTTTGGTGATCAAATTAGATATTATAACTATCTCTCATATCACCCAACAGTTTTGCAAAAGTTTTCAGAAGCAACACTTAGGAAAAGAATCCAAACTTGATATTCTTGATTTTATATTCTACAAACATTATCAATGAAGTTTCAAACATATTGATTCCATTTTCATATACAAATGTAATATATATATATATATATATATATATATATATATATATATATATATATATATATATATATATATATATATATATATATATATATATATGTTTTGAGCTGGTCCTATCAACTCGACAGATACTTTGTATTTTTTTATATATTAATTATTAGCCAAACTCTGTCCACTTCAATCATATTGGTCAAAGGTCCGAAAACTAAGATTTTGGTTGATACAATATTTTTATGATAATGGTGGACATATATTTTTGTACGAGTAAGACAATTTCGAAGTAGTTTTAATATTTTAGGAGTGGAGCCAATTCGATACCATACGCTCACTATAAGCCAAATAGAGATGACCGTATGTGACCTGCACAACAAATTTTAATTTTTTTTTTTTTAAGTATTTAAATTTTTTTGCATTTAATTATTTGAAAAGTAGAACTACTATTTGAAATACTGTGGCGAATGATAAGAGTGATGGTTAGTGAAGGTGGTGGGAGATGATAATGTTGATGGCAGACAGTGGCGGGTGATGATAGTAGTTAGGTGTATCAATATTTGACATAATCGAAAAAGCTAACTCGAATCCGACTCAAAGATTGCAGGTTAGGGTAAATCCGTTTTTGAAACGGGTCGTATTCAGATTCAACAAACCGACCTGATTCAAAAATTAGATTGGGTTCGGGTTGGCTCGGAAACTTGGGAGTGACCTAAAATTGGTCGCCTGCCCGCAGTCACGTGTCTCTTCGTTGGCCCATCTGCACGTCGCCTGCTGCTACGCCACAAGCAAATAATAGTGCGAACGGAAGGTCGACGGCAGACTTATGGGTCGGGTTGACCCAAATCTGAAGCGGGTTGGGTTTGGATCGGGTCGAATAGTGCCATGTCAGTTTCGGGTTTGACCCAAACCTAACCCATGACTCGATTTTGACTGTCATAGTGGCAGTAGCGAGTGGGAAAAGCAAGGGTATTTAAAAATCGTTTAAATTTTAATGATTATAACTTTCATCGAAATGAATTAAATGATAAATTTAAAATTCATGAAAAAATACTTTTGATAACATGATTAGGAGTGTAGATGTATTAGATCTGACATTTTTTAAGAAAGGTCAAAATAGATTTAAAAAAGATTTGATTAGATGCATTAGATATGATATTTTTTATTAAATTTAATTATGAATTTGACTCTTAATAAAACATAATAAAAATGTTCATTCATGTAGCGGATCCTAAGTAGTGGGATAAAATTTTTGTTATTGCTGAATAAAAATACTTCAGATTTCGCTCTCTTCTAAAATAATGGTTAATTTTTAGAATCTCTGAATTTAATAAATATTCTTTAAAATTAAAAAAGACTTATCATTAGATTATTTGTGAGTCTCAGCACAGTATTGACTATTTGGATGCTAATCTTCCTATTTCAAACGTATTTTTATCACTTTTTATTCACTGAATTATATATTTATATTTATATAATTTATCGTCATTATTAAAAATAAATATATTTTTTGGCTTGTCCTAAAATCTGTCACCATTTTTACAGCACCACCCTTTCCTCCATCTCTGTACGTATGGCTGAAAATTTTTAAATAAGTGGAGGAATATTTTTCAGTCTTCAAAGAAATTAATATAAAATATGAAAAATAAAATAGATTTTGCTTAAAATTATGTAATTAAGCCATCTAAATGATATGAATCTAAAAATAAAATTTTAAAAATTAATTTAAAAAAAAAAAGCTTTACCATAAAATAAAAACCACTAATCGCCCCTCTTCCCTCCCTCTTCCTCTATAGAATAGTGCCTTACCACTCTATGTTATTACATTCTTATCTCTGTCTCTACCTTCTTCAGTGCGAGTAATCCACGCAGAATGGAAAAGCTCTTCTTTTTCCTTCCCAATCCTCAATGAAAATCGACTCATTCAAGGAGGAGAGAAAAAAGCTTGTTCCTTTCATAGCACACTTTACACAGAACAAATCCGTCTGTAATGGGAGTTGTTTGTGACCACGCTTCTTCCACTCTCTTATGCGCTGAGGACAACAGAAGCATACTTGGTCTTGATGAAGATGTGGAGGTATGCACCAATGGAGGAGCTCAGGGGAGCTTCCCTGGCGAGATTTCCGTGCAAAAGATTGATTTTTTTCCGTTGCAGACTGAGGAATGCTTGAATGCTTTGCTGGAGAAGGAACAAGAGCTTCTCCCAGCTGCAGATTATGCGAAGAGGTTGATGAGTGGGGTATCGGACATTTCTGCAAGAAAAGATGCTGTCGATTGGATTCAGAAGGTGATCTCTTCTATCTTTTATCCTTGCAGTTCATCTTTGTTGGTTGATTTACTTCTCTGTATGTGGATTTTCAAGCTTTTTCTCTTGCTTAATTTATAGTGTTTTTCTAGCAATTTTTTAATGGAGCGGAAGAGAATCAATTTGGATGCCTTAGATGCAGTTTTTTTCCTTTATTCCTTTCTATGATAGCATAAAACTATTATCTTTTACTTTTTTTTTTTTTTTTGATAGCATCTTTAACACATTTGTGGAATAATAAATGGAAATAATGATGACATTTATGCTTTCATTTGAATCATTCTCTTCCTTGATGGCATTTGTGTTTTACATTTGGTGTTGATAGCTTGCAATTTTTTTTTAAATCTTTATTAGTTCTTTGGGGTTGTTATAGAAAGAGATTTATTTTATTTCAAACTATCTATTATTTTGAGAATGATAGTAATGAGATTGTTGATTTCTTTATCTATCTTTTAGTACTCGAATTGATCTTTGGCCATGTGCATGGGAATGTGCAGGTTCGTGCATATTACAGCTTTGGACCTCTATGTGCCTATTTATCTGTAAATTATCTGGATCGATTTCTATCCACACACGAGCTCCCAGTAAGAACAAAGAACTCTGCATAATTATTTCTATGATTTTTATGAAGAAATTTGTCCAGATGATTTGTTCTTGGTTTTCCTATTCTATAGTTAATTTGTTCAGCTACTTTTCTTTTTTAATAGCATGGGGAAAGCTTGGATGATGCAATTGCTAGCTGTGACCTGCCTTTCCTTAGCCATAAAAATGGAGGAAATTGGAGTCCCTCAATATATGGATTTACAGGTGAAGTCATATTGCTTTTTTTGTGTGTTAATTTTTGTTTTTCTAATTAGTGCATTTGATATGTTACAATAGATTGGCAATGCCAAGTATGTATTTGAGGCAAAGACTATACAGAGAATGGAGCTTCTTGTGCTGAGCAATCTCAAATGGAGGATGCAATCAGTGACACCTTTCTCCTTCATGGACTACTTCTTACACAAGTTTACTGAAGGAAATCCTCCAAAAGAACCAGAGATCGATCGTTGCACAGATCTCATTTTGGGTACTATTAAAGGTTTGTTTTAAGAAATCTATGGCTTCAGAAAGACAAGGAATCAATAAATGGATTTTGATTTGTGTAAACAATCAAATACAGGCATTGGCTTTTTCGAGTTTAGGCCTTCAGAGGTGGCTGCTTCAGTTGCCATGGCTGCACTGGTTGATGCTGGTTTAGTGTCCATGGTAAAGGCTCTGAACTGTTGTTCCTTTTTGGACAAGGTAAATCTTTAAAAACAAAAAGGTAATTTATTAGTTATACATGAATCATTTTATTAGATAATAGTTTGTCTCACAAGAAATAATTAACTTCTTCTTTTGGAGTGAAAGTAGCTTAGAATCGTTAGGAGCATTTAGGAAACACTGGGGTTCAAGTTGAGCTTAATCTTCTTAGCTTAATCCACTAGGTGATTCTTAGAAAGCTTAAGCTAATGGTAAAGTCCACTGCTATTAAGGCTTCGTTTGGGATGGCTTTCTTCCTGTTTATTAAAATAGCTTTTTAGAGAACGCTGTTGTAAGAAGCAGTAAAAAAGCCGTTCCAAATGTAGCCTAAGGTTTCGTTTGGGACTGCTTTCTTTTTGTTTCTTAAAGCAGCTTTCTAGTACAAATATTTTTATTCTTGTACTAAAAAGCTGCTTTAAGAAGTAGAAAGAAAGCCATCTCAAACGAAGCCTAAGTATGAACTCAAATATTGTTTCATTTTTTCAATATGACTTCTAAGCCCATGTTGATCCTAACAAGGACATCCTTTACTAAGTTATTTCGTCATAAATGTTGCGCTGAACAACTGAAAGTGTTAGTTCTTATTACATCTTTCTGTGATTTAAGATCTTTCGGTTCAAATTTGGAAATGGTACTGTTTGCAGGAGAAAGTGATGCAATGCTATAATGCACTACAAGGCAGAAATCTCATGGTGGAGAGGCTTCCTCCTACTTCCTCCTCCGTACCGCAGAGCCCAATTGGGGTGCTGGATGCCGCAACTATGAGCTACAACAGTGATGAAACCATTAGTAACTCGCAAGCAAATTCTCTTAATAATTCTCCAGCATCAAAGAAGAGGAAGCTTAACTGCACATCAGCATCATAGGAGCTTGGATTTGTTCTATATTGTTTCTTAGAAGCTCAAGTTTTTTCCTTCTAAGTTCAATTTTTGTTAGCAAGTCTTTGTCTCTATCATGATGTGGGGCAAGGTGTGCCAAATGACAGCCTTTGATGAGGAAGATGAAGACAAAACAGAAAAAAAAAAGGAGAGAAAATAAGGAGATGGGGTCTTATCTCAGGCTTTTATCATGAGAAAAAGTAATCTGTTGTGAAATTGTCTTCAGAGTTAAGGAACAGATATAACTAGCAAGGAGATTGAAACTTGGGAGACTATTTATTGTTCTTTTGTGAAAGAAATTACAAAATGAGATTGCTTCTTTATAAAAAAAAATTGTCTTCTAACATAGAGAAGTAAGAAGAGACGTAAGAAAAGCAAATGACTATTGAAACTGAAAATAACTCAACTTGTTGTGTCTGGATTACCACTCTTGTTTGAATTTTTGTCTCTTTTAATTGTGGGAATCGCTTCTCTTGGCTCTCTGCATAAAAATAGTCTTAGGTTTCGTTTGAGATAACTTTCTTACTGTTTTCTAAAACAATATTTTTGTTCAAAATTTTTTTGAATTAAAAATTTTTACTAAAAAATTATTTTAAAAAACAAAAAAATTGTCCAAAACAAAACTTTAGCTTCCGAGCTCATGATGGAAGCAATTTAACAAAAGAAGCCATTGCACTCAATGTTTATGTTAAGGAGGCTATACTCTTCTTTTAAGTGTTCTGATTGACTAATCTTTTTAGTGTCATATTATTAGGTCATTTCTTGTGGAAAGATGAATAAGCTGGTTTTATTTTGTAAGGCTTCGTTTGGAATAGCTTTTGACCAATTATTTTTTCGTTGCTTTCATTGAATTTCTGTACTAAAAAGTTGCTTTTGAAAGCAGCCCCAAATGAAGCCTAAGCTAGATGTCGTGTTCTTATAACCCTAAACTTTTTGAATTAGTCCTCTTTGATTGATTCCTTCTTTTAACATCTATGTTTAATTCCATGTACATTGGGTGTGAGAATTTTTTATTTTAGAATTAGAAAATATGGGAAGTAGAATTTGAAATTTAGGGGAATATTAAAATGGGGTGATATCAACAATCTACTCTATGAACTCATGATATGAATGTTAAGTCGGATATTTGAATCCTATAGATTTTCTCATTATTTTAATTTGCATTTCTTGGGGTCAATACTTCTTCAAAAAAGTATTGTTTTCTTGTTAATCGCATTTTACATGATGCCCCAAAAAATAATCTAGGAATAAGGGAAAGATGACCCTAAGGGATAACAATTTTGGAATAAGAGAAATATTCTAAGGAATGAAGATATATTAAGTTTTTTGAGACAGATTTCTTACTGCTGCTTAAAACAGCTTTTTAGAACAACAAATAAAACTTTTATACTAAAAAGATGTTTTAAGAACCAGTAAGAAAGTTGTCCCAAAGAAAGCCTTAATCTTATGGAAGAGAACATGATTAATCATTAATCTTAAGGAACTATCTAAAGTTGGTTATTAATCATTCTATGATGAATTTTGCCTAACTCTTTTTGGTTTTGGGTATAGAAACTTCCAACACTTATATGTATGTAATGTTCCCATCCAACTCATAAGTAAAAAAACAATCCCCTATTGCCAGCTTCCAATAACTATTAAAATGTCATGTTAAAAAGCAAACAAAATATAAATATATATATTTTTTAAAAAAAACCCTCTTTTATATATATTTTACTAATAAAACTTCTTGTTTCTATTTTATTTATTTATTATTTATATATATTTTTCTTTTTTTTTTTATACTTTTGTATTTAGGATGGCAGAACATAGCATGTTGTTGATCTTGAAAGTGCAGTAGGTAGAGACTCTACTTTCTTAGCCACATGCCTATGTGTGCCTTTATAGAGGAGATGGAGAGAACCAATAAGGTGGTTGCCACCTAATTTAATTGAAAAAATTGCTATCAAAATTATGTTATTAATTTTTTGTCAAATCAAACTTATACTTTGTACATTCAATATTTTAAAAATAATTAATAAATAAATAGAACATACCAAAAAAATTGTAGTTTTGAAGATCATATTTGCTAGGCAAAGCCCAGGTCTCTGGTTCGAATCTCTTGGCAAGCAGTGAAAGCCTTAAGTGTTGGCCCGTGTAGATTGGTGTAGTTTGCATGCTAGGTCGACCGGGGTTTACACTGGCCTAAGGACAGTGCTTCCTCGTCACAAAAAAAAAAAATCATATTTGTAACATCAAATCTAACTTTTGATTGTTTTTCAATCAATACACCTCTTATTGTCTTCATTGTATTTTCATCTTATAATTAATTGGGTATCTATACAAATAAAATAAAATAAAATAAGAAATATAATTTGACACCACTCATTTAATTTTTTTGCAAAAATTATGTGCGAGGAAAAAGAGTTTCTCATCATAAATTTCTTATTTTGATTAATCACTGTTCTCCCTTAAAGAATACTCGTTTTTATTTGAAAATTTTTAGTCGTTACCATTCTTTAAGCGATTTACTAAAAATATGAAATTTCAATAAATTTAATATATATTACGAAAAATTTGAAAATGTATATTGATGTTCATTATAGCAAATAATTATTTATTATGTCTCATTTTTTATTTTATTCTTTTTATCATATTATTATGACAATTATTTAATAAAAATATTTTTCTCATTTATAACAAATAAGTTTGTGAGCCAATTTAAAATCATAGAATTAAACTCAAACTCGAGCTCAAATTTGATTAATTAATAAAGCTCCAGCACTAATAAAAAATGACTCAACTCGACTCGACTTGTTAAGCTCATCAATCTCCACTACAACAGCTTTTAAATAGCTTTTAACCATATTAATAAATAACGGAATAAAAAGAAATATGAATTTAAATATCTATTTCGACAGCAGCATATCATTACAAGCAATTATTCTGTGAGAACACCGGATGATTCAGAGACCAAGCAAAATGCAGCACATCATCCGATACACGGTGGTACGAGCACCAGTACCGAGCCAAAAACTAACATGACACGTTTTGATCGATCTCCGGATGCTGTCTGGTGTCCGCACAAAATAATTTTTCTATGATTACAAATCTGCTCCAAAGGTGACTTTGGCTGGAGATTGGAAGAAAGAATTTTAGGAAAAAGAGCAATTTGCGACATCAATAAGGGTTTACTGAGGCATGTAGGTTTTAATACTTCTATATAAGCAGGACTCTTCCTGAGAAATGCGAATGCTGTTTCAATTTTTTAGCTCTAGTGAGGTACAACTTGAGGACTTAGTTTTTATTTGGGATAATTTTCTTAATGTTTTTTAAAACAAATATTTAATACAAAATTTTTTTGAACAATAAATTTTTTACTAAAAATATTGCTTTAAAAATCAATAAAAAAAGTTGTCTCAAATAAAACCTCAGCCAAATAAAATAACCTAATAGACCAAATTTATTTACATAAATCTTCATGTTGGGGGAAAGCTAAAAGAACCTTAACTCTCCTCAAAAACTAATTTATACAGCAGTCCTTTGCCCCATAATTATGCATAAAAAAGAGAAACTAATTATTAAATCAGCAAGGGAACAAAAACAGGGGATTGATATAAGACTTTTTATTGTGCGCGGACACCGTACGGAGAGAACCATCCAAATTTCTCTATCCACAATAAAAACGCAATACTTTTTATTGTGCGCAGACACCGGACGGAGAGAACCATCCAAATTTCTCTATCCACAAGAAAAACGCAGTCAAAGCACAGCTGCTACAATAATTGTGCTTTGACTGCATTTTTACTGTAGATAGAGAGAAATCCGAACAGTTCTTACGAGGGGGCTGGCTGGTTTCCTTGATTTATTCCTTTTATGGAGAGCAAGTTGTATAACTCCTTGTGCATCTGCTAGAATCATATCACCAAAGAATGTTTGGACAAATAATCGATTATATGAAATCTGGCTGCCCTGTAGATGTTAGGCATCGATGCCACATTCGACTGTTGGTGTCGACAAGTCTCGGATGCGAAATTACTTCAGGTATTGGAAAATAAGCATAATGTGTATTGACTACACCAACTGTAATGCCACTAAACCCAGCAAATGCACCATGAACCTGCATTTTCAATTGATAATGTTCTTGAATTTCAAAGTTTAACAAGGTTTTTGATGCTTCTGGGAAGGGAGAAATTATTCTGTGTGGATACCGGGAGGTGAATCAGAGCACGTCACGTCACTCAGTACACATCCGTAGTACACAGCAAGGAGGTGACGTTGTGCGTTCTGATTTGCCTCCAGAGGATGTCTGGTGTCCGCACAGAATAATTAATCCGGGAAATGATACTTACAGCATTTTGCCCAAGTACAGTGCATAGGATGCCATCAGCAGCATTAGCCCGGACGGCACGGATCATATATGTGGGATCGATGTACTTCACGTCGGCCGGAACACCAATTTCTTTGAAGTATTTTCTTGTCTGGTACATAGTGTAAGTATTACCGTTAGATGAGAACAACAAAAAATGGAAACTATATCCATAGGTATCTCAGTGCCTGTGTATACGGGACGTATAGGATGAATACCATCCATTTTTACTGTGATTAAATTCATAGAGAGAATTTTACTTTTCTCTAATAGAAAAATGTAGTTTGTTTGCCAATGAATTGGTAAGCTAAGAGCTCTTTATCTTTGGATAAGTTCAAAATAGGCACTTCATATTTGCCATGAAGTACGAATGGATTCTTCTTTGCTTAAGAACCATCATCATAACCAAATCCCTCATGCTTAATTGAAAACTGACTCTTATATTACTCAAAAATGAATCCTTTAAAGTGCGGTTTTAAAATTTTAACAACATTCTAGGTCGTGCGAGTCTCTCCCTCCTACATATTTGAACCCTTTATTGTACATGCTTAAACCAACTAAATAATTCTAAATATTTTCAGTTATCTTATTTTCAAAATATATTACTCAAATTATTCTTCTAATACAATTATTTATCAATTTCTCCTCAAATATTTCACATATGCATCATAAATTCTCATTTCTCACACAATTAACTTTATTGAATGTCAATTTTATATTTTTCTAGCAAACAGTGCAATGTTACCGATGTAATTGCAATTTTATAAAATTTATATTTAACTCTCTATGGTATTGTTTGATCCCATAATACTGGCGCTTCTCTATTTTAACCATTCAATCTCAAATCTAAAAGTTATATCCTCATCTATACCTCAATTCTTATGTATAAAACTTTAAACTGGAAATGTTATATCCTCAACAACATCTTCATCCTAATTCCCAATTCTTATGTATAATAACAACATAAATCTAGCACATCAATATAAAACTTTTTTTTTGAACGAGGGTATCTACCGGCTGCCACTCCAAAGGGAGCATTTGACGGCGTAACTAATCCCTCGATGGAATATAGCGAGGCCACCCACCAGCATTGGGCCCACACTTGCTTTGCCCCACTGAAGAGGTGAGGCCGTAGTATGGGGGATTCAAATCCAGGATGGGGGGTTCCCAATTGTGCTCGCCCACCAACCACCCTAAGCCTCGATGGGTAATATAAAACTTTATCTTCTAATAACACTGATAAATAATGATTGGTATCACACCCTCTAAAATTGTATGATATATTCTATCTTTGTTTTGTTAATTCTAATAGAGCTACCATCCAAACAATTTCTCCACTTTTTTTTTTAACTTTCAAATTAGTTCTAGTAAAAAATCTTAACATTTGCAAAAATCATTCATCGAAGATCTGAGTTTGAATATCCCTTTGTAAGCATCTTTATAAAAAATGCAAAAAGATATGTATTAAAAGTTGATTCTTGATGTAATTCTCTTGTAACTGAAAACTTCTGGTTACTCCGCAACTACTTGTACAACTCAGTGCTCTACAGCACATATCTTAATAGCTTTATTGTATCTTTGAGCAAACCTTCCTTCTTGAATGTGTACCATTTCATTTCTCATGGAACATGATCATATGACTTTTTAAAATCAATAAAAATAATTACATAAAAAAAACTTATCTACTCTCTATGCTTTTCCTTCAGATGTCTTAACACACAAATCATTTGATGATAGATTTCACAAGCATTAAACCAAATTTACTCTACAAACAAATAAAAAATTTTCTAATTATATATTCAAACCTATAAATCTAATGTATAGCTCATAATTTTGATTACTATATCATTAGCAAAATCTTAAAAATCTCCTATATACTTAAAAATTGGTGCCAAAATGAGCTTCCCCAATCATTTAACAAACTTTTAGTTTTCAAAATTTAATCTAAAAAATTATTAACTATACTGCTACAGTGTCCAAATAAAACTTTAAATCTCAATAGCTATCTCATATGAACCAAAAGTTTTATCTTTTTACATTTTCAAAGCTAACCTCATGCCATTTTTTTATCAATCTATACTAAAACTCTTTATTTTGCTTATTATGCTCTTTCAAATAATTTGCATCTTAACA
Source organism: Dendrobium officinale (assembly GCA_019514585.1). Taxonomy (NCBI): domain Eukaryota; kingdom Viridiplantae; phylum Streptophyta; class Magnoliopsida; order Asparagales; family Orchidaceae; genus Dendrobium; species Dendrobium officinale. Next base: position 10,079,665 of record CM033686.1, read on the forward strand.
TTATCATTTAATGATTTCTCAAAGTAATATTTTCATCTTTATGAAGATTATATTAACTTCGCTTCTAAAACATATAACTAGATATGAGCATCAATATCTTGTATAAATAGCTTTAATTATTCTATATATCTCTTTTTCTCATTCCATAAAACGAAGGAAATTATATAAATCTTTCAAATTTATAGTTTTTTACTTTCTTTGCCACTAATTTCATGATTTTTATTTTTCTTATGATTATTGTTAGTCTCAGTAGTTCTTAATTTATATTATTCAATAAAAGTACATTTCTTAACAACATTTTTTACCTTTTCAATCTAAGTTTCCTTCCTTCCATACATCTAATTCTAGGTCATCCTAAACTTTCTACAACAATCTTTTTAATAAAACTACTCAACATATCCTACATAAGATTTGGCTAAACAAAAAAAAATCCAAATTGACTCGCTTAACAACCTACTTCTATAACAATTTATCATCTTTTTAACTCCACTACGTTATTTAGGACCAATTAAATTCTTCTAATTATTTTCTTTACATTCCTAAGATAAACATCCATAACAATTAGTCCATATTGCGTAACCAAATTCTCTTTGTGAATTACGTTACAATCTTTCCCATTTTTTCTTTATAAGTAAAAACAAGTCTATTTGTGATTTGATGGCTCCATTTTTTTATGTAATTAAGTGCTCTCTTTTTTTAAGTGTGTTTTTCATTGCGAGATTATAGGTTCTTATTAAATCAAGTATAGCTTCTACTAATTGCATTTCTATTTCTTATTTTTAAACTCATCATTAATCCTCTCATAGCTTATCATGGTAGAATCTATAAGTACGTTTAAATAAATCCCAATAAATATCATGAATGCAGCCTAGGTCCTGACAATCTTACTATCTGAATTACAGAAAAGCAACTCTTACAAGTAATTAATGTAAGCTATGTCATCATTTCAAATGATCTAGCCCTTAACTTTATTCACTTGATTCTAGATTTAAATTATAATTTGTTGGCCACAAGTAAACTTACAAGAGATCTTGATAGTGTTACTAAGTTTTCTTTTATATTTTGTAAATTTCAAGCTTGTGTTTCGAGAGAATGATTGCAATGCTAAGATGTGTGCGGATCTCTTTTTTGTGAGAGTTGACAATCCTGCACAATCATAGAAAAATAACTGTGTAGCTCTCTTCTAATATTAAGCTTGCTTTGTCATATTATGGCATTAATAAATTAGACGACTGATAGGTTTTTCATCAAGCATCATACAGCAACTAAACATTGACTACAGAACATAACTTGCATGAAGCAAAAAAAATAATGCTCTAAGAATAGATATCAAGTATCTAACCTCTTGAACAACATGTATACCAATGTCGCTGAGAATTTTATTCCCAGATGCATCTGTTCCAGTTGCCTTCTCAAGCAAATCCTGTAATATTATCCCGTAGATTTTTATAAACTAGATGATTTTAAATAAACATTTGCAGCATCAAATGATAGGAAGGGCTCTATAAATATGCTATTAAAATAAATTGATAATTCGGCTGTGTTGATTTACACTTAAAAAAAAAAAAGGTGAGGGGGAACTTAGGCTTCGTTTGATACGGTTTTTTTTTTTTTTTGTTGTGATGTGAAACTAAATGCAAGGAGCTGCGTGAGAAATTAAAATTGAGTTGGCAAAGAAATTACAATTAATAACTCATGACGATAGCAAGAAAATCATTAAACTTTCGTAGTTGTCAACTAGCTTAGGCGAAGAAGCATGTAGATTAACCAAAACCTTCGGACAACCAACAATAAGAGCAACACTAAAAGCTAGTACAAAAATCCGTCATTTAATAACGAGAAGTTCACCTTGGGGAAAATACTCACTCAACTAGACTAGGCTTTGTGGGAGAAGAATTTCAGCACACCAAACGATGCCACGAGGAAGGTTGCGATACCAAAAGTCTTGAGCCACGGAGGAGTCGACGATGACGAGGAAGGCGTGAATGCTGGACTTTCGAGACTCCAAGTTTGCTTTGCAAATCTCCGGTCGTAGATGCTTGCAAGGATTGGTACGACTCTATCCAAGTATTCCTCCACAGTGGTTTCGTCTTCGAATCCGACGTCAAAGCAAGGTGATCGTAGGACGTCGACGCTTCCGTCGGCTTGGAACACTATACCCCACTCAAACTCCGGATTCGCCATACATGCTTGGCGTGGAGGTTTCTTCGAGGGGAAGAGGGGTAGATGGCGAGATCTCCAAGGAAGGAGAGGGTCTCGGCCAAGATGGAGGAAAATCGGTGGGAGGCCGGCGGGATTCCACAGGGGTGGGGTGGCGGGCTCCTAGTGAGGGGCTAGGGTTAGGGAAATTTTAATCTTATTCAAATCCTCCCTAAACCTGAAATAAATTTCAGATCTAAGCGTATTTGGAGGGAATAATTTGAAGAGGATTTCAAATTTCAAAGGCAATTAAGGGGAATTAATGAGCCCTTAATGGAGCCCATTAATAGAGGGAGCCGGCGGCTTGTAGAGAGGGGAGGGAGAGTTTAAGCAAAGAAAAACTGAAATTGATTTCAGTTTTGGAGGAAATTAGGAGGGAAAAGGATTTGAAATTAGTTTCAAATCGTGGTGTGATTAATGCCTTAATGAATGCATTAATTGGGATTCCTCCAATGGTGGGCCGGCGGCATGATGGAAGGGGAGGGATTAAGGAGAGGAGGGAAACAGTTTCCTAAAGTGAATGATGACTAGGATAATATTTAAATAAATCCAAATCTTTTATTTTAATTTGAATTCATGAAAATATTTCCATAAATGGGATTTCCAATTTAGGAAAGAATTTGAATTTGAAATTCAAATTCCTATGGGAATTAGGAAAAGGAGGTGGGGAAGATGGCCGGCAAGGTGGTCGGCCCGGAGTAGTGGTGGAGGTTGGCGGTGGCCTGCAAGGGGTGGCGGTGGCTTGCAAGGGGCGGCGGCAATGATGGCTTTAGGCTGATTTCGGATGGGGGAGGGGAAGGAGATGGAGAAACTTGCGACGAGATAAAAGATAACTTAACCACGAGCCGCGGACGCTTCCAACGACTGGTGGGCCTTGCGGTTTGCTCACCTTGAGCTCTCTCTCTCTTTCTCTTCACGCTCTCATGCAAGAAGAAGAAAAGAAGCAAAAACTAGATTTTCATTTCAAATATTCATTAACCTCATACAATGATACATGACCCCTATATATAGGTCATGAGATACAAATAAATAAAAAGCACAACAAATGACTAAATCGCCCTCGGGGCCCCAACATAACTCACTCACACACACAAGGGTAAAACAGGAATACTTAAAACTGAAAATGCATGAATAACTAAAAATATAAGCTCTGAATCGTGGCCATCGATCGGCGATGCTTCCGGCGATACACGTGTCTGAACCGTTGATCGATGACCTCATCATGTTGCTTCTTAAAGCAGCTTCTTAGAACAAAAACCAAAATTTTCATACAAAAAAGCTGCTTTAAGAAGCAACAAGAAAGTCGTCCCAAACGCAGCCTTAATCTTGACATAAAATTTTAAAGAAAAATTTCGTTGATATTTAGCCTAGGTATTATGAATATTTCCTACAAACTCTTGGGATACAACCAAACATTTTAAAGGCTATTTGACAATCTTAGACACTTACAACGTGAAGTATCAGAACTCAATAATTAGGGTTAGAGAGAGTTATATATATGAAATGGAAGATGAATTTGCAACCTTGTAAAATTTTGTCAAGCTGCTCGAAAAATAAAAGAAACTGTCACTCACTTGGCCGGCACCCTCAGCAACGCATACCACAGCTGACCCCTTAGTCTGGACAAGATACCTTAGATGTCTCAGAACACCATTTGGACCATGCAGAGTAAATGGTTCCTTCAAGTACAAGCATAAGTAATTAAATAATTATATATTAAAGTAAAAAACATACATTAAACTCTTTTTCAGGCACAAAAGCATATTCCATAATGTTTACCTCTGGGATCAAACAAACATCGACTTGTCCACTAGCTAATGATGCATGCATAGCTATAAATCCGCTGCTCCTTCCCATCAGTTTCACAATACCAATGCCATGATAGGCACTATGAGCCTGTAATAAAATTGAGATGAAATTCAATGCAATACTAGAAAATATATATTAGCAGTGAATCATTTTATAACATAGCCTAGTACCAATTAAAATTTCACACTACCAAGTATTAGAAGAATTTACATAAATAGAATATTCTCAAGCCATCAAACCTCAATGTATGCAGAATTTATTGCTCTTTGTGCCTCTTCCACAGCAGTGTCAAAACCAAAGGTCCTGTCCATATATAGGATATCATTGTCAATTGTTTTAGGGACGCCAACAACGGCCACTTTAATCCGCCTTTTATTGCACTGCATTGTTAACAAGTTGAAATATAAAAAGAGAAAAAAAGAAAATATTTACAAATCATTCTGCTGACAATAATTTTGAAATGTTATTGTTAATTATTACGACAAATCTGATAGGACATTGACTTAATGATTGGTTAAGCACTAAATACAAATAGGTGGTTTTTCAATAAAAACAAACTATATTTTGTTATTGGAGATAAAACTCGGTTGAAAAGTTTGCTAGAAATTTTTCTATTTTGGATAACTCCATTTGAATTTGGTTTGAACTTGAAATTACTTCCATATAGTTCCTATAAATCTATACAACAACAACAACAACATCAAGCCTTTATCCCACTACGTGGGGTCGGCTACATGAATCCTTTTTCTCCATTGTGTCCTATTAAAAGTCAAATTCTCGTTTAAATCTAATAAAGAAAGGTCATTCCTAATATTTTCTAACCAAGTCTTTTTAGGTCTACCCCTACCTTTCTTAATATAAGTCAAATCTAATACCTCTACTCTCCTAACCGGGTCATCGCAAGGCCGCCGTTTTATGTGACCAAACCATCTAAGGCGACTTTCTCTAATCTTATCTTCTACTGGAGCTACTCCAACCTTTTCACGTATATGCTCATTTCGTATCCTATCTCTAAGGGTAAAGCCACTCATCCACCTGAGCATCCTCATCTCTGCCACACTTAACTTAGTATTATGCTTCTCTTTTAAAGGCCAACATTCGGCACCATAAAGCATTGCAGGCCTCACTACCATCTTATAGAATTTTCCCTTAAGTTTGAGGGGTACATTTCTATCACATAACAAACCCGATGCATTCCTCCACTTCAACCATCCAACTTGAATTCTGCTGATAATATCCCCATCTATTTCACCATCACTCTGAACAATAGATCCAAGATATCTAAAACGTGTACTCTTATTAATGACTTGATCGCCCAAAGTCACAATCCCCTCACTAGGTCTATTACTACTAAAATTGCACTCCATATATTCCGTTTTAGATCTACTCAAGCGAAAACCTTTAGACTCTAAAGTTGACCTCCATAATTCAAGTTTACCTTCAACTCCCTCTCTAGTCTTATCAACAAGAAGAATATCATCAGCAAAAAGCATACACCAAGGTACATACTCTTGCAAATTACTAGTGAGAACATCCATGACTAAAGCAAAAAGATATGGGCTTAAGGCTGATCCTTGATGTAACCCAACCGAAATAGGGAAATACTTGGTCAATCCACCTTGTGTTTGAACACAAGTAATAGCTCCTGCATACATATCTTTAATGATTTTAATATAAGCATTATTGACTCCTTTCTTTTCAAGAACTCTCCATAGCACTTCTCTTGGAACTTTATCATATGCTTTTTCTAAATCAATAAATATCATATGTAGATCATCCTTATTTTCTCTATATTTCTCCATCAAACCTCTTAATAAATGTATGGCTTCCATAGTCGACCTACCCGGCATGAATCCAAATTGATTTTGAGAAACATTAGTATCACGCCGCAACCTATGCTCCAAAACTCGCTCCCAAAGTTTTAAAGTATGACACATTAACTTAATACCTCTATAATTCGCACAATCTTGAACATCACCTTTATTCTTAAAAATAGGAATTAACACACTCATTCTCCACTCATCAGGCATCTTCTTAGTCTTCAAAATAGTATTAAAAAGTTTAGTAAGCCATGAAATTCCTTCATCTCCTAAGCATTTCCATACCTCTATTGAAATATCATCAGGTCCAACAGCTTTTTCCACCCTTCATTTTCTTTAAAGCCTCTCTAACTTCAGATTTACTAATACGCCGATAAAAACATAAATCTTTATTTTCATCTAGGGTGCTAAGGTCACTATAGTCAATCTTATTTTCATAATCTTCATTAAAAAGTTTAGCAAAATATCTCATCCATCTTTGTTGAATATCATCTTCTAAGAAAAGTATTTTTTGATCTTCATCTTTAATACACTTCACTTGAACTAAATCCTTACTACTCCTATCTCTTTGTTTGGCTAACTTATATATATATCTTTCTCCCTCTTTAGTATCTAATCTATTATATAAATCACTAAAAGCTAATGCCTTTGCATCACATATTGCTTTCTTAGCATCCTTACGAGCCACTTTATATATTTCCCAATTATCAGAATTTTTAAAATTAAACCAATTTTTATAACAAAGCTTCTTATTTTTAATTTTTTCTTGCACATTAGGATTCCACCACCAACTATTTTTACTATTGGGAGCTTTTCCCTTTGATACTCCAACGACATCTTTTGCAATATTCTTTAATATCACTAGCCACTTTCTCCCACATAATATTAGCATCCTCATGCACAGACAAAATCTTAAGATCTAAAATCTTATTTCCAAAAATATTTTTGTTAATATTTCTTTTAAAAGCCCCCATTTAATCCTAGAAAATTGTTTTACTTTATTTTTTTATTTTATGCCCCTTTATCTTAAAGTCCAAAACTAATAATCGATGTTGGGTACATAAATTTTCACTCGGAATAACTTTACAATCTTTGCAATCTAAACGATTTGATTTTCTAATAAGAAAATAGTCAATCTGGGTTGTATTATATCCATTTTTATAAGTGATGAGATGCTCATTCCTTTTCTTAAATAAAGTATTAGCAATTAAAAAATCATAAGCTAAAACAAAAATCCAATATGGTCTTGCCACCTTCATTCGTCGTTCCGAATCCATGGCCACCATGAATGTTTTTAAAATCATCTACCTCTCTACCAACATGTCCATTTAAATCTCCTCCAATAAAAACTCTTTCTTCAAGAGGTATATTTTGTATTAATTCTTCTAAGTCATTCCAAAAATTTAATTTAGAGCTCATATCCAAACCTACTTGAGGAGCATAAGCACTTATAATATTAACAATCTTATCATCAACAACAATCTTTAAAGCTATAATTCTATCTCCAATCCTATTAATTTTTATAACATTATCCTTTAAACTCTTATCTATAATAACACCTACACCATTTCTAGTGCGACTCCTACCCGAATACCAAAGTTTAAATCCTAAACTATCAATTTCCTTAGCCTTATCTCCAACCCATTTAGTTTCCTGAATGCACAAAATATTTAACTTCCTATGAATCATAATATCTATTAATTCCATTAATTTTCCTGTAAGGGAACCTATATTCCAAGTTCCTATCCTAATTTTAGTATCATGGACTAGCTTCTTTGCCCACATCCGTCCTTGATGTGGGAACCCTTGCCTATTTAACACTGCACCCGGGCGCCGGTGCAGCGGCCCTTGCACACTTGTCACTGTATTCAGGCCATACAGCGCGTCGCTTCCAGGGGACGCCCTAGCATTAACACAATTTCTTAAAGGATTCATGTCATTATTGTTCGACAAGTTTTACGCTGGCTGTCGACTACCTAACGCAACCCTCCACTTTTCTCATCCAGGACTTGGGACCTGGCAACGGCAGTGTTGAGAACTGAATCCTTTAAGAAATTGTGGTCAGCGGCATTATGTGAGTCTGGGAGTTTGATAAATTAATAGAGAAGAAACAGACCGGTTTAAGAAAATAGAAAAAAAGAGCAGGAAGGAAAAAAAACTTTTTTAGTGACTAGAGTGTTATTTTGACGGTGAGAAAGAATAATTGTGCCAAAAAATCTACAGAAATTCATTAAATATAATGGAAGTTATCCTTTTTGGGGAAATTTTAAGTGGATAATTTATGTTATTGGTGAAATATCTTTTGTTGATATCTTGTTAGTGTTATTTTCTAGAGAAATTCAAGGCTTCTCTGTTCTTGAGAGATTGAGTGTGTTTGGGTTTAAAAATGAGTATTTTCTTATTTTCTTATGCCCCTTTTATTTATAAACCTGTGTGATTTAGCATAGTAGATTAGACTATCCATCATCATTCATGGACAGAGACTTATCCTGACTGAACCACATAAAGCTTAGAATTTTCTTATGAAGCTTCATTTATTTTGTTATTAATTTGCATTTTTTTTTATTTAATTTTACAGATGTAATTGATCACTTCTTTTCTGTTGGGTTGATGTTTCAGTTCACATGGTGATCGAGAGCTACTATTTTCATGAATAAACTTTTGTTTATAATTTTACATATAAATTATTTTCTTTGGAATACAAAGTTCTTTCATTTGGCCTTAAGACATGTTGTTTACCTAGCAAGTTAAGGTTGATGATTCAGTTCTTTTGGTGATGAAATGTTAGTATTTTCAATGTTTTCATAAAATTTTGTTTCATATATTGTATGATTACAATTTTATGCTTATATAGGTTTTTTATAGAAATTGCTTTCTGGAAAACAAAGTTATTTTATCTGGCCGAAAGTCATGGGGTTTGTCTAGCAAGTTAGGGTTAAGTCCCTCACCATTCCTATATCGTCAACTTGTAATTGATAAATAACAAAAAAGTTTGTTGAAAATTATTATTTTATATAGATTCAAGACAAATTGGAACATTATCTGAATTTGAAATAACCTCCTTAAAGTTCCTATAAATATATGAGTTAATTAGGATGAGAATAAATGAGCTTTTGTTTTAGGGGCATGCACTCCATTTGCCTGAGGGAAAATAAAAAGTGGCTGGCAGCTCATGTGAAGCTGGGAATCTAATGGATTACTAAAGAAGAAACAGAATGATTTTAAAGAATAAAGGAAAAGAGAGAAAATAATGATAAAAAAGGAAGAAAAAAAAAAAGCTTTCTAGCGACTATGAAGCTTTAATAGACACATGGGAAGGTACTCTTTTGACAAACTTCAAAGTCGATAATTTTTGGCAATAATTAATTCTTCTTTGATTACTATGTCTCTAGTGCTATTTTCTATTTTGCTTATCTGAGGAGATTTGAAGTTTTTTTCTTTTCTGGTGAGATTGGTGTACTTGAATTTAGGAAAGAGTGTTTTCTTATATCATTTTTATTTGTATATTTTTTAGCTTCTATGTAGTGGATCATATTTTCTCTCCTTGTCTTCTTGCCTATGGATGTAGGTTTGTTTTCGCCACACATTGAATTTTGATGGAAGCTTGTGATACTAGGTCTCTTTTTGCCATCATATTAACTTTTGATAGGCACTTCTACATAAAAATTAGGTGTTCTTCTGATGGACCGGCGCCTAAGCCAGCGGGCCCCATTAGGGTAGGCCGTGCGCAAGAAGAGAAGGAATCATTTATGAAAGTTTTAATTACAATTAGGAGGGAATTAATTAGGGAAATAATTGAGAGGGAATTATTTAGGAAAGATGACTGATTTGAGGAGTTAATATTCATTATATAAGGATAAATCAAGAGAGAAGTTTTTAGGAAAATGTTAATTAAAATTATGAGGGAATTAATCGGGGAAAGGTAACTAATTTGAATTCAAATCTAAGAGGGAATTAGTTAAGGAAAGATGGCTGATTTGGGAGGAAATTAGGGGGGGGGCTATTTAAGGCTAACTATGAGGTGATTTCAGATTATATTTGATTTTGTTGGAATTAATTTTGCTTAGGTTGAGTGGGCTCTAGCCAACAGCTAGGGATTTGGGAGAGTTGAATCTTCCGCTCCAATTGAAGATCCAAATGTATCATGTAATTTTCTTCTTAGTTCTTTCAATAAAAAAGGAGTAAATGTGTGATCTTCCTAAATTTCATGTGTTGTTCTTTGGTTTTGCTGAAATTACATCCACATCCTATTAAATTGGTATCAGAGCATAGATCTGGATACCTATGGTAGGAAAAAAAAATGTAAAAGTGTTGGAATGGGAGATTAGAAAATTGAAATCTAAAATTTCATATTACCAAAGTCAAATTTCAGCCGTCCATGAGAAAATCGATAGGAAGTTTGGCATCATTGAGGAGATCATGAAGAAGATGCTCGAGGTCCAAACCAAAAAGGCATCGTCGGAGGTGGGGGAGAGCTGCCGCCAGCCAAGGAAGTGGATGAAACCCTTATTTGATAAGAAGAGGGGAAGATCAATACGTGAAATGTTGGGGAAAGAAGAGGAGATGCCACCTGCAGAGCCACTTCCATGGAGGGGAAAGGGTGAAGGAGTGAGATTTTTGATGGAGCTGCAGGATTTGGAAGGAGAAAAGGATGGAGAGAAGATGAAAGCACCAGGCATGGTTCAACCATCCCTACAGCAGTATCGAGGGGTGTTCCGGCCAGTTCAGGGGTTGCCTCCTCCGTGGGAACTCGAGCATGCTATCATCATGAAGGAAGGAGTTTCACCTATCAGTGTTCGTCTGTACCGTCATCCCCAAATCCAAAACGAAGAGATTGACCAGGAAGATGCACGAGGCAGAGATCATTCGACCCAGTGTTAGTCTATTTTATAATCTACTGCTATTAGTCCAATACTTCAGCAACAGTTTTCTTCGTTCCACCTTAAGGACAAGGTGACACTTTGGGAGGCGAGTATTGATGGACCAGCAGCTGAGCCGGCGGGCCCCATTTGGGTGGGCGGCGGACAAGAAGAGAGAAGGGGGTTGTTTAGAATAAGTTTTAATTATAATTGGGAGGGAATTAATTAGGGAAATAATTCTAATTTGAATTTAAATCTGAGAGGGAATTATTTAGGGAAAACTTAGAGGAGTTAGAATTCATTGTGTAAGGAGGAATCAAGGGGAAATTTTTAATTATAATTGGGAGGGAATTAATTAGGAAAAAATATCTAATTTGAATTCAAATTTAAAGGGGAATTATTTAAGGAAAGGGGGCTGATTTGGGCGGGAACTAGGGAAGTCTATTTAAGGCTAACTATGAGGTAATTTCATACTATTCTTGATTTTGCTTGGATTAGTTTTGTTTATGTTGAGTATGTAAAACCCAAAATTTCATTCTAAATTTTACTATTGTTAATTTACTGTTAAATTAATATTAACAGTTAAATTAGAATTAATTAGTAAAATGATAAAAGTTAAATGATTTATATTTTAGAATTGATACTTATTAAAGTTTGTTAGTATCACTTATAGGCTTTTAATAATATAATGTGGATATCTGATTTATCAGCTAATAATTAATTGAAAAGATGCATCACTTGGCTGAAAAGAAGTTATAGAATAGCAGTTTTGTGTGGGCTTTATTGTCCGTATCTTATATGTTCCACGAGAACCAACCAAATTCCTTCTCTGTTTGAATTTTCACGCAAGCCAGCAGGATATCGGGTAAGGAATTGCTGAAAAGATGTTGGATGCATCTATTAGAAGGGAATAGATAACTGAGAATAGTAGTTATTTCTTGTGGGCCTCTCTTCCATTCGGTTTACACGCAAGCCAGAGAAAAGAATTCCTTCGGTTACACTTCTCTAAAGAAATTTTCAGAAAATATTGTAGCAGAATCCAGAAAAATGCATAGGAAGATTTCAGCATAGTGCGGGATTTACTGTAGCATAGTTCGCTATAGTACCGCGGCACTGTAGCATGGAGAATTTCTGTACGAGTGAGAACAATGGAACAGTAGGTTGCTGTGAGGGTTTGGCGGAGTATAAAACAAAGGAGATTTTGAGGAAAGAAGAAGTTAAAGGTAAGTATTTTGATATATTCGTAATTGTAATAATTTATGAATAAATATATTAAGTGTTGCCAAAATGTATGTATAAGTTATCTGACTATATGCACAAAGAAAGTTTTTGGTTAGTATATCAAAGGAGAAGGTTGTGTGGTGTATGTTTGAAAGAGATCACTCATCAAGAAGGTAAGTTGGTGTAAGTTTAGTTCACCAATGCCATCATTATTGATTCTACATACATGTATAATGCTTTATGAATATTCCAATAATGATAATGAGTATATTACAAAGTTGTTATTGATGATGGATCACTTGCATACATGTATTAGTGAGGTTTAAAATAAGATGTATAATGATGAGTCTAAGATTTTCATAATTGATATTAAATTGAAAGGAATTCATTAAAGTTCATACTGACAAAAGTATTCTAGCATGCAATTAGTGTAAGATACATAAGATACCTGAATTGCAGATTGGGCTAAAGGGACCTCAAAAGAAATGAATACCTGCATAGCAGGAGGGGAAAAAGGGACCCCTAAAGAGTCAAAAGGGACCTCGATGTAATTCAATGGCGATAATGCCAGATTTACCTGGGCTCCATTGAATATGATTATGAAAGTATAGCCAAGTCTTTTACTGGATGGATTTGATATTCAATGTAACTTTGAAAGAAGTCAAGACTAATGTTAAAGATGACATTATGATATTTTGTAAGGTAAGTTTTGTCAAAGATGGTTTTAATGATTTTATAAATTATAATTATTGTATTTTAATTGTTAATCAACTTGCATAGCTTACTGAGCCTCATAGCTCATCAGTATTTCCTTACTGACTGTTGTTACAGGAAAAAGAAAAGAAAAGATCGGAGACGACTAATTGCAAGTACTTAAATATTTCATGTTAGTTTTAAACCTGTTTGTAAGACTAAGTTTAAGGTATGTTAACATTCTAATGAAGTGTTACTTTAGATTTCTATAATGGCTCTGTAAGTATCTTATGTTGAAACTTAAAGTTATTAGTTGCTTCCGTTTGATAAGATATATGAGAATTGAATTGTGAGATTTTATAAACATTATCAAATGTACAAAAGTATTGTATGATTAAATAAATGAAAAGTCTATGTTAGTTATACCCTCTATACTGTTAAGGAGTATTATGGGGTGTTACAGAGTAGGCTCTAGCTGACTGCTAGGGATTTGGGAGAGTCGGATCTTTACACCAATTGAAGATGCAAATGTATCTTCTGTTTTTCTTCTTAGTTCTTTCAATAAAAAAAGAAATTTTGTGTGTTCTTCCAAAATTTCTTGTGTCGTTCTCTGATTTTATTGAAATTGCATCCACTTCCTATCAAAATTTAAAATTAATTTGGAGTCATATGTATCTCTAATGGAATCTACGAGTAAGAACCATTTATTTATGAGAGATACATGTGTGGTTATGCAAACAAGTAAATTTAGATTAAGAGTCAACCATCATCATTAACCGTTCCCAATATGGGATCAGCTAAATTTAGATTAAGAATGCAATTCCTAAACAAACATAATTTTAGTGCACATTTCGAATTGCAATAAATCACGCACCTCCATTTTGCGGTAAGAATAACAGAAATGAACCTTTGAAATTATCTGATTTGTTTCTCGATTTCCTCTTAGACATTGTGGCAGGTTTGCAAACTTTGCTAATTCTATCAAACATAATGCTATTATATTCAGTTCAACATAGACTATAATGTCCCAAATGTAAATACACCGTGGGCTCCGAAAATTCCATTTTGTTATGTGATCCAGGCCTCTCCACGCCATCGGTTTATTTTTCTGTTAAGTGTTTGTGAGATGATGACGGAAGAGAGTTTTAACGAGATTAGGTTCCGGGGGAATTTTCAGAAGGCAGATTGGGTTTTAGATAAGACACTACCCAGATATTTCGCCCTCATTTGGTGAGGACTTTTTGATCTGAGTTATGGTTTCCTATAGGCGCAAGCCCCTATAGTTAATTACCCCTCCTAATAACAAGAGATAACTTTCGATTAAGGCTAGTCGTTCAAGCGTTCACATAGATTATGAACATATCGTACAATAACAATAATTTAGGGTTTAAATTTTGAATTTAGAAATTGGAAATTTGGAATTTAGAGTTTATCACCATAAACTTAAAACTAGTGGTGGGGGGAGTGAAGACGAGCCCGATCAAGATCCCATGGTTCCGTCGTCCCGGGCTGTCATGATCCCGGGTCTACTTAGTCAGAGGAGGTAGTCGACCCAACCTGACAGAAGGCACCTTGTCAGCAGTCATGGGTTGCATCATCCAAGAATACCTTGTAGACCTGAGTTGATGTTTGTCTAAGGGGATATATATGAATCCACCTTAGCTAACAGAGGGCTTTATGCCTATTGGATATACCCTATGATCCATCGCTCAAGGGTTTGACGCCTTTAGGGAATATACGGGCTTTGGCCGTGATCGTAATATAATGGTGCCATTTTGCGGCAAAACCACCGGATCAGAGGGCACGTGCCACGTCTCTGTTGGCAAGAGACTGTTTGAGGATGAATCAATGTGATACACCGATACACATTCGCTCTTTGTGAGTTGAGATTAATTTCAGATTTATCACCATCGACAAATGATTGTGGGAGGTGGATGATTCTTTTTAATTTTTGAGTTTTTTAGGTGATTGATTTTATTCCAAGAGTTTAGATTTTTATTGGATTTGACATTTGACATTTAAGATTTGAGATTTGACCCCTCCAGTTGAGATTTCCGATCAACACAGCCATCATCGGGGTGATTTTAAAATCATTGGTATTTTCGTAGGATTTTGGGAGACATTTTGTAATTCAAGTTATGTCAATTCCGGTCCTTTCAAAGAGGAGGATGAAACTTGAATATTTGGCCCGCGTAGCATTCTCGAATCGTTGAATTTGGGACTTAGATTTGACGATTGGAGCACATGCGGGTTGGTAGCATTTGACCCTGTGCAGCATTCTTGGTCATTGGCATTTAGAAATTTATTGCATTTGTCGGAGAACATGAAGGGGTTATTTAATTTAAGGGATCATTGTTGACCTCGATTTTGCCCAAACATGGGCATGGAGAACTGAGTTGACCAAGTCAATCTTTGACTTGGTCAACCCTAGGCTTATTGGGTCAATTTTGACCCATTAAGGCCTTTTTGAGCCCAAATCAAATTGAATCCGCTTCGAGGCTCGACCCAGGGGCTCCCTTGACCCTCTTGACTGGTTTGACCAAGTCAATCGTTGACTTGGTCAAACCAAGTCTTAAATAGGTGAAAATTACCTATTTAGAGCCCAATTAAGACCCAATTAATGTCATTAATGCCTCCAAAACGTTTTGGAATTCAAACCACGGCCTAAATAGCCTGGTTTCCCTCCCAATTAGCTGGGGATTCGATCCCAACCGTTGAGGATAGGTTTAGGCCCCTTAAATATCGAAAATTTTGTCTAAATCGGGATCTTTTTTTTCTTACTCGAGCTCGAGGTCTTATTTTGCTCTGAGATTTCTTGTGAGGGCTCCTGGAGATTTCCACTTCCATCCCCGACCAGATCCCGGCCATCCCAGCCCGCCGGCGGCGAGAACTCCGGCGAAATCGAGCACCACGTTCCTTTCGGGGCTTCTACCGCTCAATCCAAGGAGATTCAGATCTTGAGGTCAACTAGAGATATATTCCTACCGCTTCAACGAATCCAACGAGCCCAAGAACGTGAAAATCGGACGGTTAGATCTCTCAAAATCCCTTAGAATAGGTCACAATGCTTAGGGTTAAATAGCTTTTTGAAAAGCACTTTATAAGTTGATCCAAATGTTCCCCATGATTTCTGTACATGCCTAGATCATATGTTTAAAATTTCGTAAGAATCCATCGAGTATTTTGAGAGAACGAAGCGAAATACTATTCTAGGGTTTCGGTTCTTCTTATTGATCTTCATGAAATCGCAGCCGTTAATTTTGAGATCAACGGCTACGATCTCGCTGTTTTGTGTTTAGGCCGAACAGCGGATCCCGATCTTGCCTACGTGGATAAGTGGCAATGATTGCGGAACCAATCCGGTTCCGCCACTTGTCGCGCCAAGGAATTTTCAGGGATATTTGTTTATTATAATTATTTTTAAGCCTATTTTCACTTAAAAATTCATAGAAAATTCAATTTTGCTCCGTTTTTCGTGCACAATACTTCGAATCGACCGTATTTGTGTCTCTTTTAATTTAAAATTATTTTTTAAAAAAATTACAATTATAATTTTATTTATTTCAAAAACAGTAAAATGACTATTTTTAAATTATTATTTTCCTATTAATTAATAATATATTATTATTGCTTTATTTGATATAATTATTGCCTTAATTACTTTCTACTGTTTTAGTATTATTTCTTATTGCTATTATTATTATTATTATCATTATTATTGTTATTATTATTATTATGTTTATTTTAAAAAATCAAAGAGTATTTTCAATTATTAGTTATTATTATTATTATTATTATAATTTTAAATTAAAAGGGACACAAATACGGTCGATTCGAGATATTGTGCACGAAAAACGGAGGAAGATTGAATTTTCTATGAATTTTTAAGTGAAAATAGGCTTAAAAACAATTATAATAAACAAATATCCCTGAAAATTCCTTGGCGCAACAAGTGGCGGAACCGGATCGGTTCCGCAATCATTGCCACTTATCCACGTAGGCAAGATCGGGATCCGCTGTTCGGCCCAAACACAAAACAACGAGATCGTAGCCGTTGATCTCAAAATCAACGGCTGCGATTTCATGCAGATCAATAAGAAGAACCGAAACCCTAGAATAGTATTCCGCTTCGTTCTCTCAAAATACTCGATGGATTCTTACGAAATTTTAAACATATGATCTAGGCATGTACAGAAATCATGGGGAACGTTTGGATCAACTTATAAAGTGCTTTTCAAAAAGCTATTTAACCCTAAGTATTGTGACCTATTCTAAGGGATTTTGAGAGATCTAACCGTCCGATTTTCACGTTCTTGGGCTCGTTGGATTCGTTGAAGCGGCAGAAATATTTCTCTAGTTGACCTCAAGATCTGAATCTCCTTGGATTGAGCGGTAGAAGCCCCGAAAGGAACGTGGTGCTCGGTTTCGCCGGAGTACTCGCCGCCGGCGGGCTGGGATGGTCGGAATCTGATCGGGGATGGAAGTGGAAATCTACAGGAGCCCTCACAAGAAATCTCAGAGCAAAATAAGACCTCGAGCTCGAGCAAGAAAAAAAAGATCCCGATTTAGACAAAATTTTTGATATTTAAGGGGCCTAAACCTATCCTCAATGGTTGGGATCGAATCCCCAGCTAATTGGGAGGGAAACCAGGCTATTTAGGCCGTGGTTTGAATTTCAAAATGTTTTGGAGGCATTAATGGCATTAATTGGGTCTTAATTGGGCTCTAAATAGGTGATTTTCACCTATTTAAGACTTGGTTTGACCAAGTCAACGGTTGACTTGGTCAAACCAGTCAAGAGGGTCAAGGGAGCCCCTGGGTCGAGCCTCGAAGCGGATTCGATTTGATTTGGATTCGAATTGGATTTGATTTGGTCTCAAAAAGGCCTTAATGGGTCAAAATTGACCCAATAAGCATAGGGTTGACCAAGTCAAAGATTGACTTGGTCAACTCAGTTCTCCATGCCCATGTTTGGGCAAAATCGAGGTCAACAATCATATTTAATACATAAGGGACATTTTAAAATATTTAAATATGATCCATTTAGACAAATGATTTTATTTTAGAAAATAGCCCGGGATTTCATTTAAGGGCCTACGAACGCCTTCTGTCCGCTTGTACACATATTGCGGATCCGGTGGCGTAGAGCTTTCTAGACTTCAATTATTGCATTTAGTTTGTTTTAAACTCCTCTAAATGTCACTTAGCACAACTCGTAGAGGGTGTTTGCTCAATCCCCACTACTAGATCATGCTCGTAGAAGAATTATCTTGCTTGCTACAAATTCCTCTATTCTTTCCCGTAGGAGATCGTGTTAATATTCATAGAAGAATTATCTTGCTTGTTATAAGTTCTCCTATTCTCTCCCATAAATAGACTGATTTATTTGATACAATCTTTTTGTTCTTGTTTGCAAATTTGTTGTTGTGGGCACTACAAATTTCCTAATCCTCCTCAAAGGTGAATTGTAGTATACTTGTAGTGGTATTATAAATTATCTATTCTCATTTATAGGTAAATTATAATATGCCGCTCACAAGTTTGTTAAATATTGCTCATATAACAGCACAACAAACTATATTCATTACAAATCATTCGTTGTTGAGGGTGACCTAGACAATTTTTAATTTCTTTGAGTATAAGGTCTTAATGATATATGAGAAATATTAGTTCTTCGAATCATCAAATTGTGATTTTTTTTTTTATTGTTAAACACAATTATACACTGCTCATTAAGGTTTTCTGTAACTCTTATGATTTCTTCACATGCATGGATGATTAGGTCCTTCTACATAACTATAAGATTTGGGAGGGCTTTATTCAGTTCTACATAGACTCTGAGAGGTACCTAGCCTTAACATATATCTATCTATACAAAGAAAATATAAGTCTATCTCCACATAACATGGGATTTTCCAAATAACTTTTATAAGGGAATTTAGAGAAGTTCTTTATTGCAGGATATCAAATGACAGTTAAATGTCAAATGCTCTATTATATATATTTTCTGAAATTGGAATATGTAGGATATATTCAACTTATCCACATAAAGTTTATTCCACCAAAAAAAAGCTCGTTCATATGAGATAAATTAAATACTAATTGCTTTCTAATTTGTTGTGTACCCATTGATATATGGTAACATTATTAATCCCTTCCAATATGAGAAATTCATGATTTTATAGCGATTCATGCACTTTTGTTATCTCATTGAGTGTGAGATACTAATGAAAGTTCAATTTGAATGTATCATATATCGAGTAAATTTTAGAAATTGAATTCAGATTTGAGTCCAGTTCGAGTGTAGGTCAAGGATTATTCGATCAAATTTTATTTAGAATTGATTTTAAATTTGAATTATGAAATTTCAAATTAATTAAATTAAATTGTTCAATTGAATGTTCTCCAATTTGTCCAAGTCCAGTATTTTAATGTTCTCCAATTTGTCCAAGTCCAGTATTTTTGAGGAAAATCCGACAGCCTCCCGGCGTCTCCTCCCCACCGAGGGAGAAATCGGGACGGCACTGCCGTAGTTCTTCCCGCCCGGATCAAAGATCGACGGCGCGAGGTCTTCAATAGTTAAACCATCATAGCCGAATCAAAGATCGACGGCGTATGGTCTTCAAAAATTAAACCATCATACCCGGATCAAAGATCGACGGTGTATGGTCTTTAAAATTTATAATCATCCCGGTCGGACCTAAGGTACGACGGCCGGGGTCTTCGACACCTGCTTTGAAAATTCTCTCATTTCTCTCCATCTCTATTTTTTTATTAAATTAAATGTATAATATTATAATAATATTATTATTATATATTTATTATATTACATATATATTATAACAGAGATTATATATATAATGGAGAGTGGGAGGCGGAAGAAGCAAATCGGAAGAAGCCCGATCGGGCTAGGTCACTCACGGCGGAGCTTTGGGAGCGGAGACGGCGGTTGGCTCGGCGGTCAGCGGAGGCGGGAGGCCGGAGTCAGCGTCGGGTTCCACCTTTGGAGTCGATGGAGGCCGGCAATCTTCGGCGGGAGCAGAGGTGGCGTCGGGTTTGGACGGAGTCGGAGTCGGGAGAAGAGGTAAGTTTTCCTTTTCTTCTTGCGATTCCTTTCGTTCCTCTGAGCATGTGAGTGTGTATTTCAACCGAATGAGAGGGGGTTTATTTTATTTCGTGAGTGAGGCGGTGAATGAGCGGATGTGTCGTTCCGTTTGGGTATGTCGGTGGGTTTTGGTCGGGAGCGGTTTTGTCCGATGTGGAGCCAGTCGTGTGTAACAATTACAGTCAACATACACGTTGAACCTCTTCCTTTCCACCTTAAATAAACTAAAAGCTATTAATATTTCCAATAATAATCCTTTAAAATGATTTTGCAAGAACAAAATCAAAAGAAAAGTCATGGATTTATAATTTAAGATAAAATAAGCTGAGCATTTGAACTTCATGTTGGAAATAATTTTCCCAGCCTACAACAAAAACGTTTGAAAAATGAGAACCTTAGAGTTTTTTAGGGAATTTAATCGCTGTATAAATCAACAAAACTGAAGCTCACCTCCTTGTGCATTGCATTTGCACCAGCATGTGTCCCATCACCGCCCAATACAAAGAGCATGTTTATACCTCTTGCCTGAAACAAAAGGATTTTTTTTAATTAGATCCACGGAGTTAGAGAACGTGTTGAAGAAAAACTTTGATTCAACTTTAAATAATAAATTCAATGGAGACCCTCCCCAGCCTCTTGCCAAAGTATCATATTACCTGTATACTGTTGACAATTTCCTCAATGTCAGGACCTCCTCGTGAAACTCCCAATATACTTCCGCCGCTTAAGTGAATGGTCTGCACCGCTTTCCTTGAAAGCTGTGGGTTTCAGCAGTAAATCAATGGCTTTGAACCAGAATAATTTAAGTAACACTATGGCATAACTTTGAGTAAGACCGCAAGTGAACCAAGCGGTTGACAAGATACTCGTGGCTCAGCTTGATTACAACTCGTTCATAATCGTTTTTTTAAGTAACCAAACAAGTTTAAACAATTTTTTAAATACTCAAACTATTAAATAAACAAACGTGAACGGCTATGTGTTCAGCTCGTTTATCTTCATGAACAATAATAAAATATCAATTAAAGCTCGTAAACAAGCTTGATATGAAACTCGTTAAGATGACTGATTAAATCATTATTTTGTATATTTTCACATAATTTTTAGTTTTATTATAAAAAAATTATTCTTATTAAATAAAAAAATTAATTACATTTTTTATGTTATAATATTTCATCATAATGAATTCGTTCATAAACAAAAAGTATTTATTCATGTTTGTAATATTTTTTTGTTTAAAGTGTTCATGAACAAGCTTGTTTATAAGAATAATCATTTTATGAGCTTTTTTGTTCATAAACGGGCTCATTTGATAGATCGAAATCACCCCCTATATATGTTCGCGAATGGGTCTAGGAGATTGTTTGCTAGTAGGCTCGATAAGACTCGTTTGTTTAAAGCTCGATGAGCATAAATGAACCGAACATGAACCAAAGACAATTCAAACATGAACTTCTATTCTTTTAACCGAACAAGGTTTGAATACAAACAAAAAAGTTGTAATCGAGCTCGGACCAAACTTGAACAAGCTAATAATAAACAAGCACCTACTCGGCTTGACTTGATTTATTTGCAGCCCTAACTTTGTGTTTGTATGTTTGGTTGCTAGTTAATGGAATGGAAAAAAAGTGGCAAGAGGACCGTAGCAGATTTATTATCAAGCCTTAAATTCATTGGAATTTCATTTCCTTTGCTCTTTGCAGACAGCCAGCACAACGTTAGGCAAGAAAATACATACCGGTATTTCAGGTTCTTCTGCAGAAAAACCTCTGTAGCCATGAGGTATCCCAACTATCTTTTTCACGCCATACATTTCAAGTGTTATAACTATCTGCAGTAGGATAACGAAGGTTTAGCAATAGATTTATAAAAATTCAAATTAATGACAACAATCATGACAATTTAATAATTTAATTTAACTTAATAATTACATCAATACCCACATAGTGAGACAAAGGCTTGATGTTGTTGTTGTTGTTGTAATAACCACAACAATCACCTAAGAAGATACAAAAAGTTAATTTAATATTTTTTCAAAAACATCAGATCTAGGCCCGAATTTTTCTATAGTAAGCCGTATTAATGCAGTTTGTTCTAATAATAACGAAAAAAAAATCAAATAATTCCTAAGCATTTTTTAACATCAAGATGTAATCCAACATCTAAAATTCTAAATCACTTAGTCTATAAGTGCCCTGCAGAGTAGAAAACCCCGAAGTTATGATCAGGATCCTAAATTATACAGGACTTAGAGATAATAAATACAATGATAAGCAACAATCACCTGTCGAATAACATCATTCAGCCCAGGACAGAGTCCTCCACATGTCACTATTGCAGCATTCACATCACCTGGTCTGAAAAAATATTTCCTTTCTTGGTCCTGCTCGATGGATCCTGGGATTCATAAAGCCTTTTTTGTTACTTTTTTGTGCATCCTTAAATAAATATGCTTTAAAACATTTATGCTTACTAATTTATTTAAATTATAGAGATGATCCATGACATATATATTCCAGGTTTCATTCACTTTGACGCAAAGCCAGAATAACCTAGCAAATTAAACCTAAATGATGTATATACTGATAGTGGGGTTGATTATGAAAAATCATGCTCTGCATTGCCGGTACTACTTGTGCCTCTAAGAAGAATTTAGATGATAATGAATCATGCTATCATTTTAGTGTCGCTAGCCAACTTCCTCGGACTCCAAAAAGTCCTATTGTAGTAATTGCTGCCGCCCACTCTAGACACTTGAGAGATGCCACATGGGCACTTACTATATGGAACAATAACCGCAACTCGAAGTTCCCTAGAACTAGGTTTTGTAATCAAGTTAAGCCGAACAAAGCTAAGCACACCATGGATTGGACTTGGCTAGGTCATACAAAATGTTATCATACTCGGCTCAAACTCGAGCGGAACTTTCACATATATGTTCTTGCAAGTCTTGTTTGGATTTTTCTATGGTCAAGCTTGGCTTATACTTGCCAAAATTAATTGAGTGGTACTTTAAAAAGCTAATAAACAAACTTAAAAAAAAAAGGAATGCTCAATTTATTATACTCACAAATAATTTTAAACGTCTAAATAAAGAAGCATCTCAATAAATCTGAAATTTGACCTTACTATTAACACCAATAAAACAAGCATCACTTAAACAAGATAATAAATAAATAGTGCAAAAGCCTCCTAGCAATCATAAAACATTAAAAAATATCAACAAACTTATTAATTGAAATAAATAAATAAGAAAATATTTCATCAAATCAATATGCAGATTAGCTAATAATAGCTTAATTAGTTAAAAAAATCAAAAAGCTAAAAAATGAACATAAATATTTACCTAAATAAGAAGCATTTTGTGAAAAATAAAAACAAGCTTACACTAACAACTCAAAATGGTTGCATCACTTTGATCTCATATAAATCAGGATGATTTAAAAATCAATAAAAATAACATGCTTCAAATTTCACTATGTTATGAACTATCGTATTTGTTGCCCTTCCTCCTGGCAACATCTTCTTAGAATAGTGTGCATTAGGACTTTTTTTTTTACCCCTGAGAGAGATAGGTCGCAAAAGAGGGTGGGCGAGAAATGGTAAAAAAGGAAGAGATCTATAGAGCGAGATATGAGATGATCAGGAGAGCAAAAGTCTGCAAGCACGGGAAAAGACATTATCGATGGTGAGCTAAATAAGCCGACATTATTAGCTAGGGTCAAGTGGAACTATAAAAATAAGATTTGAGAGTTAAATACCCTAGACAAATATACAAAAATAATATATTTCTACTAAATAAGTAATTAAACCATTTATATTTAAATAAAATTTATTTAAATAATATACAAGCAATTATCGAGCTTAATATCAAATCTTAGCAAGTTACTTGTTGAATAACACAAGCTAGTTCGTGAACATGAATAAATAATTTGAAATGTATTCAATCTTTAGTTCATTTAGCCGTCGATAATTTTAAAAAAAAATCAAATTCATTTAATTAGTAACTTGAACGAATATTAATCAAGCCAAATTTGAGTTGTTTGTCGAGTATATTAGTTCACTTATAGCCCTCCCAAGAATGTTGTTATTTCTCTCTATCATAGATCATCGTCGGTCTTAAGAATCATAATGGCCTTCTAGCAAGTCAACTATCTGATGTCTAACATGAGCACTGGGCTGCCTCCCAGCTTTTCACATGTCCCATTGAGTCCAACTCCACCATATTGGTCACTCCTGCTTCTTGTGTCGCAACCCATCTAGAGATGACATACAACTGATCAAGTGCCTACAAATACCCCCTCTTCGATCCTTCATGGAGGATACTAACTCAATCCATACAAATATGATGTTGTATTCTAACATGAGAGAGCTAGAGTAAAAATTCTGTAATTGAGAGACTTATAATCTTCTTCATCATATGGTGAAATATATGCATGACGTCTCTTTATATTGCCTCTCTCCTTCTCCCCTCATTCTATCTTTTGAATGGACGGCCTATGCCTCCATCATGAAGTAACCCAACATGAATACTCAATCTCCATGTTTCATCTAACTTAGACCTCAGAGGTATAAGTAAGCCAAGACAACTCAAACTTCACTCACTAAGAAGCTCGTGAGTCGAGCTTATAAAGTTGCGAACTCAAGCTCAAATTCCAGCATGACAAGGTTCGACTTGTCGGCTCACAAGTTAGTTCGTATATTAAGCTATTGGTCACTAATACCAATGGTTCCAATCTCTAACTCATCCCTGCTACATGAACTGTACTAGCCATCCTAACAACATGAATGCATTTAATGAAAAAGATCAAACTGGCCTTCCTCATTTATCTTTTCTTCTCAATATCTATCAAGTTAAATAGATATTGCTTAATCTATAGTCATATCGATGCATTTTCAGGTGATCTCCCGCGGCGAACTCTTCTTCTCCAGCCATTGGAAAAGCCACACTTAGCTACTTCAATTACTTCATCATCTTCTCCAACCAATGGTCACGTCGATAATTTCTGGTGAGCTCCTGCGATGGCTTATTATTTGGTTCAAGCTCACAAGCCAACTCACAAGCCTATCATTATTGATGCAAGCTGAGCTCAACTCGAGCTCAACCCAACGAGCGTACATGAGAGTCGAGCTCAAAGTAGGCATGACTTGAGCTCAATTCAACTCATTGATACCCCTATCGAACCTCTCCTTGCTCCTACTGTGAATCGATGACAGATTCAGCCCTTTCAGTTGTCAATCCATTAAAGAAAATTCTAGTGTTTCACATCTTTTTAGTGCTCTCTTTGTGGCCCATTTGAGTTGGTTGAAAACTCAATGGAGGAGTATCTAGCCACCAATAGCCAATTAAAGTTTGTGCACCATATAACAACTGTGGAAAAAGTTCATCCCATCTAGTAGACATGTATGTGACAATGTCAGTTTATGGAGATCTCCAAAAAAATGGACCTCATTTTGCATTCATCTCTCTATCCTTCCATGCCTGCTCCAATTATCATGATTGCTTATGCACAACCCTCTACCCTAACCCCAAATGTTGCACAAGAGGATGTTTCTGAGTCATTGCCAACAAAATCATGATGCAAATCCTCATCACTGTTCCCTATTCTCTAACCATTGCCTAATGAGTCACCTTTTGGAGGATCCATTGTACCAACATTGTTCTCCTATTAAGTACGTGACTGATGATTCACCATTCACAATTGAAATCCTAGACAATCCCTCACTAAAAAGAGTTTGAAATGCCCATGCTCAACCATTACTAGGGTCTGAATAACTCCATTAAACAAAAAAAAATTTGATGATGTTAAGGCCCTAATGCTGACCAATGATAAGCTTCGATGCAAGTATTCACGGTGAAGTTATTGAATGTTATGTGTAAGTGGTTCATATGTTTCATTACATGTGATATCATGCCCTTTGACAAGCTCTACCGACATTTCATTATTGAGTTTGCTACTTCAAAATGTTCCCTGATGTCGGCATAAACTCTTCTTAATGTCCTATAAGGGAAGTGTTGATCCCTTTAAGAATACAATCTTTTGTTTCACCCAGGAGAGTTAGGAGGTCTCCACCTCCAAGATGGTTGTAGCAAAGCTTGCTCTGAGAATGGGTCTCTAAGACTTGCCACTCAAATATTTTATCACAAAGAAATCATCATCCACCATTGTTGAAATGTTAGAAAGGGCATCCAAGTTCATTGGATTTGATGAAGGAATGGTGTAGCTGATGCCAGCAATTTCCCCACTACCAATACTCCCAACCCACAATAACTTTATCAATCGAATAGACTTTTACTAACCTCACCATAACACCACAACAACCAAAGCCAAGAAGATTATTATTGTTTTGGTCTAACTGATCCTATACAATGTTGTTCTACCAATTCATCTATGAGATCAATAAGTCCTCATGATCATTAAAGATAAAGAGTACTATTGATGACCAATGCCACTCTACCACTACAACAACTAATTTTTCATATCTAATCAAGATCCCTCAGTTTACAAATAACTGTCAATATCAAAGCCCTCTAAAGAAGTACCTGGCCAGATTAACTTGTCAAACCAATCCAACCAATAGCTCAACTCAAGACCACCAATAGTGAATGAACTCCTAGTTCAACTAGTCTTCCAGCCATAAGTCAAGCTTTGGTCATCATCTCCTAAGTTGAAGATAATGGCCCCAACCATTGGTGCCCGCCGATTGTCTCTGACAAGAACTCATTTGTCAAGAATTACATCAATCTACTCAAAATCTCCAACTTCTTAGTTTACTACTTAATCTCTCCTCCAGCAGTTGGGGTATGAGAAGAATGCATGTATCACAAGTCCTCCCAACCAACAATATTCATGCACTAGCAAATCTTGTCAATGTTGACCTCTAAGCATTAACCCAGCAGGAACAAAAAAAATCAAATTAAAATACCTGTAAAACCGCTGGATCCTCGAATCATGCCGAGATCGCGTCGATTCGGCGCCGTTCGCATCACTTCCCTGCAAACCCGGCGCAAATCCTGCTCAAAACCAGCGATCTCGCCTCGACCGTGCTCCATCTTCGCGTCTATAAAACGAAGAGGGAGAGACTTCCATCGGCTGCTCTCGCTCTCTGCTTCTCCTCCCGACATCCCCAACCTCCTGCTCTCTCTCCGATCCCGACCACAAACCACGACTCAAAGCCACCTCTCCCGACCTGCTTCCACTCGACCGAACCCCGTCGCTCTTCCTCCTTCCTCTCCGACCAAATCCCGTTAACTAACCTAGCCGACACCTGCTCCGACCCCCCGTCCGACTCCAACAACCCGCAACTCCTGCGGGTTCGTTCGATCCAGAGGAGCCGAGAGAGGGATAGATAGATAGAGAAATAGAAAGAGAGAGAGAGAGAGAGAGAGAGAGAAGAAAGAGCCCCTTTACCTGAGCCGAACTCCCCAAATCGTTGCTCAGCTCCCGATCTCCTCTCACCCGACCCGAGCTCCTCTCTACACCTCACGGCCTCCTCTTAGGTCCGACCCGAGCTCCTCTTGCTCCCGCTCCTTGCCAATCAGAGAGGGTAATCCCTCTCCTAATTAGTATTGATGTTATTTAGTATTAGTATTAATACTAATATTAATCTTATATTCCTATTATAATACTATTATTATTATCATTATTTATTAATGGTAATAAAAGTAATAAGATAATAGTAATATGATAATATTATTAATATTAATATTAATATTTATATTATTATTATTATTATTATTATTTAAAAAAAAAGAGAGGAAAATGAGATAATAATAAAAAATAAAATGATAATGCTTCTCTCCCTCGATCTTCGAGCCAACGCCGACGGCCGCCAAGGTATAACTCTCTAACCCTAAAACTCCGAGAACTCGTTTCAACGCATTCGTCGTGATAAAACGACCACCTATGCACGCTTTTCTTAGCGTGGTGGGAGGGAGTGCGTCCTGACGCTTGCGACGAAGCGGGTAATCACCTAAATTCCTTCTTCGAAGTTCGTATCGCCTTGGAAACCCCGCCTATGCACGCTTTTCTTAGCGTGGTGGGAAGGGATCCCGGTGCGATGCGCACGACGAAGCGGGGATGCCCATAAGTACCCGCTTGCGGGGAAATAACTGCATTGCTTACAAAATATTTTCAAAAAAATAAAAAAAAAAATATTTTTTTTACAAACAAAAAAATACCCATGCACGCTTTTCTTAGCGTGGTGGGGATCGAAAAAATACATGGCCACGATGTCCTCGAAAGAGGGCACCTACCATGCACGCTTTTCTTAGCGTGGTGGGAAAAGCCCAGTTTTCCGTAGTTTTCCCCTAAACGGGGGAGAAGCCGGAAGGCTGCCGAAATTTCGGGTGAAAATGTTGCTACACTCAGACCTTTTTTTTGAACTCAAAGAAAACAAAGGTTTGGATACATTTGAACAATCAAGGACTTGAGACTATGCTTAGAACCTAAAACAAATGAACTCAAATCAGAAGAACAACAGAAAACTTGATTGAACTCATATTGAATCCGGACTTGAACAATAAAGACCACAGGGGACTTTGATTTGGACTCAAGTCAGAACTTGTATTTGGACATAAAGCAAATGATTAACAAACAATTGAATCTAAGTGGAATAAGTTTAAACTTGGACTTGATTGGAATGTCAAGTGAGCTTTGATATTGAACTCAAGCTTGTGAATAAAGAACTTGACTCAAATTCGACTTGAGTAGTTGAACTCAAGTAAAGACTTGAATCAAACTCAACCAAGAAGAGTTTGATTTGAGCATGGACATGAACTCAAGTTGAACTCGAACTATACAACATCAAGTAGAGCTTGGACTGAACAAGACTATAGCAAAACTTGAACTTCTACTCAGACTTGAGCTAGAGCTCAAATTCAAATGATTGCTAATGAACATTTTCAACCATACCCACAAGCAAATGAATAAAATTATAACGAATGACAAGAGCACCCAATGTGTCATATACATAACTTGAGGATAATATCTATGAAAATCTTACAAGCTCTACTCATTCATGGGTAACAATGAAAGCTCCAACAATTGATCTCTTTTGAGATGATTACAACACACGAGCATTGAAAATCTTCAAGAACACATATACCGGCTCAAAAGCAAATAAAGATTTATAGTGTTTTTGGATGTCAAGTTGAATAAGGTTAATGAAGAGCAAGAAAAGAAAATGAATTTTAAGCACCACGAAGAAAGAAGGAATTTTAGATGAATACACAAACATCAAAATTCAAAGTGACACATAATCCTTCCACAATCAATGTCAGTCCACATGTGAGCAAATATAGGAGATTCCTCTAATCAACATACAAAGAAACAATGGATGCAAGTATCTGCAAATGTAAGGCAGGAGATTAGTTAGTGCACTATGACCCGCCTACGAAAATCAACAAATAGTGCACGACAGTCTACCTGTAAGAAGCAGCAAACAATTCTATACAAAAGCTGCTACGCCACCGGATCTACAACCTCCGTACAAGCAGACAGAAGGCGTCTATTCCAAAAATACCCCCGCACGTGCACTGTAATTTGTATACACATAGGTACACCAAAAAGGGGTAAAATACAATCCTAAACCCGCAAGGGCCCCGGCGAGCGTGTTATTGGTACACACGTGACGTCTAGGGATGCTGCGCGGGCTGACAAGTGAATTCTTGTTCGAACCCGATCCTCCTATACAGATCAATAGGAGTCGACAAGGTTCGAACTCTCAAACAAATACAGGGTTGAGAGGACCAGTATATTTGTTTTAATACATTCATATCAGGCCTCCAAAGCCTTTCATCAAAAGAATTCACTTACAAAGGCAAAAAGCTTACGAAACCCGATCCTCTGTCGACAGCCTGACAGAGTCGACAAGGTTCAATCCATAAAAAGAAATGACCCCCAAACACCCCGATGAAGGCCGTGTTGAATGATTATCTCAACCGGAGGGGTTTCACAAATATTTCTCAAAATTCCACCCAAATACCCAAAACTCCACAAAATCTAAAAATCCCAAAATTCCAAAAAATATTTAAAATTAAAATAAATCCATCAAAACTTAAAGCAAAATCCATCCACCCTCCGCAACAGTTTGTCGGGGCGGACAAATTTAAATAAACTCTAGCTCACAAAGAGCCAAATGCCTAGTCGAAAATATCACTAGGATCCATTCTCAAACAATCTCTTGCCAGTAAGGACGTGGTACGTGTCCTCTAACAGGCAGTTTCGCCGCCAAATGGCACTGCAGGTAAACGGTTATGACCCGGGGCCCTCTGAACCGAGTGGTTTTGCCGCCAAATGGCACCACAGATAGCAGTTATGGCCAGAGCCAATACGCTCCTTAATGGCGTTAAATCTTTGAGATATGAATCAATAGGATATGATCGATAGGGCACAAAGCCCTCTGTAAGCTAAGGTGGATTCAAATTTGTCCCCTTAGGCAAATACCCACCCCAGGTCTACAAGGTTCCCTTGAACGAAGCAATCCATGGCTGCCGACAAGGATTCTTCTGTCAGGTTGGGTCGACTACCTCCTCTGACTAAGTAGACCAGGGACCACGATGGCCCGGGATGACAGAACCATGGGATCTTGATCGGGTCCATCATCCATTCCCCCACCATTCGCTTTAAGTGTAAGATGGTGAAGTTTCAAATTTTAAGTATCAAACCCTCCAAATTTCCCAATATCCAAACCTTTCAAATTTCAAATTTCCAAATCCGATTTCTACCAATACCTAAACCCATTGCTGCTACTATATGCCAGATAACACGTATATTCTACGTATCTGATCGATGACTAGCCTTAATCGAAAGTTCTCTCTCGTAATCGGAAGGGGTAATTAACTATAGGGGCTTGCGCCTATAGGAAACCAGAACTCAGATTATAAAGTCCTCACAAAATGAGGGCGAAATCTCTGGGTAGTGTCTTATCTACAAACCCATCTGCCTTCCAAAATTTACCTCGGAACTTAGTTCGTTAAAACTCCCTCGCTGAATAAGAAAAGCGAGTGGAGGCCGAGGCCGAATTTTCGGAGCCCACAGTCAACCTCTCCCTTGATGACAGCCCATTTGTTTTCACCATAATGCTACCAATTACTTGCTCATTGACACCCTCAACTTTTGGAACTCTCCCTAAAATTTCAATCGTCTCCCTTAGAAAATGACTAGAGTCATGTTGACTTTTCTGAAGTCTTATCAGCCTTACACAGCCAGCACCTATGTTTTCTATTCATGCCCGGTAGTTTCAATCAATAGAACATCTGGATCGACATCCTAAGAAAATACAAACAAGTTAATTACTCTTTCATTGCATGCCTTGCCTGCTAGCTCCGACAATTTCATCTTCCAATCGGTGGTGCATCAAATCCTATCTGCTCTTCAATTAATGAAGATTTGGGTTCCCTACCAACCAGCGTCAAGTCAATCAATGTTCTCTACTTAAAATTGTTCACGCCCAAGGTAAAAGGACTCCTAGATCAATCTCTTGTCCAGCGCAAAAATATCAAGGATTTTGTTCCACGTCACATATTAATGAGATTTTGTTCCACATCACATGTTAATGGCCTAGTTTGAGCACGTTCTTTTTCTAGAGTTCATAAAGGATCTTCAAATGTCCTATGCACATACCCAACTATTTGGAAAAAAGATGGACAGGGATCACAGGTCGCTACAATAGGTGGTTCATACCTCTCACGTCACCCACTTATTACAACTCTTTGGGACAGCCAATCAGAGTCCATCCTCCTCCCTATATGAGCTCATCAAACACCATCATGAAAGGGATCTTCTTCCTCTCACCCTCTCCAGAGATTCAAATCATATAAAAGAAAGGAGTCCTTCCCTCTTCTCCTCATTCGTATATCACTTGCTAGTGCTGCTCAATAGGATGTAACAGACATTCCTTACACTTTGCACATTTTATCTTTAATAGTGAGCTCCACCCTCTCACCCCCCCCCCCCCCCCCAGGGCTGCAAGCGAACCAAACGTTCGACGAGCTACTCGTTGTTCGGTTCGATTAAAGCTCGTTTGTGATCGTTTAATTAGCTAAACAAACAAACTTGAACAATATTTTAAATACTCGATTCTTAAATAAACAAACTTGAACATTAATGCATTCGGCTCATTTATGTTCGCGAACAACATCATTTGAAGTTCATGAACAAGCTCGACATTAAGCTCGATAAAAGCTTGATTCATGTTCGATTTTGAACTCGTGAATAAGCTAGATAAAAATAATTAATATTTGACTATAAAATTAATAAATATAAATAATAATTGCCTTTGCTACATAGACAATTGCTTTTATTATAAATGTGTTTGTTCATAGATATGTTCATAAACATATTTGTTTGATAGTTAAAAAAAATTCGTTAAATATGTTCACGAACAAGCTCGATAAGCACTAAACGAACGAACATGAACTAAACATGAACAGAACACGAACACTCATTAATTTAAATGAACCAAACATGAACACAAATAATAAAGCTCGAACAAACATGAACCAAACTTGAACAAGCTGATATTAAATGAACACTCACATTCTCGGCTCGGCTCGGTCCGTTTGCAGCCCTACCCCACCCCTCCCTTGAACTGTGGATATAAGGTACAATACCAAATCATGCATATCATTGTCTTTATATGCCTTCCTAAACTTTCTCCTTTTTAAGTGTGCTTCCATCACTTTTTTGAGGTCTACCAGCTCATTCTCTAATAGGAACCGCCAACTATCATCCTCAGTACTTCACCTTCTTCCTCTAGCCAAGAAGTATCTCAAGCTGAAAGATTGACCATCATCATCTCTCATTGCACCTCAAGCACCACCATCTCTCCCTCATGGGCCACATGGCACGACCCAATAGTGGAACAATTTATGCCATTCACGAGTAGCATCCAAAGAATCAACGATAAGAGCGAACATGAGACAAAGGATTATTAGGTATGCAATGCGCCAATTGAAAAGAGAGTTACTTGAAGCAAGTTCTTAAGGGTCAACTCAAAGTCTCAAACAATAGAAAAAGCTATAACAATGCCAACCTCCCTACTTAGCATGAGGGGCACCCACCAAAACCTTTTGTTGAATGATGCAAATAGGCGAGTTTTGCATCATCGGTCAACTTGAAGCAATAATCAAGCTTTCCTTTTGGTATCATTTTCCCATCTATATACATGTCAAACCACCTTAGGTTGCCTACATTTTTTTCTCAAAAGGTCCCACTTTTGATGCCTCTAATATACAATCATTTACCATCATCATATAATATTTTTATCCATGTCACATTCCACTTAATTTTGAGTGAGTTCTCAAATTGAACTCTTGAATCCATACAACATAATCGATCCTACGATGTCATGTTATAAATCATTTGCATGTCCATATCCCAAGTAATAGAGGGTGATGATTGATGTTAGTTCGCCAATTGTTTATTATATGGGAAACTCCATAAAGAAAAGATATCACTATAAGTGAACATGTTATGCCTTGTGAAAATATCATGTCTCTCATTCTGGCATTTGAAAGCAATTGCAATAAGCACATTAAAAAACCTTTAAGCAAAGTAACATGATTTCATCATAACAATCTTCAACCTATACAATTATCAACTTAAACCTAGAAAAGCAGATAGCTATGTGTAACTGAAATAGGATAATTATTTACCATTGCTCTACCCATGTACAGTCCGAATCAATGCACTCAGCACCAGCCGAAGTCGGAGAAGAATATTTTATGACCTGGAAGCAGAATAGTAGCTTTAGTTACTGTTGATGAATAATATTAGTACCTTCCAACGGTTGACTTTCCCCTAATTGCTAATGGCCATCACAGGCATATAAAAATTCTAATTCCAATAGCAAATATCCCTTGGTTCTAGGATATATACTACATAAATGCGTTACAAATCTGAAGGCATGCAAGCACATTAGGAATTATCTGTATTTATCCAACAAAAGATTGACATACTAACACGGTAGAGCAATTAACAGGCTGAGTAAAGACTACCAAATGATAATTAACTTCTGGCAAGGCTAAAAAGAAGAAAAGCAAGATAGAGTTAGAAGCCCTTGCGAGCACCTTAAGAAGAACCCTGTCATCATTGTTGATATAACCATTGTACTGTTCCCGATATAAATAACCATTCACATAATCATCACTGCTTGGACTCCTGTAAATAATATACGTTGGAAACAAAGTAAGCTCTCTCATCACACCAGTTCATTAATACTCAGCAAAAGGAAGATTGAATAGCAAAAATCCAGCACCCCAACAAACTAACGAGACAAAAGGAGAGAATTTAGATGACCTTTTCTTGAGACGAAAGGTGGAAGGTATCGGAGTCAGATCCGGGAATAAGTCGGTGAGGTGAGGCAGATCAAAACGCCTCTCGAAATCCTCCTGGAACTGATCCTTCCAGTTCGTTTCAGCGTAATCCATTCCTGGGCCGCTCTCTTCCACCGCAGCAGACGCCAACACCAAAAGGCGGCCACTTCCCCCTTCCTTCCATCTCCGGAAAACCCCTCCGGCTACTTCCTTACTTGGGGAAGAAGACAAAGCATATAGAGGAGTAAAACAAGAATGATCCAAAGACCGCACGGCAGAAAAACCAATAGATACCGAACTCATTTCTCTCTCTCTTTCTCCCTGTATGTAATGATGGAAAGACCGGTAAAGTAAAGAGGATTTCGTTTGGCTTCCTGGTCCCGTTTTGAAATCGACGGAGACCGGCGAGTTTATACCCCCTAAATGAAGTGATGTACTGATTTGCCCTTACTATTGGGTCTTGCACGGTCCATTTGGAAACTGGTTGATGGCATGGGCCTAACTTTATTTTTTAAGCAAATTATTCAAAAACTCACAAAATGCTTTGTTTGGGACAGATTTTTTAATACTTCTTAAAGCGGCTTTCTTAGTACGAATGTTTTATTTTTGTACTAAAAAGATGCTTTAAGAAGCAGAGAAAAAGTCATCCCAAATGAGACGTTAGGCTTTGTTTGTGACGGCTTTCTTACTAGTTACTACTTCTTAAAGTAATTTTTTAGTATAATATTTTTTAATTTTTGTACTAAAAAATTGTTTTAAGAAGCAAAAAAATTTTGTTTGGGACAGCTTACTAGTTGCCTCTCAAAGCAACTTTCTAGTAAAAAATTTTATACTAAAAAGTTGCTTTTAGAAGCAACTATAAAGCCGTCCCAAACAAATGTATAGGCTTCTTTGGGACAGCTTTTATATTGCTTTTTAAAACGATTTTCTAGTATAACAGTTTTAAATTTAAGAAATTTTTATACTAGAAAGCTATTTGAAAAAGCAAGAAGATAGTCATCCCAAACAAAGCCATAATATCTTTTTTATAATTTAGCTTTCGTTTGGGACGGCTTTCTTACTGCTTCTTAAAGCAGCTTTTTAAGAAGCAATAAGAAAGTCATCACAAATGAAACCTTAAGCTCCCAAAACAACAGATTAAAGTGAGCTGCGTAATCCGAGGTGCTCGACAATTTTTCAAAATTTTATTATGAAACTTTTCCTCTTCTATTCTCTCATATCTCTCTTTCATCAAGAAGCTCGCCGCATAAAATGGCATCGTCTCCTCCCAAAATTGAGATTTGTAGAGAGAGGTACTCAATTCTTATCATGGACTTTTTAATCAAGGACGTTGTGATTATCTCAATGAACTCCCATCTCTACTTAGAGGATTCAATGTTTTCTCATTTGTGAACTTGCTCCTAATTAAAGCTATAATAAATATGTTTTATCTATGGGCAATAATAAAGTCTCACGCCCTTATGAGTTTAATTTAATTTTGTGTTGATATATCATCAAA
Source organism: Dendrobium officinale (assembly GCA_019514585.1). NCBI lineage: Eukaryota > Viridiplantae > Streptophyta > Magnoliopsida > Asparagales > Orchidaceae > Dendrobium > Dendrobium officinale. Next base: position 10,115,189 of record CM033686.1, read on the forward strand.
AAATTATCTTGATCAGGCACTATTGCGTCCTGGAGTATTTGCGGCGGTAGAGAAATATATGGTTTAATGTCTTAGCATTGTACAAAGATCCAGCACACAAGCAAATAAGAGAGAGGGTGTAACATTCATAAGAGACCCCATAGTTTTTACGTGGAAACCTTTAAAAAAGTAGAAAATACCACAGGGCCTGACCCAATTTGAATGAATCCACTAGTGTTTGCAGTCAATTACAAATGGGCTCTTCCTTAGGAGAAGGCATTGGCTTGATGGTACAAAATGTACATCATATAGAGCACATTATATGGTGGGAGTTACATATACATGTTTGTTTGGTCGATGGGGATAGAGGTCAGAAAGACCGTAGTTTGCAGGAAACTGGGGTCAAGAAGATCGTTGTCTGGTGATGGAGGTCGAAAAGATCGTAGTAGGCGACGGAGGTCAAAAGAACCATAGTCGGCAGGAGATAGGGGTTTGAAAGACTGTAGTTGGTAGGAGACTGAGGTCAGGAAGACTGTTATCTAGTGATGGAGGTCGAGAAGACCGTAATAGGCGACGGAGGTTAGAAGAACCATAGTCGGCAGAAGATAGGGGTCTAAAAGACCATAGTTTTAGGGCGGTGCTCTGGTAGAAGTTCGGGCCTCAAGTGGTGGTCCAACATAAGTCTGGGCCTCAGGTGGTGGTCCGGCAGAAGTCTGAGCCTCAGGTAGTGGTCAAGTAGAAGTTCGGACCTCAGGTGGTGGTCAAGCAGAAGTTCAGGCCTCAAGTGGTGGTCCGGTAGAGGTCTGGGCGTCAGGTAGTGGTCCGACGGAAGTCTGGGCCTCAGGTGATGATCTAACAGAAGTCCGGGCCTCGGGTGGTTGTCTGGCAAAAGTCATGGCATCAGGTGGTGATCCGACGGAAGTCTGGGCTTCAAATGGTGGTCCGGTGGAGCAACGACGTCAGACGGTGGTCCGGTAGAAGTTTGGGCCTCAGATGGTGGCATGGTGGAGCACAAGGCCTCAAGTGGTGGTCCGGCGAAGCAATGATGTCAGGTGGTGGTCTGGTTGAATTCTGGGCCTCAAGTGGTGGTCCGACATAGGTGAGGGCCTTAGGTGGTGGTTCGACGGATGTTCGGGCCTCATGTGGTGGTCCGGCGAAAGTCCGGGCCTCAAATGATGGTCAGGTGGAAGTTCAGGCCTTAGGTGGTGGTCTGGTGGAAGTTCGGGCCTCAGGTGGTGGCCGGGTAGACACAGGGCCTCAAGTGGTGATCCGACAAAGGTGAGGGCCTCAAGTGGTGGTCAGGCAGAGGTGAGGGCCTCAAGTAGTGGTCTGACAGAGGTGATGACCTCCAGTGGTGGTCTGGCGAACTTCGACAGTGGTCGAGGACCTCAGGTTGTCCGGTGAAACTCTGGCGGTGATTAAGGAGGAACTTCTTCCTTCTCTTCTTTTCTCCTCTTCTTGCTTGGCCCCCTTTTCAAGAGGAATAAGGGGTCTATTTATAAATTTATGGAGTGGCATGACTCATAAATAGGTGACAGATCAAGGGTAAATGGGGAGTGGTTGGATGGACGGGTGATATTGAATCCCTTGATCAAGTACTATTTGTCATACATTTTAGGGCTCAATGATGTCGGATTTCGGCGATCTTGGGCTCGTTGGATTCGACTCGTTGATCCCTTCAATTCGACTATAAGCATGTTATGTTTGGAAGCCGTTTGGTAACCCAAATTGTGGTTCAAACCTTCCAATAGCGCTTCGGGTCCTTGATTTGGACTCATTTGGGCTCGGATTGAGTAAAATTTGGTGTCGTTGGGTCTGTATTTCCAATATAACTTTTTTATGACATATATGTTGCCCCCTATTTTCGGACGTCGAAGTTTTAGAAGTCTGAAAATAGGCACAAATCTTGATGCGAAATCAACTTGGAAACTTCAAAAATTAAATTAGAGCCATATGAACTCCAATTTCAGTCGAATTGAACATCTCATAAATACGACCCAACGACATCAAATTCGACCCAATCCGAGATCAAATATTTTGATATTTTTAAATATGTTTCAAGTCCTTGATTTGATCCATTCGGCTCGGATTGGACCATTTTTTTATTTCATTGCGTCATCTCCTAAAGTTGTTCAATTTAACATTCCTCTAGCTGAAATTGAAGTTCGGACGATCCTGAACGTATTATTGAAAACTTTTCATCCAAATATACCTCAAAGATTCATATTCAATTAAAATAATTTTTGTGGCATATCAACTCTTACGGGTTATGCATAAAGTTTTTTTTTTATATATTTTAAAATAAGAATAAATATATCTATACTACAGCGGCGGTATTTGGTGCAAATATTTATTAAGCAGTAACTGTAATACTAAAGGAGGTTTAATAAAATTCCTAGTTCAAACATCTGAGGTGTCCGCAATGGCATTGGAAACGTGTATTTTTATTTTTATTTTTATTTTTGTTTTTTTAGTGATTCGACGGATTTTTCAAGTGAAAAAAATAAATAAAAATAAATTTTCTTCTTGTTTGACTCGCCGTGCTCGCCGGGAAGGTGAGGGCGACCGATGGACGAAGTAAACGAGCGAAACGATGGGAGCTCCCATATTTGGGAGGCCACCGATTGGGATATGTTTGTAAATTAATCAAATAATTGGCTTTGATTATAAAACTTGAACCAATCAAATAAATAAAATTAAATTGAATTAAAATTTTATTTTATTAATAAGATTCAATTTTAAATAATAAATTTAATAACAATTTAATTACTTTTTTTAACTCAAATAATATATATCAACAAGTATATCATATAATATTTCTTAGAAATTTATAATTTTGATATAGACTAAATAATAGTTGATATTTCTATTATTTATTTATTTACATTATATGAACTTATATTAATTAATTTAATATTTAAAAATATAAGGATGCATGGTATACTTTTTATTTTATCAATTTTATGAAAATAATTATCAAATAACATATTTGGATGTCTTTCCCGAATTTGTGACCTCATCTATTCTCTCCTAGGATCCTTCAGGGTCTCGGTTCCATTTTTGGGCGCCCTCTCAAAATATATCAGGCTACCTCTGTTGGTTCTAGGTCCTCTATTGCTCATATTTTGATTGAATTGGATGATCCAAAACATTTTCCAGACAAAGTTTGGATTGGCCCGGATAATCTGGGTTATGTACGGTCGGTTGTTTTTGAAGATGTTACATCTTATTGTTTGCATTGCAAAGCTTTTGGTCACTCCAATTCAGATTGTTTGGTTTTGCATCAGCATTTGGTGAAGGCACGTAATGTCCCTAAGCCAGTTAAAAATATTGTTTCTGGAATTGTTGTGGAACCTGGTTCGAACATTGGTTTAGTCCAGTCGGTTGCTAGTCTTGTTGTGTCTACTGTCTCCCTGGGGGGTTGGTTGTCTTGACAGTTCTACGACTGTTGTTGTCAATATTGATAATTTAGTTGTGTTGCATGTTTCTATGGATATTAATTCTGTTATTAGTATGCTCCCTATATGTGTTGTGTCTGTTGAACCTGTTGCGGGGAATGTTGTTGGTCTGGTGGGGGATGGTAATGCGGTCGGCAATTATCGTCCTGTGGTTGACCTATCTATTCCTTATAATAAGGCTCCTATCAAGGTGTTGGATAATCCTGTGTTAATTATTCTTCCTCCCTATCCCTGTTGTGCCGTCTCTTGTTGTGGATAATTCTTCAAATGCTGCGGCGGTTGTTAATTTTGGTCCTTCTAAGAACTTAGCTGGGATGGAGGAATTTGTTCAGGGGGGTTCACCTACTGTTACCATTCCTATTTTAGCTCAGGTGGACTTTGTAGTGGTTTGGGATGTTCTTGTTGCCCAGACCCAACGTGTATGTGTTAGTGATGTTGGTGTAATGAATTGTGGTGTGAATTTGAAACCCGCTTTGTCTTGTGTGGTTTTTGTGCGTGTCCCATGCGGTTTGGCCACTGCTGAACAGCATTGTGTGGTCGCTGAGTAGTCTGATTCTTCTGTTTCCTTTATTCGTGTTTTATTTGATTGTGATGTGTTATCACCTGTGTGCCCTGTGAATCCAGATGTTGCCTCCTCATCTGTTCAATTGATGTTGGATAAGCAGGGTCTTGATCAACCAGATTTAGTGTTGAATAACGGCTTGGAGGGCAATGTCAATTTTGTAATTATCCCTATTTTGGTAATGTCTAATATGAAAATGAAAGAGCAGGTGGTTAAGTCTGTGAAAAACTCTATTTTGGTTCAAACTGACTAGTTGATTTTAGATGATTATTCTTCTCCTTCTAGTGGGGAAGAATCTGAGTATCATGAATTTGATAATGATCGTTATGCTATGCGTGGTGTTCTTAATGCGAGTGGTAATAAGCAGAAAAGAAAAGGCATAAAGAAATAGTTTTTCTGTTTTAGTTCTTGCGATTTAGTTGGTGCATTTTGATGGTTTGTTGGACGATGATGAGGAGGCCCCTGCTGCCCCTTGTTGGCTGAGCTGACTGGCAACCTGGGTGTCTTGACTTTGGATTATGGATTATAGATTTAATTGGTGCCTTTTGATGGTTCAATGAATCTTAAAAAAATAAGCTACGTAACCCGAGGTGTTCGACAATTTTTCGAAATTTTATTATGAAACTTTTCCTCTTATATTCTTTCATCGCTCTCTTTCATCAAGAAGCTGGCCACATAAAATGGCATTATCTCCTCCCAAAATTGAGATTTCTAGAGAGAGGTACTCAATTCTTATCATGGCCTTTTTATTCAGGCTTTCTGTGAACATCTCATTGAACTCCCATCTCAACATAGAGGATTCAATGTTTTCTCATTTGTGATCTTGCTCATCATTGAAGCTAAAATAAATATGTTTATCTATGGGCAATAATAAAGTCACATGCCCTTATGAGTTTAATATAATTTTGTGTTAATATATCATCAAAAAATTATCTTGATCAGACACAAATCTCCACGCAAAATCAACTTGAAAACTTCAAAAATTAAATACGAACACAACGACATAAAATTCGACCCAATCCGAGCTCAAATATTTTTATATTTTAAAATATGCTTCAGGCTCTTGATTTGATCCATTCGGACTAGGATTAGGTCATTTTTTTTTTATTTCATTGCGTCATCTCCTCGAGTCGTTCAATTTGACATTAAAATTAAAGTTCATACGATCCTGAATTTAGTTTTGAAAACTTTTCATTCAATCAAAATAATTTTTGATGGCATATCAACTATTAATTAGAAGTAATACATAAAGTTGTTTTTTTTTTTTAAATAAGATTAAATAAATCTAAACTGCAGCGGCTGTATTTGGTGCAAATATTTATTAAGCAGTAAGTGTAATACTAAAGGGAGTTTAATAAAATTGCTAGTTTAAGCATCGAGGTGTCAACACTCGGAATTGGAAACGTGTATTTTTATTTTTATTTTTGTTTTTTTAGGGATACGACAGATTTTTCAAGTGAAAAAAAATAAATAAAAAAAATTATCTTCTTATTTGACTCGCCGTGCTCACCGGGAAGGGGATTTTTATTAGGTCCGGACACCTGACGTAGCTTTACATCCGGACTCCAATAAAATATCGCCACGTGCTCTTACTCTTTACCGCGTGGCCCGACGACCCGACCCGGAACCGAAACCCGGTATTGCTATGTTCGTGTAATGTTAGGTATTGCTCGGTATTGCTAGATATTGCTTGGTATTGCTAGGCATTGCTTGACAATAACGAGAAATACTGCTCTTTCAAGATCAATACCTAGCAATACCGAGCAATACCTAGCAAAACCTCGGTTTTGCTAGGTATTGCTCGGTATTGCTAGGTATTGGTCTTGACAGAATGGTATTTCTCGTTACCTAGCAATACTCTGGTCTGTACAAATCAGTTAATACATAGCAATATTGGGTTCCGGTCCGGGTAGGGTCGTCAGGCTGCGCGGTAAAAAGTAAGAGCACGTGGCGGCATTTTATTAGCGTCCGGATGTAGAGCTACGTCAAGTGTCCGGACCTAACAACAATACTGAGCAAATACCGAGCAATACCGAGCAAATACCGAGTAGTACCTAGCAATAACGAGCAAATACCGAGCATATTCGTTCCGGGTCGGGAGGTCGGGCCCCGCGATAAAGAGTAAGAGCACGTGGCAATATATTATAGGCTACCTGATGTATCTCTACGTCAGGTAACATGAGGTAATAAAATAATCAAATAATTGGCTTTGATTATAAAACTAAAAATTGAACCAATCAAATAAATAAAATTAAATTGAATTAAAAGTTTATTTTATTAATAAGATTCAATTTTAAATGAAACAAAATATAAATAATTTTAATAATAATTTAATTATTTTTTAGCTCAAATAATATATATCTAAAAGAATATCATATAATATTTGTAAGAAATTTATAAATTTTATATAGACTAAATAATAGTTGATCTTCTATTATTTATTTATTTACAGTATATGAACTTATATTAATTTAATATATAGCAAAAAAAAATTAATTTAATATTTAAAAATATTAGGGTTATATTTTTTTTATTTTATCAATTTTATGAAAATAATTATCAAATTAATAACTAAAATAAATAAAAAAGTTTAAATTATAATCCATAACAAAACTTAAATTTTTATATTTGAATTATATCAAATAAATAAGATCAATTAATTTATTTTTATAATTGTTACGTCATAAAAAATTGCTTTGATTGAGCACGAATCTCGAGACATATTCAAGTTAGAAACTTTCAAAATTAAATTCGGGAGCATCTGAATTCTAATTTAACTAAACTTATAGTCAAACTGAACATCTCAAAGAGTGGAACCTAACAACACTAAAATCGGTCCAACCCAAGCCAAAATGGGTCCAAATCGGGGGATCAGGCCATGTTTGGAAGGGTCAAAGCATTTATTTGGATGACAAAATGATACCCAAATACGTCATGTTTATAGTTAAATCTAGCAGCTCGGCTAGACGAATCCAACGATCCCAAGATCGTTGAATTATGACATCATTAGGGTACTTAAACAATTGAATAACTCTCTATCATCGAGGGAATCAATACGAGTCATCCAATAGAGCACTCCGAATTTGCCCCAGATCTTTTCTATATTTGTGGAGTGCGGCACTCATGAAAATCTATAAATAGGCCCCGACTCTCTACATGAGGGGGACCTTTTTGTGAGAGATTGGTGAGAGCTCTGAAGCTTCAAGAGCTCTAGCACCGCAGCCTAATCCTGGCCGCCGACAGGCACTGGATTTCAACCCGACCTTCATGGGACCATCGCCCGACCACCGACCGCCGCAGGACCTTCGCCCAACCGCCTACCTCCGACGGACTTCAGCCCGACCTTCGTCGGACCACCACACAGGCTGCGGACTGCCGACCTCCACCGTACTTCAGTCCGACCTTCGTCGGACCACAACCCGGCCGCCATCTGCCGCCGAAGTTCAGCACGACCATCGTTAGACCACTGTCGAACCGCTGACAGACTTTAGTCCGACCTTTGTCGAACCACCTCCACGCCACCATTAGCCGCCATACTTTAGCCCGACCTTCGTCGGACCACCGCCCGACCGCCGACAGACTTTAGCCCGACATTCGTCAGACCACCACCCGACCGCCGACCGTCGCCAAACTTCTGACAAACCTTTGTCAGACTACCGCCCAGCCGCTATCCGCCACAGGACCTTCGCCTGACCAACGACAACCACAGGACTTCAACCCGACCTTCGTCGTACCACCACCCGACAGCTGACCGTCACCAGACTTCAGCCCGACCTTCGTCGGAATACCACTCGGCCACCATCCGCGGTTGGACCTTCGCCCGACCGACGACTTCCACCAGACTTTAGCCCGACCTTCATCGGACCACCGTCCGGCAGTCAACCTTGTCAGAACTTCGCCCGGCCGATGACTGCTGCCGGACATCAGCCCGACCTTCGTTGGACCACCGCCCGGCCGCCAACCATCGCTTGACCTTCGCCATGCCGACAATCGCTGCCAGACTTCAGCCTGACCTTCATCGGTTCACCGCCCGGCCGCCGACCGCCACCGGACCTTCGCCTGACCGACGACCGTTGCCAGACTTCTTCCCGACCTTCGTCGGACCACCGCACAGCCGCCGTCTGCCGCCGAACCTTTGCCCACCAACGACCGCCCCCATACTTCAGCCCAACCATCGTCGGACTAACGCCGAGCCACCGGACTTCTATCGGACCTTTGTCGGTTTATTCCTTGTTAGTTGAACTTCTGCACAAAAGTCGTCGGCCTTTCGTCCGACCTGCGTCAAATCTTTAACTAGTTCTCCAAACTACTGTAATTTGACCACCTCTAAATTGAGCGATGGGTAAACCCTTGTAATTCACCCAACTTTAGTGGAATCTTTTCACCTGGGCGAGCCCCGTGGTTTTTGCCTCTTCAGCCTTTACACGTTAAAAAGATCGGGTATTTTACTTATCTTTTTCTGCTTGTGTGCTAGATATTCATGCTTAGCTAAGACGAAAAATTTATTCACCCTACTGCCACGAATCTTCTAACCCGCAACAATAATTTTATTCATACAACACATACCCGTAATTTTATTCATAAGAGAATAATATAAATTATTAGGTAATAGGAAATCATATAATATTATTTTATTTCAATGTATAGTTGTGGAAATATTCACAAGTATCAATCATATTGTTTTATTATAAGTTTATAGATTGTAAAGTAATTATAATATTTTTTTATTATGAACAAAATTTCATAATTTTTATATTAAAATATATTTTATTTAAAATCGTAGATTTCTCCTAAAAACTTACATTACCTTTATTTTTCATCAAGACTAAACATTTAATATCTAAAACTAATTTATTTTAAATACTTTATATTTGAAATTCATCAAAACAAACTACCACTTTGTGATTAAAAAATATCATTGAGAAATAATAGGCCTATAGACACTACAGGAAAAACGTTATTTTTCGACGGAAATGAGCTGTATTCCTGTAGTGAGAAAATATCAAATTTAAAAAAAAAAATGAAATTTAATATGGATGACTCTTAATTTTTTTTTTTATTCCATATAGTTTGAACAATTCTCATTCAACAAAATTTTAACTTTGAATCTCAAGCAAAACTTGCATAAGATAAAAATCTTTAAAAATTGGAAGAAATACTTGATTATTTAAATGACCTCGAGAAATTTCAAATTATGCATATATATGGAGCATAACTTAGGAAAAATAATGATTTTTTGGAAGAAAATTTCACATTTAACCCATTTATCTCAAAAAATAAATAGAATCATTAATATAAAATATTATATAATTTGTATTTTCATTTAAATAAAAAGACAAATATACCATAAAAACGAAAAGTATATATAAATTTATGTTTATGCTTTTATATTTTTTCAAAAATAGTTTTTTTAATCATATTAAAACTATCATTTAAATATGTTTTTTTAATTAAAATTTTTAACATAAACAGTCTAAAAGCCCTCAAACAGAGAAGTACAGGCTTCACCCTATACTATAGGCAAAATTTGACGGCCCACTAAGGTATCTCAGCTTTCAGCCCAGGAAAACGCCATATATTTTGTACAGGGCCTTCAGAAACCCAATAAAATCAGATTTTGTTCAGGTTTATCAGTGGGATTAACGCTTTGTTTAGGAAACAATTATTAGGTCCGGACACCGGACTTAGCTCTACATCCGGAGGCCAATAACATGTCGACACGTGCTTTTACTCTTTATCGCGCGGCCCAACGACCTGACCCGGACCAGAACCCGGTATTGCTATGTTCGGGTATTGGTAGGTATTACTTGACAATAATGAGAAATACCGCTCTGTCAAGACCAATCCATAGCAAAAAAGTCCAAATGTCGTCCGCTTGACCTGTTATATAGCAAAAAAGTGACATGATAGATCATGATGTACCTCCAAATGTCGCTACTGCACAGAATAATTTCTCCCAATATGGACATAGGCAAAAAGACCAAATTAACCAAACAAACATTAAAAACCAACATGATAGGCTCACCGGAGGGTAAATCAATTCTCATTACAATGAAGTCCACAAATAAAATAAAATAAAATAAAAGGAAGGCATGCCTGTTGTTGAACATGCCGTAGGATGGGATTGGAATTTGGAAGTAGTTCTGGACCTATCGAGAAATCCAATGGCAGGATATTAGTCAATTGCTGTGGGCCCCTTCTTGACTTTAGTAAGACTTCGTGCTGGTTTTTAACCAATTGCTCCGTTGTCACTTCACGGTTAAACTCCGCCATCCCTACTTACAAAAAAAATAATATTATTGGGCTATTATGCATCTCTCTTTGGAACAATTATTAGGTCCGGTGAACGTACGTAGAGGAACATCCGGTCGGAGGCAAAATTCTACCAAAAAACTCGGTATTTACTCGGTATTGCTAGGTATTATTTGATAATAACGAGGAATACCGCTCTGTGAAGACCAATACCGAGTTATACCGAGCTATATCGAGTTGTACCGAGTTTTATCTAGGAAAAACTCGGTATTTTTTTTGTATAACTCGGTATTGCTCGGTATAACTCGGTATTGGGTCTTCACATGATGGTATTCCTCCTTATTGTTTGGTATTGCTCGGTATTTCTATTATGCATCTCTCTTTGGTAGAGATATTTTGAATTTCAATCTTTTAAATATAGTATATGTGTAAATTTAATTTAATTGATCTAAATATTTCTCCCAAAAAATTATAGGGCTATTTGATTTGACCTAAAATAGATGTAAATATTATAAATATAAATGTTTTTTAAAATATTAATATTTTTTTTTTAAATAAAAGAAATATGAAGTAAAATTTTGGAGAATTTAAAATTTATCAATGAAAAATTTTGATATATTTGAAAATCATTAGATTTGACTGGTTTTCAAAAACACTATAATTTATTTGTCATTGTCACCCTGGCCACCACCATCTATTACGGGTTTTAATGGCCATCACTATCGCCATCGGCATTTGTCGTTAACCAACTGCCACAGCCTCACTTGCAGATGGCGGATTGCTACAACCCACAGTCACTGGTGCTCATCATTGTCGGCCACTGACCAGCATAATTGTTAGGTTTTACATTACATTCATTTTATTCTAGTAAAACAAATTTACACATATTTATTTTATATTCATCCAAACAGCTAAAAAAAATTTAAATATGTTATATTCCTTTTAATTATTTTGGTGTTTTTTTTTTTTGCAAACCAAATAGCCCCTGAAATTAGAAAAAAAAAATGAAAGAAATCAAAAGCTATATAAGATCAGACAAACTCATTTTAAAAAATAAAATTTATATTGATTATATTATCTTATATAAGGTAACATACAAAATATTGATGAGAATATTTTGAGTTTGTAACATTTAGATCAAAACTATTTGATAATTCCATAAAATTATAAGATAGTCCAGATTATTTTACTTAATAGGGATAAACTTATTATTGGAAAAAAATCTATATCATAAAAAATATTATCTTGCAATATAAGTAAACTTATGTTGTATGTTACTAGCAAGCAATTAAAATATTTGTACAAGATTATTTCTAATAAGAATAAAAGTATTATCTTTCAATATAGAAAGAAGTATATGTCATTTTAAAATGTTAGCTAAAAGATCTATGATCAAGAGGATCAATACAGACCTTTTGAAGGAGTATTTTTAATTCTAATCAAATTTATTAAAATACTCCACTCAAAGATGCTTTGAATAGTCCACCACTACTTTGTTGTTAACATCCAGCCCCGTTATTTATTTTCATATGTCTGACTATTAACACTCAACCTCTATTTAGTCATTCAAACCAATGTCGTATAATCTTCTCTATCATCCATCACTTCTTCTATCATCCCTACAACAAGAACATACAATTGTTCTTAATTGTACAATCTTGTCTTCTTCAAGCATAGAGAAGATAGATCACTTGTTTTCTAATAACATACTATTGCTAAATACATGTATACCTGTCTTATACATATCGTGTACAGCATATGTATATATGCTTTATATTAAATCTATAAATAGATAGTCTGTACCAGCTTTAGGCAATAATAACAATCACTCTTTTTGTTTTAAGTCTTTATGGTATCAGAGCTACGGCTCTTCTCCTCTTCCGTCAAGATCTTGACGTCGTGCGTCTAGTAGCTCCCTCCCTCCCGCTCCGATCATGGATGCTTCCTCTGTCGAAGACATCCCTGCTTCCGCGTCTGACGAAAGCGTTGCAATACCTGCTGCCCTCAAGTTCGTGATATCCAACATCAAGATCATCGTTCCTCTACAACTTTCTTCCGACAACTATCCTATATGGAGATCTAAGGTGTTAAAACTTCTCAACGCGAATGGTTTTTCATCTTTTCTCCTACCTTTGGCGTCACCTCCGGCTAGTCACAAACTTCTTCTCGATGGCAGTAAAGAACTCAATCCCAAACATCAAGAGTGGGTTCTTGTAGATCAGAACCTGGCAGCAGCACTCTGCTCAACGCTATCTCCGACGATCTTGCCATATGTAATACATATGGTATATGTCTCCGACATCTGGAGTACTCTCGAACGCAGACTTCAATCTTCAAACAGATCTCACGTTATCCAACTCAAAAACGAGTTGCATAATGTGCAGATGAAATCCCATAACATGAAGCAATATCTTCAACAAATCAAATCCATAGTCGACAATATCGCTTCTGCCGGCTCAACGATCGATCAAGAAGATGTCCTTATGTATACCTTAAACGGTTTACCACCGTCCTACAACGCGCTGAAGACAACAATTCGCACTATGCAAACGTCTATGGATCTTGATCATCTTTATTCCCTCTTGCTGTCTGAAGAAATTAATCTCCAATATGAGGCGCTCCGACAGATTCACCTAGGCGATTCATCTACTGCCCTGTTCTCCAACAGAGGTCGTGGCAGGAGAGGCCGTGCAAAATCATCGGCTCAGCCACCTCGTTCTTCCTCCTCAAGCATTCCTCAATGTCAAATCTGCAACAAAAAGGGCCATCTCGCCCACAACTGTTGGCACAGACTCAATACTTCTGTCAATCCTCCCGAAACAAATAACACAAATCAGACGTCCCGTGCGATGGTCGCTGCAACCGAATCAGATAATCATGACTGGTATTTGGAGTCGGGAGCTTCGGCCCATCTCACTAACTCAGTGGATAATCTCTCCAACGCCACACCTTATAACGGCACTGACAATATTACCATAGGTGATGGCAGATCTCTCTCCATTGCTCACTCAGGCAATGGAATTCTGCCAACACCGTATCGTAAGCTCAACCTTAAACCTTTATTTCATGTTCCAAGATTATCACACAATTTATTGACTGTTTCTAATCTTACTCAAGATAACAATGTTTCGGTTAACTTTTATCCTCATGGCTTTGATATTAAGGGTATGACGACAAACAAAACGCTCCTGTCGGGTCCAAATAACAAGGGTCTTTATCCTCTCCAGTCGGTCACCAAGAAGTCGACATCAAAGGCTCTTACCGCAACCTCTTAGGCGGCGTCCCTCTGGCACCAACGTTTGGGTCATCCACACCCAAAAATTGTTCAAGCTATTTCTACTGCTGATAAGGGATTGAAAATACCAAATTCTTTTAATTTTTGTTCTGATTGTACGACCTCAAAAGGTCATAAACTTCCGTTTGCTAATAATACTCACCGTGCGTCTATGCCATTAGCTATCATTCACTCTGACGTTTGGGGTCCATCCCCGGTTCCTTCGCATCAAGGATTTATGTACTACGTTGTTTTCATCGACGATTTTTCTCGTTTCTCGTGGGTTTTTTCGATGCGGTATAAGTCTGACGTTTTTTATATTTTTCGGAATTTCAAAATTTTTATTGAAAAACAAACTAGCTTACCTATAAAATGTCTTCGTTCTGATGGTGGTACCGAGTATCTTAACTCTAATTTCAAAAAAAAATTAATACAAAACGGTATCTCGCACCAAACTTTGTGTCCTTATACTCTTGAACAGAACGGGCTTGCTGAACGCAAGCACAGACATCTTCTTGAAACCACTAGGACTCTGATTCACAGCACTTCAATTCCCTACTCTTTCTGGCCGGATGTAGTCCTAACTGCATCATTCATTATAAATAGGTTACCCACGGTTACTACGAATTTCAAAACTCCCCTTTATATCTTCTCTTTCACAAGAATCCCGACTACAAATTCTTTAAAGTCTTTGGTTGTGCTTGCTTCCCGTGGGTACCTCCAAATCAACGTAATAAACTTCAACCTCGATCTCGCACTTGTGTGTTCCTTGGGTACTCTCATGTATCAAAAGGCTACAAATGTTTAGATCCCACAACAAACAAAATCTTTATATCTAGACATGTAGTCTTTGATGAGTTCACGTTCCCATTCAAACATAATGTATACATTCCCTCCTTAATTATATAGTGGACTATCGCAACTACATCAAACTCAATGATTTTTGTCCATTTTTAAGCTTTTCACATAAGAAATCATAATATATCTTGTGACTTCTATATGAGCGTAAATATTTGTTTCAAACTAAGACTTTACACCATGATTTTTCAAGCATACAACACATGCAATATGCGAAGTAAATAATATTTTGTTAAAATAAAAGCTAAAATATACTTAAAATTTTGTTAATTCTATATTACATCATTTAGAATATAAAAATAAATTATCATTAAAAAAATTAAAGATGTTTATAAATTAGCTTAAACTTAATATTCATTTTTAATTACATAATAATGATATTTGTGAATTAAAACAACCAAAAGTGATGAAGTCATCTTCTAGAAATTGGCCTAGTGGCAGTCATTGTGATTCTATGAAAGATGGCTTTAGTGCAAGTTACACTACTATTGTGATATGTTGACCTAATTGGCTGTTCAATCCTCTTACTCTCTTAAGTTGCATCTCTTAATGAAGCTAATTATAATTTATTGGTTGCGAGAGGTTTAGAATTTGAAGCTTATACATATGATGTGTGGGTGATTTTGTATTTAATTCGCCCAAAAATTAAAAAAAAATAATAATTTGTGACACTTCGATATTTTTATTTTGCAATAGCCATTTTTTTAATTAAATTATATATATATATATATATATATATATATATATATATATATATATATATATATATATATATATTTCAATATTTTTTATTTCAAAGCTTAAACAATCAAATTAAAGTTATAACAGCTAGAACTCTTAATTATCGAGTTATTGTCTGCTTTAGCATGAGGGCCTCATGGTTTTATTATGTTGATGTAAATTCGAGGAGTTCACCCATTTCAGAATTTATCTAGAATGAGCACGCTTAACTGCGGAGTTTCTTGATAAAATTTTGACCATTATAACAAAAGAAGTCTCGATATTTAGAAATTTAGCTTCTTTTAATTAAGAGATTCACACAAGTGAATATCATAATAGCAAAAATCTTACATTATGAGAAAAAAATAAATGAATATTTTACCAATTCACACATACCACATATCAAGATTTTAAACACAAAATTTCATTGTTGGAATCCCAAGATCAAATTTTTTTGTTATAAAATTAAGACTTCTTTTAGGATAATTTTTATTATTAATTTTTTATTATTTTCAAAAAATATTGTACTAATAAACTATTTGTTCCGAACGAAGCCTAAATCATTGTTTTACAAAACAAATAACAAATTTTTTTTATTTAAAAGATTAATAACGCATTAACAAAAATTGGTTGTTATAATTCTAACAAAAAAAAAATATCTCTTAATTTTTTAATAATTATATATAATTCAAATTATACTGTAAAAAAAATGGATAGTTTATTTTATCTTCTCCCATTTAAATAATAATTTTCTCAATAGCCTCCTTTTTAATTTTGGCCTAACGTTAGCCACAGTTGAACCCGACCATCCTCTCCACTAACAACAAATTTCAACCTTTGGCACTCAGCAATCAGCATTATCTTTAATTAAAGTTGGTGATGATTAGAACAGATAAATAAATAATTAGATGAATTTTAATGATTTAATTAATTCATTTATCAGTTTTTTTTTTTTTTTGAAAGTAAAGTAAAACAGTCATAATTTTTAGTAAGTATGGATGGGTGAGTACTAAATTAGCACAAAGTCTTTACTTCAGTAAGTCAAAATATTGACCTGATTTTTAATTTGAACTAAAATTCTGATCTAATTATGATAATATTAAAAAAAATGGGAAAAAATATTATAATTCACTTGAAATAAAAATAGCCAATAGGTATATGTAAGCTAGTTTATATTAAGTGATATGCCATCTAAAATCTATTTATCTCGATAAATATTTAAATTAGAAATTTACAGAATAAATTTTAAGGTCGTTAAAATTTTATATTTTATCAAATTAATAGTAGAATTGAAAGACTCGATGAAATAAACAAATCGATGTCATAAGACTTGAAACAAAATTTAAAACTTTGGTATGTTAATTGGATGATAAAAATGATAAATAACTGCTATAACCTGACAATTATCCACTGACCTCTATTATCATCAATTAATTACAATCCTCCAACCACTATTATTCGAATACAATCGTTCGATCACCATCGCCCAACTTTAATCCTTCAACCAAGATCACTAGATTACAATCATTCAATCATTGTCACCCGATTATGATCATTCGACTACTATTGTCCTAATTCATTCTTCCGACCACTATCTCCCACCTATTGATCCTCCGATCAACATTGCTCCACAATAGATGTTCGACAACAATCACCTTCCTAAATCAATGTGGGTTGGCCATGTCGCCCACCATCTCCAACAACATCAATGCACTTCATCGCCTATAAGGTTAATGCACATCCTCATCGTAAAGATTGATGCCCATTGACTTTATCACCACCAAAATTGACACGCATCGTCACCTATAAAGCTGATGCACACTATCAATACCAATACTAATGCTAATTATTGATATCGACGCCAATATTTGTACTAAGCTAGCTTCTTGATCTCTTATCTCCTCTGTTCAAAGGTAAATGATCAAATATGCAACAAATTGTTTTTTAAAGATAGATCCAATATGTCAAGGCTCTTACAACTTGCACTATGAAATCAATCCTCTATAATTACCATCTACTAAATTGTATTAACACATTTTTTAATTATTGTTGCGTCCTGGAATATTCGCGGCGGTAGAGAAATATATAGTTTAACGTCTTAGCGTTGTACGAAGATCCAGCACACAATCAGATAAGTGAGAGGGTGTAGCGTTCATAAGAGACACCAAAGTTTTTACGTGGAAAACCCCTGAAAAGGGGGGAAAAACCACGGGGCCTAGCCCAGTTTGAATGAATCCACTAGTATTTGTAGTCGGTTACAAATGAGGCCCTTCCTTAGGAGAAGGCCTTGGATTGATGTAGCAAATATACATCATATAGATTGCATTACATGGTAAAAGTTACATATACAGGTTTGTTTGGCCTGAAGGACCGTGGTCGGCAGGAGACCGGAGTTAGAAAGACCGTTGTCTGTTGATGGAGGTCGGAAGGACCATAGTAGGCGACAAAGGCCTGAAGAACTGTAGTCGGCCGGAGACCGTAGTCGGCCGGAGACTGTAGTCGGCCGGAGACCGTAGTCGGCCGGAGATCGTAGTCGGCAGGAGACCGTAGTCGGCCGGCGACCGTAGTCGGCAGGAGACCGTAGTCGGCCGGCGACCGTAGTCGGCAGGAGACCGTAGTCAGAAATACCGTTGTCTGGTGATGGAGGTCGGACGGACCGTAGTAGGCGACAGTGGTCAGAAGGACCGTAGGCGGTAGGAGATAAGGAGTCAGGTGTTAGTCCCAGTGTCACTTGGAAGATCGGATGTTGATGGTCTGGCCTTGAGTAAGACGTCGGGTCTTAAGCAGGACGTCAGGTCTTCAGCAGGACGTCGGGTCTTCAGCAGGACGTCGGGACTTAACGTCGGGCCTTGAACAAGACGTCGGGTCTTTGGCAGGAAGTAGGGACTGAGTGTCAGGCCTTGAACAAGACGTCGGGTCTTTGGCAGGAAGTAGGGACTGAGTGTCAGGCCTTGAACAAGACGTCGGGTCTTTGGCAGGACGCCGGGGATGAACGTCGGGCCTTAAGGTGGTGGTCCGGTGAGGTTTTGTGGTGGTCCGGCGAGGTTCCTGTGGTGGTCCGGCGGTGGTCCGACGAGATTCCTGCGGTGGTTCGGCGGTGGTCCGGCGAGGTTCTGCGGTGGTCCGGCGGTGGTCCGGCGGCTGTCGAGGAGGAACTCCTTCCTTCTCTTCTCTTCTTTCTCTCTCTTGCTTGGATCCCCTCTCTATGAGAAATGAGGGCTCTATTTATAGATTTTCTGGAGTGGCATGGCATGGCCCGTAAATAGGCATGAGATCAGGGCCGAATAGGGAGTGGTCAAATGGACGGCCGATATTGAATCCTACGATCGTGCACCGTTCATTGGACATTTGAAGGTCTTAGTGATGTCGGAATTCTGTGATCTTGAGCTCGTTGGATTCGTCTCGTCGAGCCCTTCGATTCGAGTATAAGCTCGTCAAAATCGGAGTCCGTTTGGTAACTCAAATTGCGGTTTGAACCTTCCAACAGCACTTCGGGTCCATGATTCGGACCCATTTGGGCTCGGATTGAGTCGAATTTGGTGTCGTTGAGTTCGTATTTCCGAGACGCTCAGTTCGACTATAAGCTTGCTGAAATCGGAGTTGGGGTGCTCTCGGAATTAATTTTTGAAGTTTGCAACTAGCTTTCGCCTCGAGATTCGTGCCCGATCAAGCTAATTTTGTGATGCCGTATCAGTTGCCCCCCTATTTTCGGACGTCGAAGCTTCAGAAGTCCGAAAATACTTGTTCCGAAATTTTACATTGGCCGAATCGCAAAAAATTGCGTTCCAAAAGTTAAATGTTTGCTCAAACTTGATCGTAGAGGCCTCGTTGAGTTCCGAAAGTGTCAAAATTGAGTCCGGAACGTCGAAAAACGTGTCCGAGGACCCCAAAAACGTCCGATTTGAACTTTCCGGGCCCAAAATCGGAGCCCGGAAGCGTTTGGCGGCCGAACTGGCCGGCACACCAGCCGGCCGCCGGCCGCCGCCGGCGGCGCGCTGCCGGCGAGTGCCCGCGCGTCAGCGCGGGCTGGGAGGGGCGCGTGACGCGCCTCTTGAGAGGCGGTGGGATTATTTTTTTTTTATTTTTTATTTTTTTTTTTTTTTTTTTTGCGGGGCCCACATGGATTAAAAAAATTCAGAAAAAATCCGAAAAAATTCCAGAGAAAAAATCCAAAAAATTCCGAAAAAAATTCTGAAAAATTCAGAAAAATTCAAATTTTTTGAAACTTCTAGAAAACTCTAGAAACTTCCCCCCTTCTCTCCAAAAACCTATAAATAGGCCTCCAAGGCCTTTAGAAAAATTGTCTCTTCTCCCTTCTTCTCATCTTTTCTGCTTTTCTTCTTCCCTTTTCTTCTTTTCTTCTTCTTTTTTTTTTCTTTTCTTCTTCTGCTCTCCCTCTGTCCTTTCTATTGAGGCCTTCCCTCGATTTTTCGAGGCCCCTCTATTGGCAATGAAGTTCGGAGATTTCCCCTCCTTCTCTTCTCCCTCTGTCCTTTCTATTGAGGCATTCCCTCGATTTTTCGAGGCCCCTCTCTTGGCAAGGAAGTTCGGAGATTTCCCCTCCTTCTCTTCTCCCTCTGTCCTTTCTATTGAGGCCTTCCCTCGATTTTTCGAGGCCCCTCTCTTGGCAAGGAAGTTCGGAGATTTCCCCTCCTTCTCTTCTCCCTCTGTCCTTTCTATTGAGGTCTTCCCTCGATTTTTCGAGGCCCCTCTCTTGGCAAGGAAGTCCGGAGATTTCCTCCTTCTCCCTCTATTCTTCGAGAGATATTGCGGAGTTCTGATGTTAGTTGGTTAGAGATGGAGGTCGGAGAGACCGTTGTAAGGAGGGAGGTTGACAACGAACAGAAGTCCAACGAAGGTTGGAGAAGTACGACGACGAGTAGACATTCAACGACATGTAAAAGCCCGATGAATGTCCGTCGATATACAAGAGTTCGACGTCGAGTAGAAGACCGATGATAGGGAGAAATCCGACGTCGTGTAGAAGTATGGCCTCTGGCAGAAGACCGATGAAAGTTCGTCGACAGGCAGAAGTCTGACGACGAGTAGAAGTCCGCTGATGAGCAGAAGTTCGACGACAAGGTGAAATCCGACGTTGTGTAGAAGTACGGCCTCTGACAGAAGACCGATGAAAGTTTATCGACGGGTAGAAGTCCGACGACAGGGAGAAGTCCGCTGACGAGCAGAAGTCCGACGTCAGGCAGAAGTCCGTTGACGAGCAGAAGTCCGACGTCGGGCAGAAGTCTGCTGACGAGCAGAAGTTCGATGTCAGGTAGAAGTCTACTAACGAGCAGAAGTCCGACGTCAAGGAGAAGTCCAATGAGGAGCAAAAGTCCAACGTCAGGTATTAGTCCGACAATAGGAAGAATTCTGGTGGTGCCGGGTATTAGTCCGTCGAAAGTCCTGCAAGGCAAAAGTTCAGCGATAGGAGAAAATTCAAAATCATGTAGAATTCTAACATTGTGGAGAAGTCAGATCGAAGTCTATTGACGACATTCTAGCGACGTTAACCAAGGACGTGAGACTTTTCCGAGGTTGTAAGTCGGAGCCCTGCTCGACGACGTTAACCTGTGTGGAAGAGGTCGGGAGAATCCACTAAGGATGTGAGACCTTTCCGAGGTTGTATGCCGGAGCCCTGCTCGACGATGTTAACCTGTGTGGAAGAGGTCGGGAGAATCCACTAAGGATGTGAGACCTTTCCGAGGTTGTATGCCGGAGCCCTGCTCGACGACGTTTAACCTGTGTGGAAGAGGCCGGGAGAATCCACCAAGGATGTAAGACCTTTCCGAGGTTGTATGTCGGAGCCTTTGCTCGACGACGTTAACCTGTATGGAAGAGGTCGAGAGAATCCACCAAGGATGTAAGACCTTTCCGAGGTTGTATGTCGGAGCCTTTGCTCGACGACGTTAACCTGTGTGGAAGAGGTCGAGAGAATCCACCAAGGATGTAAGACCTTTCCGAGGTTGTATGTCGGAGTCTTTGCTCGACGACGTTAACCTGTGTGGAAGAGGTCGGGAGAATCCACCAAGGATGTAGGACCTTTCCGAGGTTGTATGTCGGAGCCTTTGCTCGACGACGTTAACCTGTGTGGAAGAGGTCGAGAGAATCCACCAAGGATGTAAGACCTTTCCGAGGTTGTATGTCGGAGCCTTTGCTCGACGACGTTAACCTGTGTGGAAGAGGTCGGGAGAATCCACCAAGGATGTAGGACCTTTCCGAGGTTGTATGTCGGAGCCTTTGCTCGATGACGTTAACCTGTGTGGAAGAGGCCGGGAGAGTCCACCAAGGATGTGAGACCTTTCTGAGGTTGTATGTCGGAGCCTTTGCTCGACGACGTTAACCTGTGTAGAAGAGGTCGAATCGAATCCCCCTGGGATCGATTTTACCTTGATTGGGAGAGGGCGTATGCCACGTGTATCCCGAATCAAAGGTTAAGAAGGGTCTATCTTTAGACCATTACTGCCTTTTTGAGGTTGAGATCAAGACCTTGCCCAAGGAGTAGAAGTCCAGTAAGGGACTGTACATGGTTTGAATTTTATCGGAAGCTTCCATGTATTTGCCGAGAGTTTCCTTAAATATTGTCTTTGCTTTAGAAGTCTTGGAGGGATCTTCTTGACTAAAATTGAAGTTAAGGTTGCCCCCTAATCTGGATCTGATTCCATGAAATTAACGCATCAATAGCAGTCGAATAACCTTTTGAGGTTGGAGCCAAAATTGCCCCCCAGTTGGGAACCAGGTTCCCACAGACGGCGCCAAACTGTTGCGTCCTGGAATATTCGCGGCGGTAGAGAAATATATAGTTTAACGTCTTAGCGTTGTACGAAGATCCAGCACACAATCAGATAAGTGAGAGGGTGTAGCGTTCATAAGAGACACCAAAGTTTTTACGTGGAAAACCCCTGAAAAGGGGGGAAAAACCACGGGGCCTAGCCCAGTTTGAATGAATCCACTAGTATTTGTAGTCGGTTACAAATGAGGCCCTTCCTTAGGAGAAGGCCTTGGATTGATGTAGCAAATATACATCATATAGATTGCATTACATGGTAAAAGTTACATATACAGGTTTGTTTGGCCTGAAGGACCGTGGTCGGCAGGAGACCGGAGTTAGAAAGACCGTTGTCTGTTGATGGAGGTCGGAAGGACCATAGTAGGCGACAAAGGCCTGAAGAACTGTAGTCGGCCGGAGACCGTAGTCGGCCGGAGACTGTAGTCGGCCGGAGACCGTAGTCGGCCGGAGATCGTAGTCGGCAGGAGACCGTAGTCGGCCGGCGACCGTAGTCGGCAGGAGACCGTAGTCGGCCGGCGACCGTAGTCGGCAGGAGACCGTAGTCAGAAATACCGTTGTCTGGTGATGGAGGTCGGACGGACCGTAGTAGGCGACAGTGGTCAGAAGGACCGTAGGCGGTAGGAGATAAGGAGTCAGGTGTTAGTCCCAGTGTCACTTGGAAGATCGGATGTTGATGGTCTGGCCTTGAGTAAGACGTCGGGTCTTAAGCAGGACGTCAGGTCTTCAGCAGGACGTCGGGTCTTCAGCAGGACGTCGGGACTTAACGTCGGGCCTTGAACAAGACGTCGGGTCTTTGGCAGGAAGTAGGGACTGAGTGTCAGGCCTTGAACAAGACGTCGGGTCTTTGGCAGGAAGTAGGGACTGAGTGTCAGGCCTTGAACAAGACGTCGGGTCTTTGGCAGGACGCCGGGGATGAACGTCGGGCCTTAAAGTGGTGGTCCGGTGAGGTTTTGTGGTGGTCCGGCGAGGTTCCTGTGGTGGTCCGGCGGTGGTCCGACGAGATTCCTGCGGTGGTTCGGCGGTGGTCCGGCGAGGTTCTGCGGTGGTCCGGCGGTGGTCCGGCGGCTGTCGAGGAGGAACTCCTTCCTTCTCTTCTCTTCTTCTCTCTCTTGCTTGGATCCCCCTCTTATGAGAAATGAGGGCTCTATTTATAGATTTTCTGGAGTGGCATGGCCCGTAAATAGGCATGAGATCAGGGCCGAATAGGGAGTGGTCAAATGGACGGCCGATATTGAATCCTACGATCGTGCACCGTTCATTGGACATTTGAAGGTCTTAGTGATGTCGGAATTCTGTGATCTTGAGCTCGTTGGATTCGTCTCGTCGAGCCCTTCGATTCGAGTATAAGCTCGTCAAAATCGGAGTCCGTTTGGTAACTCAAATTGCGGTTTGAACCTTCCAACAGCACTTCGGGTCCATGATTCGGACCCATTTGGGCTCGGATTGAGTCGAATTTGGTGTCGTTGAGTTCGTATTTCCGAGACGCTCAGTTCGACTATAAGCTTGCTGAAATCGGAGTTGGGGTGCTCTCGGAATTAATTTTTGAAGTTTGCAACTAGCTTTCGCCTCGAGATTCGTGCCCGATCAAGCTAATTTTGTGATGCCGTATCAATTATGATGGAAGGCATCATTTGTAACTAAATGACGTACATCAATGATCTAATTTCTACTAAGACTTCGTTTGGGATAGCTTTCTCATTGTTTTTTGAAACTGCTTTTTAGTACAAAAAATTCTAATTCAAGAAATTTTTGAACTAAAATACTATTTTAGAAAGCATTAAGAAAGTTTTGCCCATATAATTTTAAGTTTTTGAATTTGCTATATAAATTTGATAATGTTTCTTACCCCTCTTCTTTTATCTATGTATATGTAAATGTTTCCTATATACAAATTTTTAAATAATGAATCTGAAATGGCAAAAAAGTAGAGAAAAAATATCAACTTTTTTTGAAAGAATTTTGATTTTTAACAAGTCTAAATATTATTATAAAAAAATCTATATGATATTCATATTAAAATAAGTTAATAATTGCCATATTTATTTCAATTAAAAATTATATCATTATAGTCCATGATTTTTATTTTTTATTTTTTTTTTCAATTTGGATCTTGCCTCAAATCTTACAAAACATATTAATTATTCTGTATGGATGTCGAATGTCGTTCGAAGACCAATCAGAATGTGTCATGTCACCCCTTGTTCGGTCCGCGGCTCAGTACTACACGATACCGTTCGGTACCATAGCTCAATACCGCTGCTCGATATTACTAACGTGACTCATTATGATTAATTTTTAAATAATATTTTACATCCAACCTCCACAAAAAATTAAATTTCTTCCAACCCCCGCTCCTAAGAATCACGCGAGAAGAAATAAGTACAAGAAGCAAAGTTAAACTATGCATGCTTGCCAACATGGTATCCACCCGGCCCCCACCTCTTTTAAATTGTGAAGCCTCGGCAATGGGCATCATTGTCATTTCACACCATGTATGAGCCCCCCTTCTCTAAAGCATCACGACAAAAGTGATGATTGAGATACTCTTCTTGCACCGGGTTAATATTGTTACTACATTATTAGGCTGTAATCAAATATTATTCATAATTTAAAAATAAAGATTATTTTTAATTATATTTGCTTTAAAATTGTGATTAAACTAATGATTTTATTCGTTTTAATTGATCTTATGGTCATACCTTATGGAGAAACATATATATAATTATTATTATTTTTAGCTAAGGATTTTGATTATTATTATTATTATTTCAATAAATAGGCAAAAGGAGGGTTCGAGCTTCCTTCCATTCAAGCTATGTCTCAATGCTTTAGATCCCCTTCATATGGAGGTTGATTAATTATTTACGTATTTTATCCAGATTGTTAATATCAAAATATTATTGTATAATAAAGAACTACACCTCTTTCCCTTCCAAATTTTGAAGTAAGCTAATGGTTATTGGTTATGCATTTAATGATTTAAAGATAAGCTCTCTTATTAGATATAGCTTCTATATCTTCTTATTTTAGGTCTCTTGAATCAATAAAACTTCTCTTGTGAACTTATTTGATTTTGTGGTTCTATCTGTTGAATCCTTCTTCTCGACTTTCTATCTTATGTGCAACCAACAATCATAATAATTGTGATCGTATGAGTATCCCTAACATATTGTCATTAATGCAATCCCTTTCAAAGGTGATGGAATTGACTCATTTGAGTGGACCAGAATCTCCAATCACATCTTTAACAATTTTGTGGAAACCTCTTATGCCAACATTGCTAAAGTCAATTGACATTCCTTCATTTGACACAAGCATTAGGCAAAAAAGTTTTCCCCTTATATTTGATTTGACATTAAATGGTTTAGAAATGGTGGATGTTTGTAAAGCATTTTAACTTTGATATTCCACTTATGTATATCTTTTTTCAATGTTGCCATCTATTGTCTGGATGTCAAATTTTTTCAATTTTCTATCTTCTTATTTACCCTAGGCCTCCTTTCTTTTGTTCAGACATAGTCTCTTTTAGACTTTGACTCATGATTATAACATAGCGGGGTTTTTGAAACTATGAAATGTTAGTATTTGCTTACTTATTACCATGTTTGAAGAGAAAGAAAGAATAGGAAGTTTGGTAATCCTACGACTTCCTTCTTCTAACTTATCTTCAAAATGTGGTGTGCCAAATAATCTAAAGTCTATAGCCAAAAGAGATTTTATGATAATCAACCCATTCTTTTATGATATTGATTTTTTTGGTATCACTCAGTGTTTTATTAAACAAAAATTTGAATTTGAAATTTTTTGTACTAAAAAATCATTTTAGAAAGCAATGAGAAAGCTGTCACAAACAAAGCTTAAGTGTTGGGGTTATTATTTTTCTTTTTAAAAGACTATTTCGGATAACCTTTTAGAAAATAATGCACCTTTGTTAGTTCTTGAGTGGAGTAGTCATACTTTAGTCCATCAATTTTTTTGAGAGTCAGAGTTTTTGGAGCTATGCAATTTTTAAGTTTTGAGGCATCCTATCATTTTTTCTTTTGCATCTCTTTCACACTATTTAATGAAATTGAGCTTTATTTCTCAATTTTTATTTTAAATAAGCTAAATGAACTTTAAAATTATTTAATATACTTTGACATAACTGAAAATAAATTTAAAAATTTTAATGCTATTTTTAAAAAGCGCTTAGGGATAACATTGAGTAAACATGATCGAGAATTGTATGAGCGTGACAATTATATATATATATATATATTCTGAATTAATAGGAAAGTAAATTTTACTTTAAGGATTTAAGGAGTGGGTATGGTTGCGTCATTGAAAGATTCCCGTCCACTTTGCATGCAAAGACATGAATGAATGGCTTCCGCTTTCAAAGCTTTTTTTTTTTTTTTTTTTTGTTTAGGGCATCTCCAATGGAGAACTTCATTTTTCACGTCAAAATACCGCAAAATGTAGAAATGGCGTGGTGCTGCTCCAATCGAACGCCATTTTTTTGCTTCTGCGCGAAGGTAACGATCCTTCTCCTTTGACGCGTTTTTCCAGTTGAGAGAGCAAAATAGCGTGTTGGCGTTGCACTGTTTACCCGCAAGCAAATGGCGGACGTTTTGGCGTTCGGCTGGAGCGACCGAACGACACCAAACACTCGTTTGGAATTCGGTTGGAGATGGTCTTAGAGAATTTGAGCATATAAAATCGTAAAATTACCTATATCACTCATCAGCCTCAAATTTATTTTTTTAATTGAAAGCCAAAGCTCCCAACAATTTCTGCTTCGTTTGGGAAGGCATTCTAACTGCTTCTTAAGCAGCTTTTTTACCAAAAATTTAATTATTTTTACTAGAAAGTTGCTTTAAGAAGCAGTAAGAAAGCCATCCCAAACGAAGCCTTCCTTTAAGATAACTTTTTAATGCTTTACTTTTCATATCATAACTATAATTTTGTTCTACTTTTTCATTACTTTTAGGAAATTTTATATTAGGAAGCTTCTTTCTACTACAACTTAAAAAAAATTATTCTCTACAATAGATTTATAACAACCTTTATAAAAAACTACAAGTCCTAAATAGACCTTAAGGATTTGTTTGCAATGAATATGGTATTTTATAAAGTCGTGTGTAAAGTTACAACGGGAAAAGTTACTTAGCAACTCCAACTACAAAAAGCAACTTTTATGACTAAATTTTTTTAAAAGCTGCGAGAAAATAATAATAAAGCAGTAGTCAAATAAAATTATAGGTATTGTCTGAAAAATAAAATGAAAATATTGTTTAAAGCAAACCCTAAGATGGGAGAAATTATTCTATGCAGAGGCTAGACACAACTCTATATTTGGAGACAAATCAAATTAATGCAACCACGTCAGTGATACCGAGTCGCGAAACACAATGAAGGGGTGATGTATGTGATGTATTTTAGTTGGTTTACGGACGGCGTTCGACGTCCGTGCAGAAAAATTAATCCTAAGACGGGCAACTTTTTTTTTTTTTAAGATAGACAAATATGAATAAAAAAAATAAACGAAAAAAATACAAAAGATTGACATATATGAATAAGATATCTATATATCTTCAATGTAGACACTGTAATTATATAGAGAAAATCTTATTAATTATGCAAACAAATTTTACTTAGAATATCTTCATATAAATTCTTTTTTAAAACTTGGGGTTACATCAAATCTAATCAACTAAAAAATGTCAAGGATAAATGTTTTATGTATTTAACTGTTTAAGTATTATTGTAATTATCTTTAACTTCAGCTCCTATATGTTTTCCACATCTAATGTAATAGCTATAAATAGAAGAGCTGGGTTGTAGATCAGACACGGGAAAATAATATGAGATCATTCTTCTTATTCTTCCTCTTCATTCGGTCTGCAATCTAGCTTCTTGAATTCTACATGGTATCAAGAGTCTTCTTCTCCTGCACGGACTGATCCAATGGCGCATCAAGAAACCGCCGCCTCCTCCACCGGAGTCCCTACGAACTCCGTTTCAACGCCGTCGCTCATTCCGCCAGCCCTCAAGTTTGTAATTTCGAATCTTAAACTTCTTGTTCCTCACGCTCTTACGCCGGATAATTTTCCGATATGGAGCACGCAAATAGCTAAGTTGTTCAAGGCGAACGGATTTGCGAGCTTTCTTGATTCCTCTGTCGCGCAAGAAAATGCCGATCCGAATCAAGATCCTCAAATAAGCCGCATCACCGATCAAAATCTTGCAACGGCAATGTGTTCTACCATTTCGCCGGCGGTTCTACCGTACGTCATCCATCTCGAATCAACGAGCGAAATCTGGACGACTCTTCATATAAGATTTCAGTCGTCAAATCGATCCAAAGTGATTCAGCTCAAACATGAGTTACACAACGTTTCGATGCAAAATTCATCCATGACTTAGTATCTCACTGACATAAAGAAGATAGTGGATCAGATTTCGTCCGCAGGGTCGTCTGTCGATCCGGAAGATGTAATCATATACATCTTGAATGGTCTTCCTCCCGAGTATCTGCCGTTCACAACGAGCATACGCACGATGCAAGGTCCCTTGTCCCTGAATACTCTGTACGCGCTCCTTATGAGTGAAGAAATTCATCTCAAAACAGCTGCACTCAAGTATCCTAAACCACCGGACACACAATCGGCTCTCTACACGTTCAGAGGTCGTGGTCGCCGTGGTCGAGGACAATCGGGTCAAGAGCATCCTCCGCCAAGCAAATCTTCCCAGAATTCGGGCATCATCTGTCAAATTTGTAAAAAGAAAGGGCATCTCGCTGATGCGTGTTGGCACCGGTTAAACATCAACTACGTACCGAATTCTACAAACACTTCTTCAAAACAGAACCCGGCATTGGTAGCTACCAATGACAGCAATTCGGCGGTTGATTGGTACCTTGATTCGGGAGCTTCTGCACACATGACAAATACCATTGATAATTTGGACGTCTACAACGTTTACAAAGGCAATGATTCGGTAACAATTGGGGATGGAAGGTCCGTTCCCATAGCTCACACGGGCTCGGGACTCCTTCCCACCCCGACTAGTAAGCTCAATTTATCTCGCTTACTTCATATTCCTAATCTTTCGTATAATCTGTTATCTATATCTAACTTGGTTAAGGATAACCCAATTTCTATAATCTTTGATGAAAATGGTTTTGCTTTTAAGGACCGGACGACCAACAAAGTCATTCTCACAGGACCGTGTAGCAACGGCCTGTACAAAATCGCAAGCCAATCTCCGCAACATACTCCTACAGCTTTCACTGCAACCGCTGCAACTTCAATGGACTGGCATTGCCGTCTCGGACAACCCCATCAGCGGGTTCTCCAGCAAATCTCCAAGAACAATCCATTTTTACATATTAAGTCTTTTAATTCTGCATGTACACCTTGCCTTTCTTGTAAAGGTTACAAACTATCATTCGAAAAATCCATTAGTAAAACTCTTGCTCCACTTGAAATAATTCACTCTGATGTATGGGGTCCCTCACCGGTTTCATCTCATCAGGGATTCAAGTATTATGTGGTTTTTATAGATGATTTTTCTCGCTTTAGTTGGTTGTTTCCTCTCTTACATAAATCTGAAGTTACTAATACTTTTATACATTTTATTACTTTTATTGAAAGACAAACTAGTCACAAGGTAAAAACTGTTAGAACCGATGGCGGCGGCGAATTCGTCAATCGCAAATTTCAGGAATTTACAACAAAACACGGTATACGGCATCAAATTTCGTGTCCATACACTCCTGAACAAAATGGTATAGCCGAACGTAAGCATCGGCATATCATAACTATGACAAGAACGCTCCTTCATACTGCCGCCTTACCCATGAACTATTGGTTGGAAGCTGCATTTACAGCTACGTACATTATTAATTGTCTTCCCTCTCCTACAACCGAGAACATCTCACCGTTGCAAAGAATGTTTAATATCGTCCCTTCCTATGACCATTTGCTGGTTTTTGGATGTGAATGTCATCCTCTTCTACCGTCGGTTCATCGCACCAAATTAAGCCCCACGTCACCTGCGTGTATCTTTCTTGGTTACTCTGAAAACTCAAAAGGCTACAAATGTTGGAATCCGATAACAAACAAATTAATCATCTCGCGCAATGTCAAATTTAACGAAACTTCTTTTCCATTCAGGCACAAAGTGAATCCGGCTACTAACTTTACACCAGATGTGCCGCCTGCGTTGCTTATTCCATCAACAATTCAACGCGAACTCATACTATCCATACACCAAGGCCTGCAATTCCGGACCAAACAGATGTATACACTGCTCTTAATCCAGCAACTACTGATCCTACACCAGCTTCGGATGCAGTTGGTCCGATGCCAAGTTCTCAAGCAATACCTCCTGCTCACCATATGACAACCAGATCAAAAACAAGCTCTCTTAAACCTGTCCAAAGACTTAATCTTCTTCATCACACCCAATTGCAATCCGACCCAACGTCATATGCCGAAGCATGCAAAAAGATTGAATGGAGACGAGCTATGGCTGAAGAATTTCTAGCTTTGCAAAAACAGGGCACATGGACATTGGTACCGTTTCCTGCAAACGGACAAATATTGGGTTCAAAATGGACCTACCGAACAAAATATACGTCAAATGGTGCAGTAGCGCGATTCAAAGCTCGTCTCGTAGCTCAAGGGAATCAACAGGAACATGGTCTTGATTATCAAGACACGTTCAGCCCGGTCGCTAAGCTTCCTACAATTAAAAATTTTATTTGCAATTGCTTTGTTTCACAAATGGCCGGTTCATCAACTTGACGTCGCAAACGCATTCTTGCACGGCGAGATTCAGGACACGGTTTACATGAAACAACCTAAAGGGTTTGAAGATCCTTCCAAACCGAACCACGTCTGTCATCTGAAGAAAGCCATCTACGGCCTCCGACAAGCCCCACGACAATGGTACACTACTTTCACATCTTATTTACTTCAAATTGGTTTTAATCACAGCAGGGCCGATCCATCACTATTAACTCTTCACCGTGAGCACGTCCAACTCTATCTACTTGTGTATGTCGACGACATACTTCTCACCGGCAACAATATTAAGGCCATGACTGATCTAGTGGTCCAACTCAAATCAAAATTCGCTATGAAAGATTTGGGTCCAGCACATCAGTTTCTCGGCATTAAGATAGAATCTCATCCAGATAAGTACTTTCTATCTCAGAGTTTATATGCCAACTCTATTGTTCAAATGGCCGAGTTACAAAAATGCAACTCGGTCGCTAATCCATCATTTACGAAACCCACAGACCTAACGGATGCAGGCCAGCCGATCTTCGATGCAATCAGTTATCGCCGGATCATCGGGTCGCTGCAATATCTCACATTAACGAGACCAGACATTGCATATGCCGTCAATGCTCTATCTCAGCACATGCACAACCCGTCCGTCTCGCATACCAAAATGTTAAAGAAACTCATTAGGTACATCAAAGGCTCTACAGAATTCGGCCTTCCAATTACTCGCTCCAATTTGATTCTTCGAACCTTCTCGGACGCCGATTGGGCCTCGGATCCAATCACTCGCAAATCCACGTCTGGCTACTGTACCTTTCTCGGCGATACTCTAGTGTCTTGGACTGTCAAGAAACAAACCACTGTATCCCGATCATCTACTGAGTCAGAATACAGGGCGTTAGCAGCTGCCACCGCCGATACTATCTGGATAAAGAGGCTTCTTGAGGATTTCTGCATTCAGCACTCTCAACCAGTTGATGTCTATTGCGATAATATCTCCACTATTGCACTAGCTAATAACCCTCTCTTTCATGCAAGAACAAAACATATCGAGATCGACCAACGGTTCGTTCGAGATCACATCCAGCACAATGTCATTCGGCTATTACCTATAAGCACGGTCGATCAGATCGCGGACATTCTTACCAAGCCACTGGCCACACCTCGATATAAAATCCTTCGCTCCAAACTGACCATTGGCTGCAATAATCAATTTGAGGGGGAATGTCAAGGATAAATGTTTTATGTATTTAACTGTTTAAGTATTATTGTAATTATCTTTAACTTCATCTCCTATATGTTTTCCACATCTAATGTAATAGCTATAAATAGAAGAGCTGGGTTGTAGATCAGACACGGGAAAATAATATGAGATCATTCTTCTTATTCTTCCTCTTCATTCGGTCTGCAATCTAGCTTCTTGAATTCTACAAAAAAAAATTAAATAAATTTGAAATTAGACTTCTCGAAAATCAGCTCAATTTAATTCCATATTTCACTATATTCTGGTGAGTTGGTAAAAACTGATAAATGCTCTTCTTAACCACATGATACGAATGGGTAAATTTTTCAAGGTGGATAGAAAAGGACTTCCATTATTAGACATGGAACATTTTTCGGCTCTTTGACTTGGTGTTAACTTTCTATCATTTTCAATGTATTTCCTTCTTTTTCATGATTTGAGTACATAAAATGTTGCTACATACGAATCCATCATTATTGAATTTAGATTTATTCGTGGATGACACTCGATCCTACTAGCAGGCCTGCTATGAGAATAGACGACTAGAGAATATGTGAAAAGAACAGAGAGGAATGCTAGGCAAAAACTAGAAAAATTAAAAAAAGGAAAGCTTGCTATTCTGCAATGATCATTCAAGAGATCTAATGTCAAGTAAAAATATTCAAAATGTTATTTTGCATGGCTTATTTATATGATCCTAAGGGCTATAAAGAACATATATTAAAAAAATTAAAAAAGTACAACACTATACAAAGTACCCATGTTATATGTCACCTCTTGGTTGGATGAGGAAGAGCAAAGGATTGCAGAGCCATGACAAGTCATCGTTGGGCAAACTCAACAGTATGGGCAAGTTCTCTGGTGCCTGGCGGAAATTGGTAAAGTCTACAGGTGTGGAATGAGTAAGGCAATTAAGCTTGGTAATTAGGCATCTACTTGGAACTATGTGAGTGACCTATGCTGAGCCTTGTGTTGCCTTAATAAATAAGATGAGTGGCCTGGTTGAAGTGGTTGAGAAGACGAGCTTAGTAGCCAAACATGATAGGGCAAGCTAGATGAGGGCCTCTAAGAATGAACTTCACATCAATCTTCCTATGAGATTTAAGCTTCATTTGAGACGACTTTTTTTATTGTTTTTTAAAATGAAGTTTTAGTTAAAAAATAAAAATTTTGTACTAAAATTTTGTTTTAATAAAGTCGTCTCAAACAAAGTCTTAGGCTTCATTTGGGATGACTTTCTGACTACTTTATAAAGCTATTTTTTAGTAAAAAAAATTTTTTAAAACATAGAAAAAAACAATATCTAAAGCTGCCCCAAACAAAAATTTAGTTGGAATTGTTAGACATTGCCCTTTCCTTCCGATGATGTAGTTATCTTTCTCATAAACAATGCCAAAAAAATTGAATGATGCAATCTTGTTATATGTGAAAATGAAAAGAGATCAGACACTTCGAGTTCAAGGATTATATTTAAGAAAGAATAATACGTTCGGTACTCAATAAGGAAGAAAAAAAAATCAAGTTCAGTAGAATGACCGGCGTTCTCTAGTTGACAAATTGATAATTTTAGTTGCAGAGTTCCACGATCGATTATATAGACTAAAATCACTTATCACCTATCACCGGACCAAAATCACTTATCACCGGCGGTTTGGACCGCCGAAAAGCCGCCGGTTCATGTTGATATCCGGCGGTTTACCGGCGGTTTATAGACCGTCGGTAATACCGACGGTGTATCGTAGCTAAGCCGCCGATTTGACCGTCGTTACAGTTCGACGGCTTAACCGCCGGCGTAGCCGTCGGTAATACCGACGGTATATAAACCGCCGGTG
Organism: Dendrobium officinale; assembly: GCA_019514585.1. Lineage (NCBI taxonomy): Eukaryota > Viridiplantae > Streptophyta > Magnoliopsida > Asparagales > Orchidaceae > Dendrobium > Dendrobium officinale. Next base: position 10,148,928 of record CM033686.1, read on the forward strand.
AAAACCGCCGGTTTTTGCCATTTTTCCTGTAGTGTATGCCCTTTCTCTTATAAACTTCAATAAAATCAATGGTGAGTAGATTAAATAAAAAGTTTTTATATGTTGAAAGGCATCTTCCTCTATGTTGCTGCCAACAGTGTAGCAATATAGAAGCATTAGTATCAGGATAAATGATGAGCCATTCATCAACTAGAGATTCAAATAATTCATGGTGAAATAATAAAGGTGAAGCTTTCATGGCATAAGCTTTTTGGGGAAGCAAACCACGCACCCAAGACAAATAAGAAAGAGAAAATGCAACCAAAAGAAAGAATATAAGGATTTAATATGAAAAATCTGAAACCAGGAAAAAAATCATGCATGTAGCCACATCATACCAAAAATTATACTATAAAAATTTGAGAAAAATAGTACAGGTCGTTCTCTCACATGAACTAACAAAGAGAAACACTCTAAAACTACCAAGGGACGCTAACCTTCATAAAAAAAATGAGAAAGAAAACTATTTGGCCTGCCTCTCAGTGCCGCGACACACCACTCTCTGTCTGTGATCTATCTAACAACGCCACAACGTTGGGGTATGGAGCGCTGCGACTCTCTGCGCTATTTCTCTTCCTCCAAACAGACAATACAGCGCCATAGTACTTGGGTACCCTGGGATGTCAAAATTGGGTTTATGGTCGGGTTTGGATTGAAGCCGGAACTGACTTGGGTTCAAACGGGTCGGCCCTAACCCAACCACAGTATGTAAACAGGTCAAAAATTCGGACTCGAATCCAACCCGTCGGGTTGCCGAGTTGACCCCACCCGACACTGTTGAGCTTCTAGCGGCAGCGAGACGGTGGAACGGCGGACTGCAAGCGGGCGGGCTGCTGGTGGGCGCGGACGCGACCAAGTTGGCACGAACAGGAGTGGGGGCAGCCTCGGGCGCATGTTGGCGGTTGCTGGCAGGTGCGGGCAGCCTCGGCGGGCGCACAGGAAAGTGCTCGGTCAGGGTGCAGGCAGTCGTGGGGCAGGTGCGCGGGCAGCAGAGGGCGATGCAGGCAGCTTGTTTTAAATGGGTTTCGGGTTGACCCAGCAACTTGATGGGTCAACCTGAACCCAGCCCTTTTTTAAACATGTCGAATCCGAGAACCCAAATCAAACTCATTTTGAAATCGGATCGGGCCTAACCCAAGATTTTCAAGTCGGGTTTTCGTGTCGTTTCAAATATTGACACCCTTAAGTATCCAATGCTGCCGTAAAAAATTTTGTTCAGGGGGAGGCCAGGATCACAACCGCATTCCACACAAAAATAGCAAATTAAGCTTAGCAAAAAGAGATGATGAAGGGCTGGCTTTGTTTCTTTGACAGAGGCGCGCATGATCGATGCAGTTTTGGAGCAGACTCAAATTGTGCTATGGTTGTCCCGTCGATCCTTTTGCTTTATTAGCGTGTGACAAGAAGAGCTTTCAGCTTTCTCTGTATGTGCTGTTACAGTACTTGCTACAAGAAGTGGATATGGCGTGTGTGATGGTTTGGCTGCTTGCCATTTAAGCTCTTGTTTTGGACAGGGAGACTGGTGGAAGAAGCTGCAGGCTTCTGCACTCTTATTAATGACGACGGGCTTTGGTCGTTGTGGGACCATTGATCGAGATTTTCCATGAAGCTTCTAGTTAGGGAAGACATTAAGAATTTGTGTTGTCGATAACAACTTTTTATGAAGCGATTGAAAACAGTTTAAAGCATAAAATAGCTTTCTTTCATCAAGTAGTTGCCTCTTTTTTTCTTATTTTTTTTAATGAAAGTGGTCTGCTTACACAGTGATTTTTTTTTTTTTTTTTGTGTTACAATATATGTATTTGTTCATTAATTTATTTTAAATTATTTTCTTTTACTGAGTCTTTAATAATGTCTAAAGAAAATTTTATATTAAGCACGAGTCAGAAAAGCTGGTCAAAAGATGTTAATCTTATGAGTCAATTTGGTCAGATCAGATCAGTTAGTGATTACATATGAGCTCATTTATATCTGAAAAGTTATAATACTTATCTCACATAATTAATATATCTCTTTTTTTAATAATATTTATTAGGTATATTATTAGCATTGTCGAATATCTTCAACATATCGTAGATATAAAAAGTTAAATGATACAAATAAATTTTTTGTAATAATTTAGTATTCATTTTGAGAACTATTTTTATTAAATAATTTTGAATATTTTATGATTATTTTCTTAATAATTTGAAGGCCTTGAATTTTGAGATATAAAAAGATTTATATAAATTTGATACTTAAAATTAAATAATTCTTATAATTACAAATGCATGCCATCTTTACTTTTGAATATAATGCCTTAATCCAGTCTCCAGAATCTTCTTTCTTGCCTTTTCTAACTTTTAACCCGTGAGAAAAAGGGAGAAAAAGAGAAAAGGATAGAGAGAGAATAAAAATTAGAGGGTCTTAAGAATATTTTTGTTAGGCGGGCTAGTCGTGAAATTAAATTGTGTGACTCAAAGTAGGTTATTATAGCTATATTATTTATTTAATTTTATTAGAATTTATTAAAATTATTATGTCACAATATTTTGGAAAATTTCTATATAACTTTTAATATGTAATTATTTTAATAGTTCAACATATATTCATAAAATCATATTAAATTTTTATCAAATATTTCTTATTTTTAAGACAAGTTTTGATTTGAGTAATGCAAATAAATCCAAATTTTTTGATGAATTTATGTCCATCATATTAATATAAAGTGAGTAACACATAATTGATTTTTATTGTTCATCATATGTGATTATACATATTCAAGTGAATTCATAGAGTTATCCTCTGAATTCCCATTATTTTTATTTTTTATATATAATTTGTATATCTTGTGAATGATATGATGAGATTGAAATAGAGTGTAATTTTAAATATTTATTATGTTATGCATATTGTGAAATGCATATGCACAGAAAAGGTTGACCATTATAATTTAAATTAGTGAAGGTATGATACCTTGCATAAGAGGGTTAGCCAATGAGATTTCATTTAAATATGAGTTAGTTATGTGAAATCAATAAAAAAGGGAGACCCGAAGTTGTAATATAATATAATTTTGTATGCTGAGGGAATGTAGATGATAACTCACATATATGATATCTCACATATATGATATCACCTAATTATTCTAACTTTTATAAGAGGTATTCATTTCTTCAATATCTGGTAGTCCATGTCTAGGGGTGTAACACCCCACAATACCCCTTAACAATACTGTGGAGGGTAATAAGAATAAACATAACATTTTCATCACTAAACATCTCAATCATGTCATTCTATTTCAGATATATATAAAAGATCATATAAATCTCATTTAATACAACAAATGAAGCATTTGTAATTCTCAAGTTTCATTAAAAACTTAGTACATAGCCACTAAGGAAATCCAAATAATTTATGCTATACAATATTAAAATTGTTTACTAATCTCATCTAGTATATTTCAAAATTTAAATAAATATTGACATAAAACTTAAATACTTGCATGTCAAACTTCTTCCACTTTTCCTTTCCCTTTTTCTGTAAAAACAACCAGTAAGAAGTAACTGGTGAGATATGAGGCCCAACAAATTATGTAATCTAAATCACAGTTATATATAACAAGAGAAATAAATCAAAGCCTTGAAGTCATAAATCATAAAACTCATTTTTATTAATAACAACATCATAAATCTTAGTTAGCATTATTCTTTACCTCTTTGAAGTTATATTGAATATAAAATTAAATTTGTAAAAGACTTGGTTACACTACAAAAAATTTAGCTAGCTTTTAAAGACATATATATTGAGATATTTTTATTTAAGTGTCTTAAAAATAGTTATTAGCACTACAGGAAAAACGTCAAAAACCGGCAGTTTTCTCCAGCGGTTCTTATGGCTACACCGGCGGTTTTTTTTATTACCGGTGGCTTTGCGGCGGCATTCAAACCGCCGGTAAAAATCGCGTAGGAAACACTTACCGGCGGTTTATTTAGGCGGCGGTTTTTCGGCGGCCTATACCGCCGGTGACGACCGGATTTGCAATCGGCGGTGTTCCGGCCTTTAAGCCGCCGGTTAGTTTACCGACGGCTAACCGACGGTCAAATTACCGACGGTATGTCGGCGGTTAAAGCGGGCGTCGTGTGTTCGCTAAACCACCGGCAAGCGCCGGTAGACCGCCGGTTCCATTACCGGCGGTTACAGCCGACGGTATTACCAACGGTGCACTCTGTCGGACGTCCACCGTAACACCGCCAGTGGCTGTCGGTAACCGCCGGTATTATAATACCGGCGGTGTAATGACATTACCGCCTCTTTTCACTCTCCCTCTCCCTCTCTTTTCTCTCTCTCTCTCTTGATCTCTCGCTCTCTCTAACACTTGCTATCTATCTATCTCTCTTGTTCTCTCTCTCTCCCTCTCCCTCATCTCAATGCTAGCTCTTGTTCTCTCTCTCTCCCTCCCTCTCTTCTTTCTCTCTCTCTCTCTCTCTCTCTCTCTCTCTCTCTCTCTTGCTCTCTCATATATCTATCTATCTATCTATCTCTCTTGTTCTCTCTCTCTCTTATCTCTCCCTCTCCCTCTCTTTTCTCTCCCTCAATCTCTCTCTTCATATCTTGCTCTAACCCAAAGTCACAATCAATAAATTAGATCTACCCTAAACTAAAATAACACTTAATAAAAAAAAATTAGATCGACCCAAATGATTACAACATTACCTCTTGCATTACTACCTAAATCATCCAAAATATCTCTAACACTTGCATATGTCTAGTGAGAACAAATAATCAAAGAAAAACGATAAAAAATTACTTTAAAATACGAAATCTAGGGTTGTCGGCGGCGTGAGATCCGGAGTGAGATCGACGGCGGTCGGAGGTCGGAGATACGGCGTCGGCGGTCAGATTGGGGTCGGCGGTCGGAGATGCTTCGTCGGCGGAGATAAACGGAAGTCGATCGCGAGCAGAGGCGACCGAAACGAGAGAGAGAGAGAAGGAAAAAATAGAAATGAAATGTGCGGTGCGGGTCTGTTCGTATTAGGGCATTTGCTGGCGGTCCAGACCGCCGGCAGAAAATAACTTATCAACGGCGGTCCAGGCCGCCGTTAAACCGCCGGTTTATATTGATGTCCGGCGGTTTATGGACCGTCACTAGTACAGGCGGCTTAACGTACCAAACCCATCGGTTAGGCCGCCGTTAAAAGCCGGCGGGCAAACCGCCGGCGAAACCACCAGTTAGAACCGCCAGTAATAGGCATTTTTCATGTAGTGTATGGCACATTATGTTTTTGCGCTATTAAGAAGATTTGGCCCGAGACATGACGGGATAAGTTATCGTGCCCACTTTCTTTCGTCTTTCTCATGAACCAAAAATACTCTTACAACCGAAATTTGTTTAGGGGGCGCTGCCCCCGGAAACCCCCACAGGGGCGCTGTCCCTTGACCCCGTGACCTGACCGGGCAAGTCGAACCCCGCCAGGGGGCGCTGCCCCCTTGGACCCCTGGTCGCATAATTGTTTAAAAAACCAATTTTTAGAATTTGCAGTTTACTAAAACTTGATATTTAATTATAATGTCTTCAATTTCTTTTCGTACACATAATGCAAGAAAAGTCTAGCTTACATCCCTTCTTAATTTGTTAGAAAAATTTAACTTCGAACCAATTTAATACAAATCATAAATGTGAAAACATTTTTTTTTGTGAAAACATTTTTTTTTTTGTTAAGTTATTAATGTGAGAGTAATGGAGACTCGATGTTTATAGGAAGAACTACACAGTTAGAACTATTTTACTTTTAAGAAATTGTGAAAACATTTATTTGTTAAAATCTATGTTTATTACTTTATTTCTCTAATGTTAGCAAACACAATCGATGCAAAAATCATTCTCAATTGCTCAAATCTGTCATTATATTGTCTGCTGGGGCTCAAATTTTGTGTAATGTAACCAAGTAGGAACACGACATTATTTTCAGATATAAGCATACTCAATAATAGAGGTACCCATCTTTAAGAAAGGCAAACAAGAAGAATCAACTACTTATTGAGAAGATTGAGAAGGAGATAATAGAAAGTGGAAAAACAAGTAATTTATAATGAAAACATTGAGAAGATTGAGAACACATACCAATCTAGAACGATATTGGCTGAAATCACTTCCATCAAAATCAGCACTCCATAGTTCTAGAACATCATTTGATACATAGCAATGAGTTGCAAGTTTATTTACCTCAATGTATTTCACAGAACCTGAATTACAATGCTATCACTAGCCTTCCCTCAAAAATATGCATAAATCTTCCTTTCTAGAAATCAAACCCTTCCCTTCAGCAACTGTGCTAAAAGTCTTCCTATTTCCTTCCAGTTACCACTGCAAAAACTTGCTATGGCCGAACCAAATTCCACTATGTTCCTTCCTGTATGCGGCCTCAACCTTCTCCAGCGATTACGAGGGAATTGCTTGCGGAAGTGCTTCCTCTCCAGCCCTTTTTTTCATAACGAAACACTAGAACAATAAGGTTTAAGGGGCTGTTTCATTGCATGCATTTAGGGAGTAAAGTAATCCAAATAAGAGGTTTTAGAAATTTTTGTGTTTGTCTTAAAGTAAAGTAAAAGGGCAATGTAAAAGGAGTGTATTCCAAATACCCCAAATAGTGTATTTTTGAATGTATTTGGAATTCTTCCGATTTTGACGATTTTCAAATAAACTAAAAATGCACCTCCATTTATACCAATGTCGGCCACCACTATTGCCTATTGGTCACCGCTGCTGCCGAGCACCACTACCGGCCACCACTGCCGCTAGGCACCATCGTTGTGCGCATCTACCGCCAGGCACCACAACTAACTGTCTATTTTACTTCAAATCAAATAAAGAAAAGTAAAGTCATGTGTTTATTTTACATTCATGCAAACAACTCCAAATGAATTCTTTTAAATGCATTCTTTTTTCAGGCAAACAAATAGCTCGTAAATTCACGCTATCCATAAATATATTTATTTATATAAGTTATAAAAGTATTTATTCAATTGCTATATAAATTATAAATAATACAAAGCATGAACACTTAGGCTTTATTTTGAATAATTTTCTTACTGCTTCCTAAAGTAGTTTTTAGTGCAAAATTATTTAAAATTAAAAAAAAACTATAAAAGAAAGCTGTTTAAAAAAAATAATATGAAAGTTATCCGAAACAAAGGCTTAAGATGAGGTATTTACTTCTATTATCAATAAAATATTTTAAATAAAATTTGAAAATTATCAAGTTATGCATTTAGCATATATAAACTAGTTAGTCACCTAAAACAAGTAAATAACTATTTTCCAATAACTATAAAATTATTCTAATCCAAATTTCAAGAAACAAATAAAATCCCATCAAAATAAAGTTGGAAAAGGCAGCCCTATCTTATCTTTCATGATTTCATACACACGTGGCAAAACAAACATCATCCAATGCTCTAACGACACGCACGTGAATCCATACGTGCGACTCGCACGTTTGCCATAACAAAGCAGATCCCCAACAACACCATGAGCTTTATTTTAATCTACCTCGCTTTAAGACTTTACCTAAAGTTCCAACCATTATAACCCCAACTTAATGGCCCAAAACTTTAATTAACCCGAAGTTGCTACCCAAAGCGTGGACCTTAAGGGTTGGTGGACTCCACTGTACCGCCCATTGCCTTGTTCCCCACGCCCTAAACACGAGGAAGGCTTTTGAAGAAAATTTTAGGGTCCCCTAACCCAAACGGAGAAGAAACTATTCTATACGGACGTCAAACGTCGTTTGTAGATTAAGGTTGTCAATTTCGGGTAATGGGTCGGGTTGAACCCGGAACTGATCCGATTTCAAACGGGTCGATCCTAACACAACACGGATATATAATCGGGTTGAAAACTCGGATCAGGACCCGACCCGTCGGGTTGGCAGGTTGACTCGACCCGACACTGTTTGACATATGGCGGCGGCGGGACGATGGGCGTCGAGTGCACGGGACCACTAGCAGGTGGCGGGCGCGGACGCGTTCGAGTAGGCGGTTGGTCCAAGAGGACACGGGCGCTGACCGAGATGGCAGCAGCGGGTTGCGCACGCGGGCGGCAGCTGGCAGGCAGGCAAGTGGGAGCAGCTCGAGGCGCACGCGTCCGAGGGGGATGCTGCTGGCAGGCGGGCAGGTGGGGGCTGCTCTGGCAGCTGCGGGTAATTCAATTTACATGGGTCTTCGGGTTGACCTGGCAACCCTTTGGGTCAATCGGAACCCGACCCGTTTTGAAATCGGGTCGGGTCCAACTTGAATTTTTCAGGTCGGATTCGAGTCGGATTTTCGTGTCGTGTCAAATATTGATCATATACTAACCAAAATAACTCACGTCGGCACTACTTGGTGCCACGGCTCCGTACCGTTCGGTATCGAATTCGATATTACTAATATAGCTCATTCTGATTGGTCTCCGAATATAGAGCTGTTTTCTCATCCTCATATAGAATAATTTCTCCAAACGGATGGCTTTATCGGGAAGATTAAACTAAATTAGGGCGATATCTTCCTCTGATACCGCTTGAGATACTTAGGGAGCTTTGGGTATCATTTCTAAGCTGCTTTTCAGCTTTTATGGATTAATTTTTGCGATTGTTTATTATAAAAAACTTGAGTGTCTCCATTTCCTTTGCTTTTGGGGAATCAAATCCCCAAAATCTTTCTTGCAGAATTAAAGTATTCTTTATTAATTAATCTCTTGAAGAGCTAAATGGCAGGTTTTGTTCTGTAAATAAAATAAAAGGAGACCTAAACTAGGCTAATTGTGATTCTTGTGCAGTGGATAATCTTGTTGCAGTGTATCTATTTGAATAATGCATTTTTGCTTAGGGAGGGTAAGATAATTTTTTACCATTATTTTTTTTTTCATGAAATTTTTGCACTAAAAAATTATTTTAAAAAATAAGAAAAAAGTTGTGTCAAATGAATTAATATAAAAATTTCTTAAATCATAAATTTTTGTATTAGCAAATAATTTTAAAAAATAGTAAGAAAATTGATCCAAAAAAAACCTTCATTTGATACAACTTTCGTAATACTTTTTAAAAGAGCTTTCGTAGTGCGAAGTTAATTCTTTTATTAAGATTATTCTTTTACTTATTTTTTTAATCAATGACAAAGCTAGAATTATTTTTGGATGGCACAAATTTTCTTTTTTAAAAAATATTATTAATATTTTTCAATTGGTATAAATAATAAATCTTAAACTTCTAGAGTGGCACAAATTGAATATTTTTAAATTATATTTATTTAAATAATAACATATGGTATATAAATAAACTTTCAGATTTTGAAGGTAGTGATTGGCTGATTGCCTCCTTATATCACTTAAATACAATCGTGCGTTTAGTGATCATAATTTCTAGTATGGGTGTCAAAATCGGGTCACGGTTTCAAACCTGACATCGACCCAAAACTATTTGCCCGACCCAGTTTTAAAAAGAGTAAAAATCTCCACCCATACCCGACCCGTGTAGATTACGGGTTAACTCGACTCGACCCGAGTTTATTTGAACAGGCGATGCAGCTGTACTGGCAACTTGATTGCGCTGAGCGATGCAACTGGCCAGCCTGGCCTAGTGACGCGGCTGGGAACTCAACTAACGAAGTCGAACCCGCGAGTGATGATGCTAGACGAACCCCAACCACGACTAGCCTTGCCCAATTGCCTTGACGCAGTAACGCTAGACAGGGGTCACACGATCACGCGAGGCGAAGTCAAACCCACACAAGGTCACGTCTCACGAGTCGAATCTGATGAGCTCACACGAATCATGTAAGACACAAACTCCAGAGTTCTAACAAGCTCACACCATTATGCAGATTCGTGGACTATGCTTGACAAATCGATTTTGGGTGACTGGAGGGTCAAAACGGGTTGGTTTCTGGTTTTCGGGTCAACCCGAACCCGACCCGATTTTACAAACGGGTCGAAATCCCCAACCCCAACTCGACGGACGAGTTTGGGTTGACCCAAACCCGAAATTTTCAGTTTGGTTCGGGTCTAGTTAAATATTGACACCCCTAATTTCTAGTCATAGCTTTACATTAAGTTTTTTTTTCAATAAATACTACTCAATATACTCTTTTATGCGTTCATTAATTAATTAATTATTTCATAAATTTATTTTAATATTTTATTTATTTAACATTGAATTTAAAAATCATTTTTTTTTTTAATTTTTTTTTTTTTCTAACATTAGAATTGAGAAGTGTTTTTATAGACAAAATCTCTTAAGTCTAATAAATCAAACAAATAAATTTATAAATGTACTCACTTATATAAAATAAAATTTTATAAATTTACCAATAATATTAATCATGAGGCCAGCATGCTAAAAGTTTAATAAAAAATCATACTAATAATGATCGACTCGCTACGATTGGGTGGTGACTTCTTGAAATTTTATTTACGAGTTATGGGCTAAAAGGGAATTTAACAGATACCGACACGATTGTATTTCCAAAGAGATTAGATTAGTCTCACCGAACTCGGCGCTTTAACCTGGTTTCCCGACTACTCTCGGTCAACAGTTACTTTGACCTTTGGTCACTCTTTTGACTATATTACGTTTCGGGACAGGTTATTCATGTCACGTGACTAGTGGTTAAAACTGTAATACTTTATAGTTGCTGAGGGCAATTCTGTCACCCGATGCCAATATAATCCATTCATCTCTTATCAGCTCCCTACTCGGTGAACTGGTCTAGGTTTTCTATTTCCTCCTCGCCTCAGTTTCTTTCCTCTTTTCCGAGTTTGAGAATTCAAGTAAGATTCGCACGCCGCAGTCGGATTTTTGGTCTTTTGAGCTGTTTGCCCTTCAAAGCTTCGAACTTTTCCTTTTGTATTTGATCTTTTTGGTTGTAAGTGGAGATCAAACAAGTTTCAAGGTTTTGCGATCTGTAGGGATGATTTAGATTGTTTCTTTTGTAAATTTCCTTTTTTTAATTGGTTGATATTTTAAGTTGTTTCTGATTTTTTTTTTCTTTCATTGTGTGTGAAAAATCAGGGTTTCATTGGGTTAGGAGGCGAGAACGAAGATTTCTGTGTGTTCTTTCTGTATTTTTTGGAGCAGCAGTATGCGGTGGCTGAGCCTTTCTGTTGACGTCTATCGGAAAGTGGTTTCCTTGAACTTGTACTGCCGGGTTATTCTGTAACTAGACTTCTTTTCTTGGCTTTCTTCTCCTGTTCCTATCTTTACTGTTCTGCTCCCGATCTATGGGAACGAGGCTTCTTGCTGAGGCGTTCCCCACTTGTTAAAAAGGCAGCTTTGCTTTCTTAGTAGAAATACTTTCCTTTTGCAACCACTTTAGATCTGCTGCACTTCCCTGCTTTTCTTTTTCTTCTGCTGCTTCTTCTTCTTCTTCTTCTTCTTGCGTTTCTCTGGTGATCGGCTTGATTTGAAGGGAATTAGAGTAGGAATGGTTTGCCAGGCGGCGACGCAGACGAGATTCCGGGGATTAAAACATGAATATGGGATCGCTGGATGTGCCGCTATCATAGTTAGAATCATTGTTTGTTTCCAACCATTGCCAGATTGCCAGGTATTTTTCCTGTAATAAGATATTTTAATCGCTAATTAGCTTTTTGCGTCCTTTCGTTGTTTTAGTTGATTATTAGATTCTGTTATAATTATTGTTTTCTTGGTGCAGGCTGAGTATTTCCGCCACCTGCTGAAGCCTGTCACGTAGATTAGCTTCAGTGCTGCAGTTGATTTAGATAAAAATTTCGTTTTTACTGTCTTTGAGAGAGAGTCTGCGCTCGACGAGCTCTCTGTTTCTTCGTTGGTGGGTTCCCTGTTTGCTTTTAAGATTCAATCGTTGTAATAAAGTTAAAGCCTTTTGCTAATGGAGATTTGGGCATGCGTGTTTTGTGTTACAGGAGATTTCAGATTTGTTTTTACTGCATTGATGTGGAAATTTAGTAACTTCAACTCAGGCAATTCACTCTGGCCTCCTGATGCTGGACAGCAACAGAACTCAGTTAATCCTTATGGCTGTTCTCTCTCTGTCAATCCAAATTGCCCATTACCTGATTTTGGAACTCAGGAGAGCTTCTTTCCCTTCAATTCTTCCCTTTACCCGTCATTGAATCCTGTTATTGGATCTTCTGAACAAGAAGCCATTACTCAGACAAAGAGGTTCCTTATTTTCGATCACTCTAGGGACCAAACTAGCTTGGTTTTTAGCTCGGTAGCTAGTCCATTTGAGGGCTTCAATCTGCCTCTACCTGCAAGCAATACAACCTATGCAGATGCTTCCAATTGCCACGCGATCGAAGAGGAGGAGATGCAGGAAGACTCGGAAGAAATTGATGCCCTTCTTTACTCGGACTCTGAATGCATGGAAGATGAAGAAACCAGCACAGGGCACTCCCCTTTTGACATTGCTGAAGAAGACATTACAAGCTCCCACTTCCCAGCCAAGCGACGCAGAGTAGATTCTTCTGAGCTGGATGCATCTCTCATAGACACTGCAAGCTCTGCAATCGCTCCTCACTCCCACTGTACACTCGAAGAAGACGACTTTGGTCCAAGCTCTGCACCCAAAGGCACTTTCAGGAGCAAGCGGGACAAGCAGGAGAGAATTCAACGCACAGTGAGCGTCCTGAGGAGGATTATCCCCGGCGGCAAGGGAAAGAACACTGCTGCTGTGCTCGATGAAGCCATTCAATATCTGAAATCGCTCAAGTTAAGAGCCAAGTCCTTCGGTACCTCGTCCTCCTCACTCTAATAAACTTCGTATGAACAACTTCTCCCTCCATGGATTAAGAACCAGCCAATAATCATAAAGAAATAAAGTCTCTTGCGGCAGATGCGTAGCAGAAAGAAAATGTCTTTTGACTGAGGCAGTTTGGATCAGATTCATATTGTGTTCTGGTTGGCTCTTCAGGCCTTTTGCTTTATTAGCGTGTGAGAAGGCAAACTTTCAGCTTTCTCTGTATGGTGCTCTACCCCTTGCTACAGGTAGTGGATATAGTGTGATTGTATGATGGTTGCTGCTTTCCATTTAAGCTCTTTGCTGTTCTTGTTTTGGCCATGGAGATTGGCGGAAGAAGCAGGTTGTCTGTATCATTATTGATGATGGGGAGGGGGACCAGTGGAGATCGGCCATGAAGCTTCTAGGGAGCATTTAATTGCTTCATGGCTAGTTATTTATGTTAGTGTGTGGCTTTATATGTAAACTTTCTGTGTTTTGATGTCTGTGCTATTATGTTTGTGGTTTGTGTGTTGAAAACTCTTATGATGACTATGAGTTTTATAAATGACAATCACTATCATTGCAGGAAAATAAATTTAAGTCTGTCATTCACTGAGTAGATTATTTGCTACTAAGAGGTGATGACCAAATAAACGGTCAAATTATGCACTCATTTCATTTGCTTTTTGTTGCACTAATGCTTATTGTTGGTGGTTGTGCGGACGCTGGATGCTGTGCGGAAACCAATTAAAATGTGTCACGTCACTCTTTTGTTGTGTATAGCAGCTTAGTATTATTCGGTATCGTTCGGTATCATTGACGTGGTTGCACCTGATTCGCCGTTTGGAGGCCTCCGTACAGAATAATTTCTCTTATTTGTGACACCATCTTCTATAATTTGCTTGTGAACTATGTTGTCGTGTACTGTTTAAAGTACATAAGTAGAGTTGATTTGATTGGCTTTCTCATTTGTGTAAAAGTTAAGGAGTTGTTATCAGGAAGTTCTTTTCTGAAGTAATTATAAGTTGTTTAAAACAAATGGTTAAAATGTCTTTCTTTTAGTGTGTGGTTTAGTGTTTTTTATTTGAGAGAAGTGTGATAGAAAAAAGTTGTATCAATAATTTAAGAGCTGTCTAATGTAATTAAGGGTGTAAATGGGTTCGAGTTGAGTATCTATTTAATTAATTTAAATTTGTTTAATTCTTAGTTAGATTTAAATTTGACCTTGATTTGATTATAGGGCTTGATTTATTAATTTTAAATTACATTGGTTCAATTTTTTTAGAATTTTTATTTTTAACATAAATAAACTTAAATTTATTAAAATATGTTATATAATATTAAATTAAGTTTTTTTTAAATATATTTTAAGTTAATTAATTGCTCAATGAGCTTACGAGTCAAGTCAGGTAAATTTCTAGCTTGATAGTTTGACTCATGAGTTCATTAACAAGTCGGGGTTGAACTTGCAACCATATATGGAACGACCATGTTCAAATATTCAAGGAAGTGGTTGGCCTAATCCAGTTTAACTCTTGGTTAGACAAGATTTAACAAGGCATTTTTTGTTAGAGATAGTCAAACTACCACCGCTGTTTGTCCGGATGGTGAAGAGCCGGTTGGGCAAAGCATAGGTCTCTGGTTCGAATCCCTTAGCAAGCAGTGCAAGTCTTAAGTGTTGGCCCGTGTAAATTGGTGTGGGTTGCATGCTAGGTCGATCGGGATTTTCACTGGCCTAAGTACAGTACTTCCTCGTCACAAAAAAAAAAAAAATACTAGTTTTGAATATTTTTAAAATAAAAATCACCACCGAGCTTTGTTATTATCAACCGCTGCCCACAGCACATTGCCTGCGACCATTATCTCCGATCACATGCTACAGCAACTGCCCATCGCTACCAATGAAGGCCACCACTACTTCTATCAATAGCTAGCACCACTTGCAAAAATATTTTAAAATTTCAAATATGATTTATTTTAAATCAAAATATTAACAAAATTGATACGTCATCATGAAATTATCTTGATCGGGCATGAATCTCAAGGCAAAACACAATCCAGAAACTTCAAAAATTAAATTCGGGAGCATGTGAACTCCAATTTCAGCGAGCTTATAGTCAAACTGCGCGTCTCAGAAATACGAACCCAACGACACCATGTTCGACCCAATCCAAGCCCAAATGGGTCCGAATCATGGACCCGAAGCGTTGTTGGAAGGTTCAAACCGCAATTTGAGTTACCAAACGGTCTCCGATTTTAACGAGCTTATACTCAAATCGAACAGCTCGACGAGACAAATCCAACGAGCCCAAGATCGCCAAAATCCGACATCACTAAGGCCCTCAAATGACCAACGAACGGTGCACGATCGTAGGATTCAATATCGGTCGTCCATTCGACCACTCCCTATTCGCCCCTGATATCACGCTTATTTATAGGCCATGCCACTCCAAAAAATCTATAAATAGAGCCCTCATTTCTCATGAGGGGGGATCCAAGCAAGAAGAGAAGAGGAGAAGAGAAGAAGGAAGAAGCTCCTCCTCGACCACCGCCGGAACCTCGCCGGACCACCGCAGGAGCCTCGCCGGACCACCGCCGAACCACCTTCGGAGCCTCGCCGGACCACCGCCGAAGTTTCGCCGCACCACCAGCTCAAGGCCCGACGTTCAGGCCTGATGTTCAGGCCCGACGTTCAGGCCTGACGTCTTCATCTGAGACCCTTACATTCGCCAGAGGCCCTCACTTTTACCAGTGGCCTTCACCTTCGCCAGAGGCCCTCACCTTTGCCAGAGGCCCTAACCTTCGCCAGAGGCCCTCACTTTTACCAGCGGCCTTCACCTTCGCCAGAGGCCCTCACCTTTGCCAGAGGCCCTTATCTTCGCCAGATTATCATCAAAGGTCGTGTGCTCCACCAAAACATCACATGAGACCTAGACTTCCGCCGGACCACTACTTGAGGCTTTGAGCTCCACCAGGCCACCACCTGATGCCCACAGTTCTCCTAGAATACTGCCGACTACGGTCCTTTCGACCTCCGTCGCCTACTGCGGTCTGTCCGACCTCCATCACCAGACAACGGTCTTTCTGACCCCGGTCTCCTGCCGACTACGGTCCTTCCGACTAAACAAACATGTATATGTAACTCCTACCATGTAATGCAATCTATATGATGTATATTTGCTACATCAATACAAGGCCTTCTCCAAAGGGCCTCATTTGTAATCGACTGCAAATACTAGTGGATTCATTCAAACTGGGTCAGGCCCCGTGATTTTTTCCCCCTTTTCAGAGGTTTTCCACGTAAAAACTCTGGTGTCTCTTATGAATGTTTCACCCCCTCTCTTATCTGATTGTGTGCTGGATCTTCGTACAATGCTAAGACGTTAAACTATATATTTCTCTACCGCCGCGAATATTCCAGGACGCAACAAAAATAAACTAAAAAGAATAAAGAAAATCTCGATGCTTCACCTCATAAATGAGACTTTATAAAAAAAAAAAAAAATTTAACAAAGACAGATCGCTTTGGCCTGTTGGTTGTGAGTAGATGTGTCAATATTTGACACGACACAAAAAATCGACCCGGAAAATCCAGGTTGGGCCCGATCCGTTTAAAAAATGGGTCGAGTTCGGGTTGACCCGGCGTGTTGCTTGGTCAACCCGAAAACCTGTTTATTTAAAAAAAAAAATTGAATTTCCCGCTGCCCCCACCCACGCTACCCGCTACCTCGTGCGCCCCGCGTGCCCGCGCCTTCGCCTGCTGTCGAACCCGCGCTGTCGCCGTGCCACGCTCGCGCATCGCGCCGCCGCCTGCTGCCGCGCTCGCTCTCGCAAAACCCGAGCTCCTTCTTTGCCGCGCAGGTCAGGTCGGGTCAACCCGGCAACCCGCCGGGTCGGATTCGGGTTCGAATTTACGACCTGTTTACCTACCCGGGTCGGGCCTCCAATAAAAAAAAATAACAGGCTCTTCTTACATAAAAAAAATAAAATGCTCAAATATAAGAGCCTCCAATAAAAAAAAAATAAGAGCCTACAATAAAAAAAAAATAACATGCTCTTCTTACAAAGAAAATTTAAAAACCATAGGCCCAAGTGGCCTACATCTCTCCCACTAAACAAATCCAATAATTACAAATAATTTTATTTTCAATTGAATCGTTAGCTGTTAATTATCAAATAATTTACATTTTGAAACGCTGTACCAGCAACCAACCTCAAAATTTTCTCGGTACAAAACTGGAAGGAAACCTTCGCCTGCAGTCCAAAGAGAAACTGCTCATAGGGAACACCGCAGACGTAATTCTGGTGGCCTTGAAGCTCTAACAATGGTGAGCAAGAAGAGCCATGGATGGATATCACTATCTACTCTTTCTTTGGAAGGCTTTGATATTTTTTATGTAATATACACAACTGGTTTCATAGCAAACCCAGCTTCTAGAGATCCAGACGCTTCTAGAAGATATTTACTTGTCAATCTACATTGAACAGTGAATAGTTTACTAAGCATGAAATGGAAAGAGATAAATAGCCAACCTTGAAAAGAACTCGAGTACTTGTCATTCTCCTGAATGTGCCGCTGCAAAATCCTTAATTCTCTGTTTTAATGTCTGCAAAACATGCAGATTTCGTAGTTATTGTTAGAGATTTTCTTTCCAGGTCAAGGATTATGTTCTAAAATAATATTGTTTCCCAATACCTTCAACTCATCATGCAACAAGATGAAAATCTTCTTCATTTCCTTATGTCTCTGCAGCACAAACAGTAGGAAGAACATCAAATAAAGGAAGCAAAAAAAAAAGAAAAAAAAAGCAGAGAAATCATTGTGCAATAATTGTTTAGCAGATTAAGATAGTTTTTTGCTTAAAGAACTTTAAAAATTAAACCACCAAAACATGATAACTTCCTTTTCTTTATAACGAAATAAATGAAGGAAAATTCAGGAAAAAAAAATTTAAAAGCAAATCATAGAATAACAGTAATAGATGTATCTTAGAAGTATAAAGAAAATGATGAAATGACATATATAACATAATTACATTTGAACAACAATATTTTAGTTAAAATAATTATTCAAGTACAGAAACTGTACTTCTTCAAGTTGATGATGTATGGAAGAATGCATTTGTGCAGCAATGTTTTAGTTTTTTTTTTTAAAATGGAGTATAGATAGCGTACCTCTCCCCGTTGATGGTACATTTGTCTAAGTTTTTCCACAAGTTTGTAGTATTCTTCCATGTCCCTTCCTCTGGCAAGCTCAATGTCATCCCCAACTTTGAGGAAGTCATTCCTGCACACGGTAAGCATGAGTCATTTAAAGGTAGCAAGTAAATTGAGACAAAGTTTAAGAGTATCTGTATGTTATAAATTTCGTTATTAAATAATATTAAATATATAAACAAATAACAAAATATAGAAGTAAAACTGTAAGGAAAAGAAAAATGAGACCGAAACTTCCACAAATATCAAAACTAGAATGAAATGGGATATTTGAAACTAAAACTGAAATCAAGTTTTTAAATGTTGACTAAGATAATAAGTTAAACGTGTCCTTCGTATACCGGGTTTTCTCCAGTTTCTTGTTCAAGGAGCAGTAATGACTATATCTTTCCTGAAACACTCGCACATAATCTTTGTACCTGCAAACAGGAAATTGGTTCAATAAAACACAAGCTAAAAAATTAAGATCGAGATAATAACTATGACACTGTTATAGCCAAGACTAATAAGTTGACGTTAAGGATGTTTTACAAGTATAACGCCAGCAAAAAAAAAAAAACTTACATCGAAAAATCCTTAATCGGGCCTCCAAGACATAGCGCATCCTTTTCATATTTCATGTAAGGGGCGTTCTCTTCATCAGAAGAAGATTCCAAGTTTTTCCTGCTGCTTTCAGTGTTATTATATGTCATAGAAACATCAATACCTCTATCTGTAGATCCCTTCAATCCATTTGATTTTTGAGATTTAGACTCCTTAACGATTTTACGATCAACCAAACCGTCATGTCTATTGTCATCTTTTAGCATTCTGCTGGAAGCATATTTCTTAGGACCACTAGCTTCATTCTCTAAGCCAAGCAACTGGTCAGTTCTTGTCCCATTTTTGCCACCGGATTCTACACACTTGTCTTCAGCAACATCCATTCTTGAAGCTTGCCGAAACTGGGCCTGCACTAATCTTGACTGGGATCTAGACAAATCTAGACCATCATTTGACACCTTTCCATTGACGCCTTCTCTAAATCTGTTGGGTGATTGCCTCTTTGATTCTGAGAAAGCATTTACATCACTTTTTCCCATGTTTACATCAGCAGTATTTGCTTCAGAAACTGTTGCCCTGTTGTCCATTTTCTTGAAAGAGTTGTTTCTCTCAAATTGTCTTTTATCTTCACCCATTACTTCTGTAAGAGGCTCACAAAGTTCGCCTAATTCTAGATCAGAAAGCTCTCTTCTAAGAACATTTCCTTTCCCATTCACATCAGAATTGTGCAGATCTGATATATAACCATCAGTAGATTTCCGATTGATTTGGTCCGGGGCAGACAATGTTTTCTCTCCTACAAAGATTTCCTTGGTAATTTTAGCACGATGTTTTTCGGGGCTATCACTATTTTCATCAGGCTTTCCCTTTACAGTTGAAATTCTGTCCAAAGAACTGTTTTTCAGAGTAGATGCATCAGAGTCTGTTGGGCCACACACAGTTTGCAGAGGTTTATTAGCTCTTCCAAAACTTTCAGCATATTTAGCCGGTTTCTCAACATCCAAAGTTTTCTTTCTCCTGCTGGAATCAGCAACTTTTCGGCTTGATTGTTCCACAGCTAAATTGGCAGCATCTCTAAAATCTGGACTACTCTGCACCCTATCAGTGCTTCCAGATGCAGCAGATCTAGCATGCTCCAAAAGGCTTCCTTCCAGTAAATCAGCTTCGCTTTTCTCATCTTTTTGCTGATTATTGGTCATCTTTATCTTCTGCTCCAAGTTCCTATATCTTTCAGGAGACAAATAGCACAAGTTTTCTGAAGAAAGAGCACCTTTCTCTTTTCCAAAAGAGGTTTCAGCTGAACTTGAAGCCTTCATCCTCTTGGCGTTTTTAGGTTTCTCCTGCAGGTATTCTGCATTAGAAGTCCTTTTACTGCTTGTTTTGGGAACTCTTTCACGATTGCCTGGTTGATCACCAGTTCCATCCTTCATCAAGATTTGCTTCTCGTTAGAAGCTTTTCTCCCGAAAAACTTGTCTCCATCATTGCAAGAATTTACAAAAGATGATGCATGCTGGTTTTCCATAACCTGGTTGTGATCTTTAGAAAACTGTATTCCATCAACAGAAGACCTAGACTTTGATTGCTGCATATAAGAATCAATGCTTTCAACAGTTTTTGCTTCCTGCTTCTCAATTGACTTGGTGCTTCTACCAATAATGAGATTTTTAGCATCTGAAACAGAGTTCACTCTTTCGTCCGTACTTACAAAATCTAGGGCGGGAGATGCAGCATTTGCCTTTTGATCACTTTCAACGCTGTTGTTTATGTCATATTCACCACCAGATGTCCAAACACCAGGCAACTTTGATAAAGTTGACATGGTTGCATCCATTCTTTGTGCAGCAACCCCCTTGTCATCATCACTGGTCATGATATCTACATCCATGTCAGATACCTCCTTGCTGCTGGAGGAGCCATCACTCTCACTATCGCTGCTACTTGCACTGCCACTTCCTGCAGGGCTTCCGCTTTTACTTCCACTGCCACTCTCACTGCTATCACTTTCACTGTCACTGTCACTCGCACTTTCACTAGAGCTGCTGGCTCTTACCACGCTACTGCCTCTGATCTCCCCTTCTATATCTAATGGATCTTCAGAATCATGCATTCTATCAATCCCCTCGAAGAGATCGGGTCCTTCTCCATGCTTTGAGCTTAGAGTTTCTTGATCCAAACTTTCATCATTGGCTTTCTCGGACAATACTGAAGCAGCTCTAGTGGTTTGCTTGTTTAAGCATTCTGGAGAACTGCAAAGCCAGACAATAGCACTGACGATAATAAACAGCAAAAAGCTGCTCGAAGAATGAAGATAAAATTCACAAAACAATAAACATTGATACCAACAAGAAATCTGAAATGGCAAACTGGATTACAAAAATCTCAAATCTTTGTTAGAAGGCTAAGTAACCTCCCATAAAAGATACAGAACATAGAGTGAACTGTCAAAATAAACGTTGTATTAAAGGGTATATACCCAGTTATGAAGCAACCAAAATTATGAGGACTAGGAGGGTTCATGTATACATCCTTATTCCTGTAATTAGGAAATGGTTGTTTCCATGACACAAAAGTAGAACTCATGACCTCCAGATCACAATGGAGGTGCCTTAACCACTTCTCCAGGCTTGCCCACCAAAAGAGACATATGTATACTCAGGAATTAAAAAGTAAACTTTAAAGCAGGTTTTCATTCAGGGAGTTCGTGATGAGTCTCATGCAGTAGGTCTGAGTGAGAAAAATATAAATAATGGTGAACCCGGTAGAAATACTGAGAAAGAAAATTCAGAAGCAGGAAGACACAGTAAAGAAAGAAGGGAAAAATAGGGATGAATGCAGAATGCAAAAATAGGGATGAATGCAGAATGCAAGTAAACAGGTAGAGGTTGATGATGCGGGAGAAGGCAGGTCGGAAAGGGCAAGGATTTCCTAATTGAAAAGGGCAGAATTGGGAGCGGTTTTGAATGGGATTAATTAGGAGATATTTCCTAATTAAATATTACAGATTTGGGGGCTGATTTGAGGGCTATTTTGAAATTTATTGTTTATTGATTGCTATAAGCAGTAGGGTTTATGTTATGTTTTATAAGCGGAATTTGATTTAAGAGTGTTGTAGTTTTCTTTTTGTGAGGATTCCTAGCTGCGTCTACGGTTTAGGAGAGATGGTTCTCCTCTTGAAAGCTGATCATTGTATCTTGCTTTGTTCGTATTTAACTGATAAGAAATACTTGAGTTCGCAAGTAACCCTAAGGGTAATACTTGAGTTCGCAAGCAAACATATCACCAATTGGTGAAAAACAGCGAGAATAATGCAAAATCTGGGTGAAAACAGCGCAAAATAATATATTGCAGTAGAAAAATCAAAGCCAAACAATAAGGAAAATAAGATACAAGAGATCCTCAATTCGAGAGGAGGATCGTCTCTCCCAAATCTCTAGACAAGAGAGTCTAGAGTCCAAGTCAACAAAGAAACCCTAATTGAGAACAAATCAAAACATAATCCACCCTAATTCCCTCATGCACTTTAATACAAAGGCTTTCCTAATCTAATTTCCCTCCCAAAGCACTAGCCGCCCCCCCTCTATCCAATTTGAATTCAATTAGATGGGTGGGACCCATCCATTAGGCGGACAACAAAGCAGGAGGCGACTGTTTCCGCCTCCTGTAGATGTGCTGAGCCGGCCAACGAGTCGGTTAGGCCGGTTCTGCATGAACCGGCGTAACATTAACTTCCTAGAAGTAAAATTCTATTTTTGTGTTGAATCTCTTAGAGTTTGTTGCTATTTTTGATACCGATGAGCATCAAATTGGTATCAGAGCAGTATCCTGAACCAAAATAGAAATTATCTTCGCTAATTTCTCCTGCGTACTTCTTCCCCGTTGCCTATTTTGGTTGTTTGAAGACCATAGTCGTTGATTCTTGCTCTCTTTTTTTGTGGCTTAGAACTTAGAACCATAGTTTAAAATTGTGCAATAAGAGGCGCGCCTCAGCGCAATTTCGCCCATTTAAGCCTCAAAGCCTAAGCAATGAGTTCAAGATTTGAGGCGTACGCCTCAAGCTTACTGAGGCGCGCCTCGCCTCACGGTTGAGAGGCGTCCGCCTCTAAAAATTAATAAAAAAAAAAAAGCTAACCTAATATATATTTGTTCGGTTTGGACCCCTCAACCCCCGCGCGGTCTTCCGTCATTTCCAGAAAATAAATTTTCTCCCTTCTTCTTCGAGCGACCTTTTTTCCCTCTTCATTTGGCGTCGGCGTCCTTCCACATTGAGTCGCTCTTCGCTTATTACATGGAGTTATCTTCTACCGCTAGTTAGGTTGGAGCTATCTTCTACCGCGACCTTTTTCCGTCTTCTTTCGGCGTTCTCTTCAGTCCACATTGAGACCGCTAGGTATATGCTCGGTACCACTCAGTACAACAATGTTTGGTACCACTAGGTACATGCTCGGTACCACTCGATACCGCTCAGTACCGAGCAGGCACATGCTCGGTACCGATCCAGTACCGCTTGGTACCGAGCAGGAATATGCTCGGTACTGAGCAGTACATGCTCGGTACTAAGCAGTACATGCTCGGTACCGAGCAGGTATATGCTCGGTACTGAGCAGTACATGCTCGGTACTGAGCAGTACATGCTTGGTACTAAGTAGTATATGCTCGATACCACTAGGTACATGCTCGGTACCGAGCCAGTACCGCTCGGTACCGAGCCAGTACCGCCAAACGATCTACAGGTAATTTTATTTAATGTTTTAAATATTTATTTAAAAGTTTTTTTTGCACTAATTAAACTCTCAACTCTCTTATATAAATATTAGTTGAGTGGTGGATTCAATTTGGTGATGGGACTCCAGAATGCAGCGTTTTGCTGTGAAGGTTTTGGGCTTAACATGCTCTTCATCTGGCTGTGAAAGAAATTGGAGTACCTACAATCAAGTACATACAAAAAGGAGAAATCGCTTGTCCACATTGAGAATGAATTCACTGGTGTACATTATGTATAATAAGAGACTCATAGATATGAATTTGAAGAAAAAAGGATTAATGGATGATGAAGATCCTTTGCTTTGCGAGGATGTGGTATCTGATGATGAGTGGTTTGTAGATGATGAAGTTGAAGTGATGTCGTCTGAATTACAAGATGAATATTTAAATGTTGATTTCTTTGATGGTCTTAAAGCATCTACATCCATCACAACTCAAGAGCAAATCAAAAAAGGTATATAAGTAATAAAGTTTTCTTAGACTTTTATTAATATATTACACTTATTTATTTTGAGATTGTTCAAAAATATTTAGGGAAGAGGAAGATAATTGATATTAACGAAGGACCTGATTGGGAGACATTGGACTCTATAGGAGAGGAGGAAGGGGAGAGAGCAGCTCATCATACTGATGATTCAAATGAAGACCCCGTTAGTGATGACAGTGCTGATAACTTATGAGTTCTTATGTGATATGTCATTGCTATTTATTTTTGAAATTATATGTTAATGAAAAGAATACTGTGATTTGGGAAAGATAGAGTTTGAGTTGAACTATATTTCATGTTGTCTTATTATTGGGATATTTTGATTTCACTTCATATCTTGTGCATTTATATATTTTATATATTATTTACTCATTAGTATATACAAAATTTATCATTTTATGTTTACGCAATTTTCTGATTTTGAGGCTTACGCCTCAAAACGCCTTGAAGCTTACGCCTCGCCTCACGAACGAAAAACACCTCAATACCCAATTACGCTATTTTAAACAATTGGTCCTCTTTCGAGAGGAGGATCGTCTCTCCTAAACCCTAAACATCGCTAGGAAACCTCACAAAAAGAAAACTACAGCACTCTTAAATCAAATTCTACATATAAAACATAACATAAACCTTTCTACTTATAGCAAAAAATAAACAATAAATTCCAAAACAACCCTCGAATCAACACCCAAATATGCCATCTTTAATTAGGAAACATCTCCTAATTAATCCCCTCCAATAAACCTTTAAACCTGCCCTTTTCAATTAGGAAATCCTTTCTAATTAATTCTTTACTTAATTCTTGTTCTCACATATGTAATGATGTTTAATGGGACCCACAAGGGGGGCCAAATTCCTTGCCCTTAATGACCCGCCTTCTCCCGTATTAATACTCCCTTCCCCAAAATGCACCTTGTCCTCGAGTTGAAAGGTAGGAAACTGTCTCATGATTGTATCGTTTGGCTCCCATGTGGCCTCATGCTCTAGCAGATCTTTCCACTTTATTAGCACCTCTTGTAACTCTGTCTTCCCTCTGCGAATACCCGCTACTTCCAGGGGTTCCAAAATGACCTCCATGTCTTTTATCAAAGTCGGAGGTAGAGAAGATGGTATATGCTCTCATATCGCCTTCCGCAGCTATGAGACATGAAAGACTGGGTGCAAAGCTGAAGGTGGTAGCCTCAGTCGATAGGCTACTACCCCTATAAGCTCCATGACCTTATAAGGCCCAAAGTGTCGCAGGGATAATTTTTAATTCCTCCTTTTGGCTAGTGTTTTCTATTTGTAGGGCCTTAATTTTAAGTAAATCATATCTCCTAGCTCAAAGTTTACTTCTCTCCTTTGCTCATCACCTTTCATTTTCATGATTTGTTGGGCTCTTAGCTCAGCTAATACCCTGTCCGTCTCCTCTAAGTACTGCTTGATGCTGGACACAATTGTAGTGCTCTGTCCATAATGAATCAGGTAATACCCTCGGCCTCTGTAATCGAAAGTCCGCTTATATGTCGGGCTTGAGGCCCTTCATGAAATTTTCCTCCAATACTACCTCCGAAATTTCCCACAACCTCCCTGACAACAACTCAAACCTCTCCCTGTACTCTATGACAGTCCCCTCCTGAGCTTCTTTATCATCTCTTTCATCCCTCCTAATTGGCTGTCCATCTGATTTTTTAGAGCTGAATATCTTTCCTCCATCCCGGATTTAACTTGCTCCAATTCCCCTTCCAAAGTATCAGCCTTCTTTGCTGTCATTCATGATTCTAAGGTTTAAAATTGCGTAAATAAGCCTCGAGGCGGTGTGAGGCGTAAGCCTCACGGACGAAGAATTGCGTAAATGAGAATTTAAGGGTTTTAGCAAGTAAATAATAGTAAGATTCTATCATATAATAAAAACATCTAAATGACAAGTGAAATTAGTAGAAAGTAAGAAAATAGATGCAATAAAATCATGTTCCAAAGCACAGAACTACAAAATATTAGTCTATCAAAACTCTCAAAGTACAAATAAGAAAGAAGATATATAATCCAATCATGTCCCATCACTAAATAGGTCTTCAAGAAAATCTTCTTCTCCAATTGTATCTATGAATGTCATATCTTTATTATCTTCAACGTGACTCACTTTTCTCTTCCATGTTCAATAAGAATGATCATTATCATGTTACTTGCCCACTTGATATAAATATAATGTAATAGCGTATAAGAAATTATGGAATACCTTTATTTAGTTGTTGTGCTGCAGAGCTAGTGGATGTGTGTGGTGTGGTACTAGTGGATGTGCCCACTTGATCTGTTTCGCCCCTCAAGACATCCACACTTAGATCCTTTAGTTGCAAGTCTGATAATGACAAATCTGTCTCGTCATTTATGAATCACTCATTATCAGATGCCACATCATCATACACCAAAGGGTCCTCATCATCCTTCAACCCCTTGTTCCTCAAACCCCCTTTCTCTCAACCTCTTGTTGTGCATAATATACACAAGGGAGTTCATTCTGAGTGTTGAAAGTCAATTTTTTCTCTTTGTTTGCACTTAACAATATATACTCCAGTTTCGCTCACACCCAGAAGAAGAACAAGTGAGGCCCAAAACTCTAACAACAAAACTCTATAACTCAGGGGTGGAATCACCAAATTGAATCCACCATTCAACTATTTTCAAGAAGAAAAATGATAATCATAACATATTAAAGTGTTATGCATTTACAAAAAGAGCGCTCTTGTGTTGAGGTAAATCATCAAGTTCCTCCAATATGAGATCGATAAAGTGTGCTGCGCAGGGGGTCCAATACATATGTTTCCTCTTCTCCATCAACATATGACCAGCTGCTTTGTATGCACTGACATTGTCAATCATCACCTGAACAACCAATTGCTCCCCAATCTCCTCAACAACCCCATCTAGTAAATTAAAAAAGAGTTCAACATTTTTAACCTCATCTGAAGCTTCAACTGATCGTAAAAACACAGTGCCGTAGGAATTGTTGACAGGGATATTAATCAAGCTCCTATTCTTCATGTCAGACCACCCATCTGACATAATGTTAACACTAGTCTCAATCTATGTCCGTTTAATCTCATCAATGTTATGCTCTGTGAGTCTGTGTTCTGCAGCTCCTTCAAAATTCATGTTCACAACTCGTAGATGGAAGGTGCCTTCAACCCTCTCCCATATAACCCTACAGATCACAACATATTGAAGTAGGTCGGCGATGTCGCGACATTAAATGGTATGGCATTCTAAAAAAAAAATATGTCAATATCCATACAAACCTGACGTCGACCCTCTCTTGTACCAGCCGCAGGTATCATCTGTGCTTGTCCTCTATCCTCTCCTAGAGTAGTCATATACTGGTCCATAGGACCTCGTGCATCTCTATTATGTATAGTGGAGGAAGAGCCCTTTCCACTCTCGCTCCCAAAGTAAGCACCATGTTTGACCCTTTCATCAAATTGCTCCTGTTGTAAATGTTTGGACGTTGTACTCTTTTTCATATAAGCTATAATTTCCTCTTTCACGTTATCCGGAACATTCGCACAAGGTGCTACATTCTTATATGAGTAGGATAAATGTTCCTTCATGCGAGTTACTCCTTTCTTCATCACCTCATTACAAAAATTGCATTTTAAATACACATACGTCTTCTTGCCGCCTCCTACATCAACTTGTATATTGTATTTCCAAGAAGGGTCACGCCGCAATGACGTATTTATTTTTTTTCTTGCCCCTAACCATATTTCCTAATTCACAAATGCGAAAACATACAAAAAATCTCAAAAAATAGAAAACCCTAGATTTTCTATAACTTGAAAAAACTTAAACTAAAAAAAATACCTAAAACCAATAATGGAGTGCTTGTAGAGGGCGGCCAGACCCTTCTTGCTCACCGGCGTGAGGTGGCGCCGGCGGGAGAGGCGGCAAAAAGCCAACCGGAGCGGAACGTTCGCGAACAGAAGAGGCTTGCGGGAGAATTTCGTTCGGGTTGGCTTAGAACCGAATGGAAGAATAGAACAAAGACATAATTTTAAGTAGGTGGGACCCGGTTTTAAGAGGCATGCGCCTCACCTCTAATTGCGCAATTGCGCCTTAGAGGCGCCTCTTAGCCCGTGAGGCGTAAGCCTCACATGAACCCAAAATTGCTTAGCCAATGAGGCGTTTGGGGGCTGAATTGCGCAAAGGCGCGCCTCTAATTGTGCAATTTTAAACTATGTCTAAAACCTAAATTAAGCAAGCATTAATCCTTGCATTTAATCCTCCTTTCCCTCTTGATGCCGCCGGCCCCCGTACATTAAATCCCTCTTGATTATTTCCTAATTCCCCCACCCTCTCTAGGAAATAATTCCAAAGCCCCACTAATTACTTGGCCGAATTTTCCTATTCCCCTAATCACTTGATTTATTTCTAAAGGAGAAGCTCTCCTTTTGGAAATACATTAAAGCCTCCCCCATCCCCTCATACCGCCGGCCCCCTCTGTCTACCCGCCCCTCTCTCTCTCCAATCCCCTCTCTCCACATTAACACACCTTCCCTCCTGGAATTAAATTCAAACTTAATTCCTAAATCCCTCCCAATTAGAAATCTGAAATTTATTTCAGATTTTTAACTTGTTCTTCCCTTCTTAACCTACTTCTCCTCCCCCAACCCTCATCCCTTGGCCGGTCATACTTCACCATCCCCTCTTCAAGTTGAAGAGAAACTTCTTTCTCTTTAACGGAGTCCAAGATTACTGGTGATCTCCGAAAGCGACTGTCATCTAACATTCATGAATGGCCGATCCGGAGCTTGATTACGGCCTCTCCTACAACGAGCAAGGGTTTGTTTGCATCTTACACTCTACCTTCTTTGACGTCAACCCGCGCATCGACCACACCGTAGAAGAGTACATAGATCGCATCTTGGATACCTTGGTTGAGGCTATTGAAGTGCAACTTGGAACCGTCGAGTGGAGGATTACAACCGATCCCTGACGAAGGTTTTCTACTCTCCCTCTTCTTGTATTTCTTAAAGTCTAACCCCTTCTTTGTAATTTGATTTTAGTCATAAAGATCGCGTTTGCCTAAATTCTGTCAAGCTTAGTAAACGTAGGGAATTGAGTGCACTTCATTGTTTCTAATCTCATTGTTAGATTAGGGATTTTCGTTGAAGGCTATTACATTTGTCTGATTTGATTTCCTATGTTATTATGATGATTCAAAACTCTTGATGTGCAACTTAGCCTAAACATAAGTGACCGCTCTTACGTTTTGTTTCATCGTTTTATTTCTTAATAGTTCTACTTGTTGTTACTCTAATCAATAAGTTGTGCATGCTCTTATCAAAATCATTACAAGCATTTTAGTCCTACATCAGAGTATCGATATTTACTAGATGCATTTATACAGGCAAAAAACTGTGAGATCTCACTAGCAAAATTTTGTCGGAATGCAGAAACTACTATCTCCACACTGGAAGTAGTTATAAATCAAACCAAAATTTAATAATATAAACAATTAGAGTACAGAAAACACTTGAATCAGCAAGAAAAGTTCAGGTTAGAAAGTAGAAAAAATAATTTTTACTATAAATATGGTTATCGTCTGACGAAAAGCAAAGGGGCATATTTTAGACAACAAGTTTGCTAAAGTAAGAAGCCATCAGACTTCTTTGGCAAAGCTTGTTGAGTTATTAACATAATTAGCTAAGAGGACATGAAGATACTAGGATTTATGAACAAAATATGCAGAAAAATGACGACTGAAACAAAATTTATATAAGCGCGAGCGAATGTAGCTGCAATTACAAAAAAGGTGAGACTATAAGAACGGTAAGAATACCTTCCACCTTCAGAACATTTTTTAGAGCTTTCTACTTGTCCTCCTTGTTTTAAGAAATACCTTCCTGGTGCTTGGAAAATGGCAATCTGATCACAAAAATATTACTTTTATTTATTGAGACAACAAATTAAACATCTCCAAAAATTATGCCAAGCTTACAGTTTTCAGTACAATCTCAATCCTCTTCACAGAGTTGGGAAACCTTTCTCCAACCGCTTTTTCCAATGCCTGGCCATCATAAGACATGAATACAGAATAAGTGTCCAAAAAAGCCAATCAGAATACAATAATTTATTCTTGTTAAAAAAATTCTAAAACATGTATAATATCGATGTAAACTCAATTTTGCATTTATTGAGAATTCTGCAAGCAAGATGAAGGTGACACATTATGTGTGTGTTAAGCGTGGCTAGATCTCAATGGATCGTGGTAGCAAAGGCTAATCTGTTGCGCACAATGCCCAGTCACAAATTTAAATTCTCTACAAAAGATTCTGTCCATCATCCATATAGAACTACATGTCAAGGTGTCCGTGCTGATGATCTAAATGATTGGGACGAATGCAACCCACGTCACATGCCTTTAACGGCAAAAGCCAATACTTTAGTTGGAGTGCAACTGGCAAGCAAGAATACACAAGCAAGCGAACTCACATGTTGGCACTTGGACACTTAAGCCTCTACAAACACACGCATGGGGCTATTAGGGCATCTTTAGGTTTCTTGGGTATAATGTGTGTGCATTAAATGATGCATATGCTTGCGTGTAGGGACGCAAGCACGCTTTCAAGTGGGATCACAATGACTTATGGGTTCCTCATTCAACCCGTCTTAAAAAATGGACTAAGGATCTTGACATGCGTGCAAACAAACAGATGACTAAGTCATACGAGAACCTATTGAAGGGCAAGTCTAATGCTAGAAGTCGCGGTATTTCTAACATTATTCATGTTTGTTTAAGCCGCGATAATTCTAACAAGCTTTTGCGAAGATATTTGCAAAGATATTGTGACAACTTTCTTGAAATATATTGTGTCATTATAAACATTATTCTTTTTGAAAAAGTCAGATAATAGCTTTATTATAGCTATTTGACGTAAAAAAGAGCTTCCCGCAACAAAAATTTCTGAAAAAACAATAAAAATAAAAGCTAAACAGATATCTGATGTGGTATAGAAAGCAACTCAATGAAAAAACTGCCATAAACAAAGTTAACTCATCAAAAGAAATCCATACAATAAATTAATCTCAAAGAGAAACTATACAATAATACTAGATATGCTTGACGAAGTATTGCATTGCACGTATATTCAAAGAATTGGCATGACCCCTTAATTGTGAGACTTCGTGGCCAAAAATATTGCCAATTTGAATAGATTAAAGCTTCTCTTTTAACAAACATGAGTGACAACTTTACCTTCAAACTCATCCCCTTCGGATTTTGTGTGAGCAATGTTATCAACATGCTTCTCAAATCAATTGAGGGGTCAGTCTGTCCCCCCTCATGCCCATTTATGTCTTGCATGGATCCACGGGAAACTCTAGTAAGCACTTCTCTTTCAAGAACTTCAATTTCCTCTTTATTTATATTTAAGGTGGGATTGATTTCTCCAGTGTTCATATCACCTCTTAGTGCATTACCAGTTCCGGAAGTAGACAGTAGGGCTCGTGGCCGGGGCTGCTGAGGAGATGGTATGGGTGATGGAATGCCTTTGAAGTTACCATTTGAAACTATAGCTGATTTGGAAACTGACTTAGTTTGAGATACTGCTGCCACTGAAACAAAGGCAAACAAAATTATTAATGAACTTGACAATCATTGACACACATAATCAAAGTTTTAATAAAAAAGAGAGAAATATTGCTTGAAAATTGCAAGAAAATTGAAATGAATTGGGGTCCCAGGAACAAAAGGTTAAAAAAACATAGATTAATAGTCCACCTCCTTGCTTGTTCTCAACTTTAGGTTTCTTGAATAACATTTCCTTCTTGTGCTTCCAACCCATTCCCCGCATGTTACCTGGATAGCAGACATTTTAGATAAATTAATCACAAAGACTACAAGTTCAAAGCAGTGAACTTCAACATAACATTTGAATGGAATATTGTCCGCACATAACTCACAACTGTAAAGCAAATTTTTTAGAGTATTCTTAATTGGCACAAAAAAGCTTTAGAATATACATGCTTATAATGTATGATGTACCAACACATCACCTCAAAGAAGTATGCAATATCTGACACATATCATACACTACATGCATCCAACACACATTCGACAAGTGTCGAAAACACCAAAAAAGTGTCAAATTAAGAAATATTAAAAATAAATCAGACCTGCATGTCAAACATTCGCGTCTAAAATATTTTATGAAATTTAGCATTATCGTCTCCTCTCTCAATGTCAGACACGAAATCTACATCCAACTCTCTATGTATTAATATTCATCATTTTAAGCACATGTATTAGTTAAAATGTTAAATGATTTACTATTTCTCAATTATTCTTAATATTCTGGTTATTCAATTTCTATATACTATTTTTAAGATATAAAAATTATAAAACCATATCCAACCCATGCCCATGTCCTACATTTTCAATAATTGTTGTGTCACATATCTATGTCGTGTCGTGTCTGTGTCGCCATGTTCTTGTTTGTGCGTCGTAGCTTATAACTATCTTAATAATATATCCTATTTATATTTTGAAATTTAACTTCCAATTTTTAGTAAGCTTCTTACAACTTTTAATTTAGAAGAACACAATTCGTGAAAATAAAATATATACATTTATAAGATACACATGAATTACGAATTTCCGATAGAATGTCATTAAATTAAATATACACTTCATTCAATTTCAGTTAGTAAATGTCTTTCAACATCAGTGACCGCATGATACCTTCTAATTAGACGAAGAAATGAGTCTCATGCAAACAAAGTGGAGCGTGGCTTTTACTAAATTATAAACTTGGAGTAAAAGATATAAAGCCTACCTTCAACTGCAGCTGCAGCCATAGATTTTGCCTGACTCTTCACAGAAGGATTTGTTGGATCTAACACAATAGCCCTGTTATAAAGTAGAAAATGAAGTCTCAGATGTAAAACATTAATTAAAATTTCATTTTATGGCTATTTAAGCTACACATTGGGTAAAAACGGCAGTTCTTCAAGCCTCATTCTCCAATGACTCAATAAAAATCACAAATATATAAACAAAGACGCTAGCTCAAACAAGTTTTAAAAAAACAAAACAAATCACTTCCTCAAAACAGAAGTCCCAAATTGACTACATAATTAAGAATGTTTTTAAAGATATTCATATAACCAATGTGACCCAACTACAATCCATTTTACATATATTCTCATGGCATCTGCTTAGTTTAATCACTCCCCCCCCCTGCGGGAAAAAAAAAAACACTTGATGTTTGAGGAACAATAAACCAGATTCAACCAAAATATTGATTGAGAATATCACATTTTTTTTGCAGCGCACCAGTGGAAAACCTGACAGGCCTGACGGATATTAGTAGTCTATCTCATAGATATCTCAGGCAGTCGATGAACATGAAAAATTAACTAATAAATTATTAAAAAAAACAAGAAATAATTGTGTAAATGAAAAGCTAGATAAAATATACTGAATTTAATTGGATAACTTAAAAATATAGTATACTTTCGAGAATTATTGACTCGCTTAGCCTCCTCAGACCGCATTTTCACATGGTTTTTTGTAGACTCATCCAAAATTCGTTGTACATTCAACTTTCTCCATGCAGCACCACACTCAACAAGCAATCCATCACCATCATCCCCATTTCTACGCTCCTCATAAATATCACATAGGCCAGGAAGCTCTTGTGACCATGTAAACCTGAACTCCTTCCCACCAACTTCAACAACCTAATATCCAAGAAATGCATAGCATCCATTAGAACACAATAGATGATAAACAGAGAGCTAAATCCCAAAAGAGAACAACAGCCGTAAACTTAAATCCTGCATCAGCATGTAAGGAAATGGATGTTTTAGAACAATTGATATCAATTGTGAAGCATTGATATTAGAATTTTCATTTTAAGATCAATACCATAGCAGTGACAATAAAATAGTTATTTGATGTATGGTGCCTATTGCTGCTAGCATTCAGGATATCCGTTATGCTGAGGTGAATCAAGAGTTTAACACAATGAGTTCTAAGAAAGGAGTAATGGTATGGGTGTTAGCATCAAGTCAAGGTTAACATTTCAGTCATAACTAGGGAGCGTGCCAATTTCTAATTATTGTCATCTGGGTGCATTAGTAGAATCAAAATATTTGTTAGCCTGAGTCAACAAAAGTAAAGAACATCTTACAAGTCCAATGACTGGAAATAATGAATAATAATTTCATGGTAGAATGCAAATAGTTTAAAGGAAAATTATTTATGTCCTGTTTATAATATCGACTTAAATCAATGGATTTGTTAATAAATGTCATTGAACCATAGTGGCATAAACATATATATAGGTTTTGCACTTAGATAAATATAATGCAAGAACAAGAATTAATATATCATATGGCATGTAAAATGTATTTGATCAAGTAACCATCATCATCATAGCTAGACTAATTCCAACCATTCAAAGTCAGCTATATCTCATGCTCCATTCATTAATGCTGGGTGCTAATTAAAGTGTTAAATTTATTTTGTGAAAATCTTTTTGCACAAGTTATATCTATGTTGCCTTTGATCTACACCTTTTCCTTATAGATCCTTCCACATAAATTTGCTTATCCCTCTTATTGGCGCATCATCCACCTCAGTTGAATATGCCCAAGTCACCTAAGCCTAATTCAAACTATCTTATCTTCAATAAGTTCTACTTCAGCAATCACTTTTCATACAATCAATTTTCAATCCATCATTTCTAGTTTAACAAAAACACTTCTTAGCATTCTCATTTCTAGTGTAGTCAACTTTACAATCAATGATGTCTTTCTTGCCCAACATTCAAATCCAAATGATATAGTTGGTAAAATTGCAAAAATATAAAATCAATTTTTAAATCCTCATGATCTTCCCTTTATCAATTAGTACATATGAGGCATATCTCCATTTTAAGCATCCAATACTAACACTAAAAATTACAAGCCCATTTGCATACCCATCATTCTCTATAGTAGATACAATATACTCATGCCACTCATACCTAGGAATCACTTGATCTTTTAGCACTATTTGCACAAAGTTATCATTTTCACATCAAATATTGCATAACACATAATAAAAGCTCTCCTAATCCTTAGCCTCTTATCCTCTAAAAACAAGTCCTCCAATGTTCTAATTTTCCACTTATATCAGTGGCTGCCTAATTTATTGGAACAATGAATTAATAATTAGTATTCTATATGGTAACTCACTTTGAATGTCCTTTGAAAGCATACATATGATATTAATATAAATTATATAAAAAAAAAGTCAAAAAGATTTAATCCAGAAATTTGCCTGGCATTTTGCTTTCCTTGTACTTCGGCATTATGCAACTTTTGCACAATGAAAATCCTACAAGCAACTTGCTTTGTCATCTTACAGCAAAAATTAATGATCATACCCAACGTGCACAGCGGCATGTCCAAGATCTATCCTCATTCCTCCCACCAAACCAGTCACTAAGGTAATGCCATTACAGTTCTAAAGATGCTTATATTAAATCAAGGTTCCGTAGGCACTAATACAAGTATACGGCAGAAATATGCATGTGTAACCTACCTGGCAAACTACACCAGAGGTATTAATTAAGAAATTAGAATATCATTCATCCTTCCTCATACTTCATCATAAAAAATTATCTGCCGTGCTCTCACAATATAATTCTAGGAGCAACTTCCCTTGACCACCTATGAAAAAAGAACTAGCCCTCTGCTCTAGGAAGTAATATTAGTGGATTTTTATCCGTGAAGAGCAGTGGATTTTTGTCCGAGCATGCCATACCTGCATCCCAATACTTGACCTTGTTCCCATAATGAACATTATCTACTAAAAGAAACTCCAATGCACTTCTACAATGTCAAGATCAGGAACACTTGTATTTACTAAAAGTCTGTTTACGACCACTTCATGTTTTTTTTTTTTTTTCGTATTTACATTTTAATATAAAATAAAAATATATGTTTCATATCCTAAACAAGTGTTCTTCTTTTATTAAATATTGCATGAGATGGCAATGCCCTGCAGTGATAGCGGTCGATGGTGGCGGTGAACATGGGCCGACAAAAGCGATGGTGGACGAAGCGATTTTCATTTTAAAAAGATTTAAAAAAAAAAAAACAAAAAACAAAAAACAAAAAATTATTGAGCGCTCTTAAAAATAAACTTTTTTTTTCAAAAGAAAAAGATAAAAACAGCTGAAATATACAAATCAAATATGTTTTTTAAAAATAAAAAACAAGAAGTGATCCCAACCCCCAAATAATTGATGTAATGGAGAACGTAGTATTGAAGTTTACAGAGCAACATCAAATATAAACATCGTCACTAAAATCTTCTCCTAGTTTTTTACTCAACATGGATGACTACTTAGGTTGCCTGATGCATGCTGTAGACAGTCATTTATGATTGAACATATCCATCCTCCTA
The DNA here is from genome assembly GCA_019514585.1 of Dendrobium officinale. NCBI lineage: Eukaryota > Viridiplantae > Streptophyta > Magnoliopsida > Asparagales > Orchidaceae > Dendrobium > Dendrobium officinale. The sequence goes on from CM033686.1 coordinate 10,185,126, forward strand.
AATCCTCATTTGCAATGACGATATGCTGTTAAAAAGTTATCCCTCAAGTATCACTGACGAAAGCATTAGCCAAAGAAAATGTGATCTGAATCATAAATACCTAACGATTTCTAATTTTAGGAACAGCCCTCGCTAATCACACCAGATTGTCCAAATCAGAGATGCCTTGACTCAGCCACCTGATATCAACATTCACCTCCAATAGTTTCCGTAAATAACCCAATACCCTATGCAATTGAAAAATCTCTCTCTCAAGCATGAGTGGCAAAATCATCAATAAAGAGATTCAATGAAAATCAAACCCCTAACATTACGTCTATGCATTACGTTTCCAGCAGCGTTGTTCGCGTTTGCATCGAATTTGATCTTCGCAGACCCTCCCTGCGCCTCAAGACGCCTGATCTCCTCGATGATGTCAGGCGTAAGCCGAATGATGGCGCCGAAGTCGAGCTCTCCCGGCTCCAGGGAGAAGGTCTCCTCTCGCCCTGGCACTGCGCCTGCCACAGTTTGAGGACCGGGGCGGACCCGCGCCGGCGCAGGCGCTCCGATCGGGTTTCGTGTGCCACCGGTCTCGCCAGTCCGGTGAAGTTGCACGGGCATAGAGGGGGCCCTCTTACCGGAAAAGTTACTGCCCCTTCCGAGCTTGCCCAACATCGCAAGAAACGAGGACGTTCGCCTTGGGGACGGGGCGCGAGAGGGAACGGCGAGAGGGAGGGTTTTGTTTACCGTCGACGAAGAAAATAACTAAAACAAAGGTATATAACTACATATAAAAATATGAGGGTTGTGGAGTTTGCGTTTCGTTTCGAACGTAAATGTATTGGCCCGTGAAGTAGAAAAACCAGCCCTTAAGATTCTCGCATTTTGCATCAATGAATGCAAACAGACCAAAAACAAGCACCATTGCCGCTCCACCCGCTGCATCCAAGGAACTTTTATTAGGTCCCGTGTAAGGACGTAGAGAAACATCCAGTCGGAGGTAAAATCCTGTCAAAAAATTCGGTATTTGCTCGGTATTGCTAGGTATTATTGATAATAACGAGAAATACCGCTCTGTGAAGACCAATACCGATTTATACTGAGCTATACCGAGCAATACCGAGTTGTACCGAGTTTTTTCTAGGAAAAACTCGGTACAACTCGGTATAACTCGGTATTGGGTCTTCACGTGATGGTATTCCTCTTTATTGTTTAGAATTGATCGGTATTTGCTCGGTATTTCTAATTTTTTGGCGCAATTTGGCCTCCGACCGGACGTTCCTCTACGTCCGGTCGGAGGACGTAATAATTGTTCGAGTTGTTTTGTAGTTAGCTTAAATTTTAGCCAAGTTAAGAGTGATTAATTATGAAGGGATTTCAATAAAAATTTGATATGATCATAGTTCTCTCTAGATAGAATAATGGAGTATACAAACTCATAGGCCAACCAACTAATTTTAGTATAGGTAAATTTAGGTTATTTATTTCATATATGATTTATATGATCTATACAAAGATAAAGGGAGATTTACATGCATACCACTTTATACTACTATATTTACATATTTAACACCTAAAACTTTAATATTACATGCATACCACCCATAGTTCAATTTCATATCAAATATGGGTGGTATAAATGAAATATATTAAGTGGTAGGAAGGAAACATGAGTGGTATATTTGATATTAAAATAATATAAGGTGGTATGTATGTAATATTAAAATTTTAGGTGTTAGATATGTAATTGGATGATATAAAGTGGTATGTATGTAAAATTCCCAAAGATAAATTATAGATATTAATAGGACTACAATGTACGCATTAAAGTAAATACCAGTTTTGTTTCAAAATATAGATGTTAAATAGCTCAAATAAGTTGAGCCAATGACTTATACTTTCAAAAATCAAATGGACTTTGATTGGCATAAATATATACCCAAAAGATTATTCCAATGACCCCAAGTTCGCTTGAATATGAACATGTTTGAGCACTAAACCTGCTAAATTGAATAGGGGACATACTACTTCGGCTATTTAACCGGCCCAGTAACAATATAAAGCTTATATTTTTATCATTTAGCAATTTTGATTTGAATTTTATAAAGTTCCTACAACCTATACAAACCTCAACTACTTTAAGTTATTTACAACATTGAATTGCTCACCGGGAGAATATTATTTTAACACAAAAGGACAACATATTATTATTATTTTTTAAATTTTTCAATAGTTGATTCACTAACCTTCTAAACTTTGTATGGTGAGTTCAAATGTCTCAATTTTAGTCCATTAATTTAATTAGAGATGAGCACTATTCCACCTAGCTCACCAATTTTCTCATGTTGAAGAAAGACAATGAAAGATGAAGTATGTATGTTATCTATATTGGCCTTAATAGAGCTTATCATAATGATGTATTCCCTCATCCTAGCATAAACCAACTCATTGACCCCTTTGGGGACACTTTGTGTGAGATGTTTTTGAGTTATGATCACCCATTGGGGCACAAAGGCAAATATGGTGATGATAAAGGTGATCAAAGACAGAACCTTAACGAAATATCAAGAAGTTACGTGTGCTTGAATGAATGGATATCGACGTTCTCTTGTTAGGTTTGGAGATAGGTGATGTTAACAAAATATTTATAGTTGATCGCAAGAATAGGTTTCAATAAATCAAGGAATTTAAATTTGCCAATAAGCAACTTGAAACTTGGTCCTCACCTCTTACACTATTCAAGCTTATTTTATGAGAGGACTTACCTTTATGTCTTACCAAAATGTAGAGTTCAATCCTTGCTATAGATAAAATTATCATTGAATGAGTAAATGATTAAATTTATAAAATTTACACTAACATTGAAGGTTGTTATCATCTGGCCAAAAAAAGATTTCCCTAGTTAAAAATCCTCATTTATTAAGCTTCACAATCACTTTTTAAGCTTAAAAAATTGGAGGTTATATTCATCTCCAAAAATAACTTTTTATACAAAAAAAAAAAATTGAATGATGATGCAGGACAATTGTGGATATAATAATTATAAGAAGCCTAAATATTTGTTGATGTTTTAGAGATAATTTAATAGAGAGTAGAATCCAAGAATGTTGAAATATTATGTGTTATTTTAAACTATAAAGGATTAAATAGTAATAGATTGGAATATTAGTGATTAGAGAGATGAAATATATAAATATTGAGATGAATATCATGCTTCTCAATTTGAATTAGTAGATATTTTAAATAATTAATTTTAGAAGATTTAGATGTATCACTATAATGTACACATAAGAAATAAACTAAATTTATTAGAGATAAAATAAACAAATTTGTTTGGTGTTATAGCAATGCTATGAGAGAATTAATAGTATGTCTAGAATAAGAAATGTAAAAGTAATGAGTGCAGCACACTTAATATATAATATTAAACTAATGAACATATTCCCTAAAAAAAAAAAGAAGAATACTTAATTATCTATTAAAGTGGAGCTAATTTAAAGGAAAGGAAAACAAATTTGTAAATAATTTAACTCCATTTCATAAAACAATTTGACTATCTAAGAAAGGTTTGGACCCATGCCCATATTTTTTTATCAGTGTAAATCATATTCGATCATCATGATAAAATCTTGCGGACAACAATTTCTTTTTTTTTCTTTTTTTTTTCTTTGTCTCTCTTTATATATTTAAGCATATAAATAAATTAAATAAAATAAACTAATAATCCTATTATAAGGAAATATAATTTAAAATATTTGAAAATTAACATTTTAATTATTTATTGCTAATAAGTCATGCAAATTATAATTTCTTAGTTGATCGATCTAAACCTCATGTGGCATAAGGTCGCTATTCTAATTAAGAATATTATCATAAAAATTTTAATAAAGTTCACAAATACATCATTTAGTAACATGAAAACTTTGTGATTTAGTGATGAGGTACAAATAGTTATTACTAAAGATAATTCCATTTTATAAAAGTGACCAAAATGTAGTACTAATAAGACTTATACTAATTAAATTAGAATGTCCACAAATAATGGGTTCCAAATAAAAGAAATAATTTATGTTGATTTATATAGTATATATTGACATTAAAAGGAGAAAATAAATGAAATATATAAAACAATTAAGATAAGAAAATAAGAGATACAAATTAGGAAATATATAATGAAAATTTAAATAATTATTAATTACAAATTATAGAATATAAATCTTTCATGAGTAAAGCACTAAAAAAATATTGAGGATTTTAATTGATTGATAAAAAGGTAAAGTTATGATGGGCTAGTTTTGAGAAATATTTACAAACAAAAAGGTTCCTATCAATATGAGGCATGCATTGAGATTAGAGTTTTGAGGGAAAATGTACTTATTTGGTTAACAAAATATTTCCAATATGATTAAAGAATACTATGAGGATGTTGAGAATAAGCATTTTCATGTCAATATTTAAGAATCTTTGTGTATAACAAATTTACAGAGATAAAAATAATGCCATGGTTAACTATATAAATCCCTAGGTGGAAAATTAAAATAGAAAATAATAAAATATAAATTTTATTTAAGATATTATAAATTATAATCTTTTGATTTTTATATTGCAATTAGACATTTTCTTTGATCATTTACTTAGATTTTACTCTTATCTCTTATAGTCAATTTTTTAGTTTGATTGTTTTTATGTACATGATTAGCTATATCAGTGAGCTTAGTCTTAACTCGTAGCCTATTAGAGATCTTTTATAATTATATGAAGATTTGTAGAATAATGAGAAATGGCTTTTGGAAGAGGTTGGGATGAGAAGATAATGTGGAGGAGATTTGGTAAAGAGATTATGAATAAAGACAGTGAAATACCTATAGATAACTACTCCTAACCACCAATAAGTTTTATTTAAGGGCAATCTCCAAGCACCAAAAATGGCAAGAGTTTTTAAAAAAGTTGATATCATTCTAACACAATTTTTTATTACATAAATATGGATAATTGTATAATACAATGACTCTTACCTAAATTAAGAAGTAAGAAGAAAACTGAGGAGGGTTGGCACCCATTAATAGAGTAAGGTGTCATCCATGCATGTGTATTAATTCATTTTTCATACTAAAATTCACTCAGTAGCAAACCATTACATGTTCCAAAGTGTTAATTAAAATTCTAAATATGAAATTTACAGTTTAAAATCCAATTTATGATTACTTTGTTATTCTTGATTGGTCTTATTTGGTCTTTTATGATAGATCATTTATTTAGACCATTTTTAATAGATTATTTTTTAGCTTGATTACAATCATATTAGTATTCAACTTTTGTGAGATTAGTGAAAATGATTGAGAAATGATAAGGTGTAGTAGGTGTTGTGTCAATTAGATGTGTCACTATTTGACAGCGGGCAAGGGGCAAGGGCGGGAATCAAAAAATTTTAAATTAAACGGGTTTTCGGGTTGACCCGGCAACCCGTCGGGTCAACCCGAACCCGACCCGTTTTTGCAAACGGGTCGGTTTACCGGACCCGAACCCGACCCGCTTCGGGTTCGGGTCAACCCAAACCCGAAAATTCCGGGTCGGGTTCGGGTCGGGTTTTCGGGTCGGGTCCAATATTGACAGGTCTATCAGTTAGCAGTTGACAAAGGTAGCACGATAATGATGGCTGTCAATGATGACAGATGGTGGTGGTATGATGATTACAGACATCCATATTAGTTGTCAAAAGCTGATGGTGAGCATGCAATGATGATTACATGATATTGGATTCCTTTTATCATTTAATATTTTTCATGGATTTCGATGCCTTTTTAATATCAAAATTAAGAGATTTTAGTCCTTCTAGATTCATCTCATTAATATCATGTTTGGAGATACATTTACAAAAAAATAAAATAAGGTTCAATTGAGCATACATTTCATTATCAAAATTTATAATTCTAATACTCATCACAAAGATTTTTATTGAATCTAAGTAATGCGTGGAGAATTTAAGAAGATAAAGAAAAAAATATATTTTTTTAACTTTAAGGAAAAAAATTATATTTTTTTAATTTCAAGCAAGATATGAATCCAAGATTTACCAGCTATAAAATTCACAAAGATAAGCAAAGTAAAACCCAAAAAGCATGAAATTAAATGTAGACAAGTTAAAAAAAATATAAAAACAATATTTTTTTAATGGTTTGGTCAAAATGGACCTATGTTTGCTCCCCAAAGATACTCCTTTTAGGCATTGCTATATTTTACGCTTATTTGGCACTTAGTGAGGTAGAGAAACCTTTCTCCCTTACGAGGTGAAAAATTATCTTTAAATACTAATTTGATCCCTAAGAATCTCCCTCCTTTAGCCTCCTCACATGACGTAGATGCCAAATCCTCCTTCTTATCTATGTATGGCATAGATGCCAAACCTTTCTTTTGCTCCTCACACAATGAAGATTTCACTCCCTCCTTCTGCTCCACACAAAATTGAAGATGTTGTTCTTTAGCCTCCTTGACTAGTGAGTCTTTCACCTAAAGATTTTTTTCCAAAGCTCTTCTCATAGAGCTTCACAACCACAACACAAGGACCCAATGTGTAGGCTAACAAGAAAAATCATGTGTCTCCCTCCTCCTTGAAACCCTCAAGAAAAGCTCTCCCTCAACCTCACATTCTCACTCTTTGGTGGTTTGGATACCCAGTTACAAGCAATGAGACTCCTACATTCTCAAAATCTCTCTCCCAAGAAAAACATCTATGTCCACTCAACATCAATTCTTATGTGAATTAAATAAATTGGCTATTTAAATAAAGTTTTAATTTCAATTTTTATTGCCCTAATTGCACAAAATGATACTAGGTTTGTATTGTCTAATTAGTTCAATTCCCGTCAAAGATCTTCCTCTATAATATACAATTGTACAGTACAATTACTCATATCAAATCAAGCATCATTCATGATGAATCGAGGTTATTATAAGGATTTAATCATGATTCGATTCCTTAATATATGGGACAAATACGTAATATTCATTAATGTTTGTACAATACGATCATTTCAAAATAATCTAATTTTGATAATATAGAATTCGACAGTGGGGTTTATCAGAATAGTTGATCGTCATATACAATTGAAAGTTGTTGATAAGTGTAAATAATATATTATTTTATATGCTATATTTTCAATGAAAATGTGTTATTTTAGTTATATTGTGTGGAAAAAAATACATAAAAGACATAAAATTTTAAGTTTCATATAACCTCGCAACGTCACAACAAACAACTTCGCATGCCATTAAAGACACCAATGGTGCGCCAGATTATCGACATTGCAGCGCCAACTTCTTTGTTAGACAACTTCACGGTGACACACTCTATAATGCCTCGGCGCCCAAATTGCTCTTTCGGTGCCACATCTTTTGAAAGTTAACAGTACCACAATGTAGTAGTTGTAACTTCCCAATGACACATCCTATCAGCTAAATGACGTGATTGTTCACTAAGTAACTGATCCATGTTAGACTCGATAGAAAGTCACACACAACTCCCTTCCCCGTAGTGGAGGCAGAGCAGTAGCACAACGTTGTTAATTCAATTGTTGGGCACAAACGACGTTGATCTTTCAAGCACCACAGTGTCAATTGCTTAATTTGTATTTTCCTATAAATAATCATTGCATTATGTTTGTAAAGGGAGTTCAGTCATTTAGATAATTTTAGTACAATTCATAGTGTTTATCTTAATTTTCCTTAGGGTGACAACTAATGAAATTTAGAAAAGTCACTATATCATCATTAGAGTATTTGACTCATGTTTATGAAAATAAATATGTATGTAAATAGAATGAGTGTAGAGGAGATCCATTGAACCATTCTAATGATATTTAAAATTAGGTGTAATGTGGAGCATCGAGGGAGGAAAGCAGTCATGACCAAGAATATTTAATTTGTATCCGTCATTAAGGAGATGATATAACTGTAGGAAGTTGGTGGGCATCCTTTGTTCCTACACCTGCTCAAAATAAAATTACAATTAATAGATATTTATTAGGAAAATATGTTATTTATATTCATTAGTCCAAAATATTATATCTATATATTGTATTCATCATCTTTATCTAATTTTATTTAAGCGATTGAATTTCCATAATATCCATTTTATTGAGTTGGATAATTATTGGATTTGAATAAACAACAGTAGTTGATTGTTAAAAAACACACTTCATCGTGGGTTCGACACTCTATTATATCACTTTATTACTTGATTCAGCACGTATACTTGCATATATCAAGCGAAGTTTACTAATATATATATATATATATAATGCATGCATTGCTGGCTATTAGGAGAGATAGAGTCTTAAGCATTCATTGTTATAATTCAAATTTGCATTTACCCATATCCCCTATTAGTCATATAGTACGATTAGTTATAGTTTAAATTGATTAATTTGAATTAATTAAATACTAGAATTAATTTTTGGATTAATAGATCATATAAAAAGATTAACAAAAATTCAAATATTTAATTTTTATCCCCCTTGTATGTGTGTGCTCGATTATCTAGTCAACATATACCTAATATATAAAATAAATCATGAAAAATGAAAAGTACATACTCTACTATTACAAACTAATTTAGACCTCAACGCTACATTATTTTGAGTCTGATTCTTCAATCCAATTCGACGCTAGTTATACGTGAAATAGTTAGTGACACTCAGAAGAACAAGATAATGTATATAAAGTAGGAATGAATAAAGAATCATTCAATAATATGTTTAATCATCAAAATATCATGCAAGTACTAGATTTAATAGATTTGATATTTTTTTTTTGATAATGTTTAAGAATAAAAGAAGAATTTAAGATTGTGGTAATAATAAATAATTCAATATTAGGTGCCATGTAATTGAATTATTGGAGAGATCATTTGAATATTTTGATAAAATCATATATAAGTCCTAGCTAAACATAAAATTAACCCCAAAAAAGCAGTACTTTCTCTTTCATCCAAATCTCTACTTTAAGAACAATTTATGAGATTTAATTCAAGTTATTCTTAAAAAATCAACCTAAAAAAAGATTGTTTGAAATTATTCAACATTATTTGTAAGAAAATATCCTTAAAATATAAAAATGATGATTTATAAAATAGGCCTTAATAATTAAGTTGATGAATTAAAGATAATGATGATGATGAAAAAAATATTATTTTACGTGTAATTTTTTCATGGACAACTTAAGCATTATCCCCTAATTTTATAAGTAATTTGCATAATTTTACAAGGTAGGTTTCTTTTGAGACAGCCCATGTTTTTTAAAACTCTTTTTCTATTAACTATAATTTTCAAAAGATAAAAATTTAAATAATAAATTAAAAAATATTTAAAAATAATATATTACATATTTTCTAACACAAAAGTAATACCAAAAAAAAAAATAAAAAAAAACGCTGGTGGGCTGTGGCTCTGTCTGTGGAGAAATTATTCTGCACGGCCATCAAATAGTTCAAAGATAAATTATACCATGTCATAACAATGTTATATATAAAAAAATTGGGGGATTTACATACATACCACTTTATACTACTCTATTTACATATATAACACCTAAAACTCTAATATTACATATATACCACTTTATATTATTTTAATATCAAATATATCATCCATACTCATATTTGATATGAACATGAACTATGGGTGATATATATGTAATATTAAAATTTTAAGTATGAAATATGTAAATAAAGCAATATATACTGATATGTATGCAAATCTCCTAAAAAAATTACATGACACATTGTAATTAGTCACTAAACATCTTTGGTGACCGGACAAAATAATTTATCTTTTCTGTGAAAGGAAAGGTGGATAGAGCAGCCAAGCCTTCATCTACCGTCGAACTGACTTTGCGTTAAATTAATAAAATAAACAAAGCAAATGCGGCAAATTTTATTTCAGAGTGACCTGACCAACGGAAGAGCGGGCGATGCAGGCGGGACGAGGAGGCCGAGGATAGCAGATAGATTTAGGGTTTGAGCTTTGATTCTCCGGTTTTCTCGCATTCCAATGGACTTCTGGAATCATCCTGACGGTAACATTAACCACCATCTGGAGAGCAGGCGCATCGACTCTCTCCAGGTGATCAATCACCCAGCGCTATTTCATTCTGCTCTTGGCGTCGAGGGATTTCTTTTTGGATGGATGTAAAGATTGCTTTGTGCAATCGTGTTTAGTTCTTGCTAGCGCGTCTTGGCCCTGACGACTTGAATGCTGTCATGTGTTGGGAGCGTGGATATTCATCGCCTATGACCAAGAAATTTCTAGTGTTCATTCACCTTCCTTGCCTTGAGCTAAAATCCGTGTTTTTCAGGCCTTTAGATTATTCTGGGGATCATGAACTTTTGCTAGTGGATTTCACAAAATGTTTTTTCCTCGGGATAAGCTCTCTATGCTGGCGGCAAGGAAGTTGTGCTTTAATGTCACGTTTATCTACGCTTTAGCCTGTCTTTCCACCGGTGTTCATTTGAATGTGCAGTGTACACTGGTCTGATTTTCATTAATGAATCGATCTATTTAAGCTGAGAACGGTTAGCGGGGTATGAGATTCTTGATTAAGAAACTCAAGACTTGCGAGGAAGGGCTGATGGCGTGGCATCCTTTGTTGTCCTTGATTTGTTTCTTATTTAAAAACTCCCCGGGTTGAAGGATTACAATGCCAGTCTTCATTTCATTTACTGTTATGCTGGCCATAGCAGGCTTCGTCCCGGAGTAGAAAAAAAAGCATATTTTGAATACAATTCACAATTTGACACAGGGTTTGCCATATATATTACTTAATGTACAATTTAAGCTTTGCACTGCAAACAATTCTAATTCATTGCAGTCCTTTTAAATGTAAAGTTAGAAAGATGGGGACAAGTTTTTAGAAGATAAATCACATATGATTAGTGGAATTACTGTTGAGCGTATGATATTTAATTTTAAATCAATGCGATGCTATTGATTATTAAGCTATTTTATTAGAAGATAACGGGATAACTGTTGCCATATGTCTTAGTATGTTAACTTTATTATACAGAAGAAAGGTTTTATACATGTTTGGAGTGAAGACTTGGGAATTCAAATGATAAAGTGATTGTAAAGTACTATGTGATAAGAGAACATCATGGATGCTTAAATGTAATTTGTATTGAAATGCAATTACACTAGCTATGGTGTCATGGAGACTTGGTAAATTTTATAGCAAAGGAACTAATACCATTATGCTATAGGGATAATCTAGGGAAACAAGGAGATTATTGATAGACAAAATAAACTGAAAAAAAAGAAAATTGAATGTCATGTTGAATATGTGGCAAATCTAGACGCAATAGATAGAGAAATGATTATATCAGGAGGGTTATGGGAGTAACATTTATAACATATAACATATTAAAAGATGTATTTTAGGTGGTTTGGAGGACCATGTTTGTTCCTATTTTTAAGAATAAAGGTGATGCATAAGAGTGTGAATTATAGAGAAATAAATTAAGATGTCATACATTAACATCATGATAGTAATTGAGCATATGTTACAGTGAGATATTAATGTTTCTCAAAATCAAATTGGTTCATGCCGGGTAGGTCTACTATGAAAGCTATACGTTTGTTGAGAGATTTGATGAAGAAGTATACAGAGAGAGTAAGGTGGATCTACACATGATATTATTGATTTAGTGAAAAAGATATGATAAAGTTTCAAGAAACATGCTATGGAGAGTTCTAGAAAAGAAAGGAGATAATAATAATGCTTATTTTAATTCATTAAGGATATTTATACAGAAGTTGTTACTTGTATTCAAACACAAGGTTTTTTGACCAAGTATTTTCCTATTTTAGTTGGATTACGTTAAGGACCAACTTTAATCCCATATCTTTTTTTTAGTCATTGATTTTATTCTAGACATTTGCAAGAGGATGTACCATGGTGTTTGCTTTTTGCTTATGATGTTATTATTGTTAATAAGACTAGAGAGAGAGAGAGTTCAAAAAAAACTTGAATTATGGAGTTCAATCTTAGAGTCTAAAGGTTTTCGCTTGAGTAGATCTAAAACCAAATACATGGAGTGCAATTTTTACTAGTAATAAATATAGTAGTAGAATTGTGATACTGGATGATCAAGTCATTAATAAGAGTGTACATTTTATATATATCAGGTTTATTATTTAAATTGATGGTGAAATGATGGCGGTATTATTAGTAGAATTCAAGTTGGATGGTTGAAGTGGAGGAATGCATTGGGCCTCTTGTGTGATAGAAAAGTACTACTCAAGCTTAAGAGAAAAAATTATAAGATGTTGGCCATTAAAAAAAGCATAAATTAAGTGTTGCAGAGATGAGGATGCTCAGGTCGTTGAATGGTTTTACACTTCGACGAATGGTTTTACACTTGGAGATATAATGCGAAACGAGTATATGCGTGAAAAGGTTGGAGTAGTTCTAATGGAAAATAAGATTATAGAGAGCCATCTTAGATGGTTTGGTTACATAAAACGTCTGCCTTCCGGTGATCTGGTTAGGAGAGCAAATGTTTTAAATTTGTCATATGTTAAGAAAGTTAGAGGTAGATCTAAAAAGACTTGGTTATAAAATATTAGAAATGCCTTTTTTTTATTAGATTTAAATGAGAATTTGATTTTTAATACCATAGAGAAAAATGATTCATGTTGCTGAACCCACATAGTAGGATAAAGGTTTGATATTGTTATTGTTTTGTTGGTTAAATACAATAAATGATAGAGATGAACAAGTAAGTAGAAGAAAATTAATGTAAAATGACCAGGTAGAAAACGTGGTGGATTGAAGATAATTTGTATAAAAGTTTTGTAAAGAAGATTTGCCTAAAATAGATTTACAACCTTATGAGAGACTTAATTGGAATGAATGAAGAATGAGGATTTATAAAGCAGATCCCAAATAGTTGGAATAAGGCTATTACTGTTGTTGATGATGCTTTTTACCAATAGTATTTCATCATTTGGCTTTTCTTAAAATGTACTGCTGAATATTGGGTAGAGTTGTCCGTTATGGTCTAAGGTTAGTAAATTTAGGTGAGTGCTTTGGCTTTGTAAGTTTATTTACTGTTAACAAATTGATTATTTTTTTAATTGCATTGTCAGCATGTAAAAGAACTTCATTTTGTATGTCAGTTTTATGTAAGATGTTTAGCAGTCTAATGGACAATGTGGACTTGCGGTTTTTTTTTTAGCAAGCTTTCCATCGTTTTATGTATACCCGTTATAAATTTATTTATTTTTTTGCAGTCTTCCTATGCTCAAATGCATTCACTTGTAGAAGTTTTTGGCCTATTAGTCGGATGAAGCATTCTGTTAGGATTTACTAAATATTATGAAGGTTTGGACACGTTGGTCCCGCATGCAATTTTATTTACCAGAGATCTAACACAATCTATCATGAAATAATTGTTCCTTAAGCCCTGTACGATGCTTTCCATCCGGATATTTGATTGTAGCATTTAGCCTATGTGCGTTTGTTCTACTAAATAGTTTTTATATTGCTATTTCTGTATACCATTCTTCTCCGTTATGTTTATACAGTTTATAGTTTTCTGTGACAACCAATGAATTGGTAACAATACACTAAGTAAAATTCAGCATGTCTCACTAATCTCGCAGCTTCCGAAATCTATGACCGTTTTTCCTTTTTTTTTTTTGTTATTTTTGTATCATGCAGTGCATGCTAACCTTAAGCTTCATTTTTCTTTTACAATTTAACTTAATTGCTTTGATATTTTTGGGCTGACTTACATGTATGATTTTAATGATAACTTAGGAGATGAACCATCGGTTGCAAATGCATTCATCTTTGGTTCGAAGGCTTGCCCTTGATAAAGTCATGGAGGTTTGTCTTTACAAGCGTATTTGATGTCATTTAATTTGTTGCAAGCTATTGATAAGTTGTGTGAAAATTCAAATATCATTAGCTTTTATGCCTTAATGTTCCAACTGTAGCTATTATTTGTCTCTTTTTAAGCATTGATTTGTCTATATTTAGAGGCAGTTGATAGGAAAAACTTGTAGATCTCAAGTATTTCCTATCAATCTTCGGAAAATAGCGAGAATCCTTCACAAAAGTCCGCACAAAATCACGAAAATAGTAGATAATTTGTATTATTTGATGGAAGGAAAACGGAAAATAGCAAGATACAATTGATCCTCTATTTGAGAGGAGGATCGATCTCTCCCAAATCTCTAAATGCCGCTAGAGCCCAAAGAAAACCTAAATCTAAGAGATCTCAAATTTCAGCCAAATTAAAGATGCCCTAACTCTAGGAAAATAAAGTATTTAATGCATACAAATCAAAAGGAAATCCCTAAACAATCACTACATTCAAATTTCCCTTCCAAATCCCTCAAAGATCCTTCCTAAATGGCTTTGTTCGAACCCGACGAGCGTGCGGCTGAAACGGGAGGCGGAGACTTCTGCCTCGTTGCGCCTGGGCCGGTCCCACGTGGACCGGCTGAACAGGTCCATTGGACCGGTCTAACAATACTCCCCTCCCGAAGATCCACCTTGTCCTCAAGGTGGAGATATACTCGTGTTCCGGTGGAGGTGGCCATCCTTGAGGTGGCTGAAAATCCTTACCAATTTGCTGAATTAGGGGTTGCCCTGAAAGAAAAATTTCTCCTCCCTCCTTCCTGATCACATCTAGCTTGTGCAGTCCAACCAGAAAATCTTTCCCCACCTCTTGAAGGCCCTTAACCATGGTCTTTAATGATACCATGGCTTTGGATAGCCCTGCATCTCCCCTTATAACCATCTTTCTCCCATCCACAATTAGTTTCATCGTGAGTGCTCCCCAATTGTCCTTGGTTTCCCTTAAGGTTTGCAACCACTTCATTCCCAGGATGACATCAATACTTCCTAATTCTAGTGGAAGAAAATCCTCCCTTACTTGAATCCCTTGGATGGTCAACATCACTCCTCTACAGATCCCCTGGCCTTTCTCTACCTTCCCTATACCCATCATCACTCCATAACAACCGTTGTCCACCAATTTCACTCCCAATTAGTCGACGACCTAAGTGGAAATGAAATTGTGGGTAGCCCCACTATCAATTAGCACCACCACCTCCCTGCCCTCTATCTCCCCCTTCACCTTCATGGTATGATTCGTAGTGAATCCTACCACTGAGTTCAGGGAAACCTCAGCCAGATCCAAGTGTAGCTTCTCCTCCATCTCCTCTGTCTCATCCTCACCTCCCTCAGTTTCCTCGTCATCGCAGATGGTGAGAACCTGAAGAGTTTGGTCCTTGCACCGATGCCCTGGCGTATACTTCTCCTCGCACCTAAAACACAACCCCTTTGCCTTCTTCTCCTGCATCTCCTTCTCTGTTAGTCTCTTGAAATTTTCCCCACTCCCTCCTCCTACTGGCTTCTCTCTGGTGGTCTCATTAATGTTGCCTGAGGCAGGCCCCTTGGGTGCTAGAAGAGTGGCCGTAGTCTTGTAAGAGCCTCCTGAGCTGCTGCTCCTAGCTCCCTTCTCCAGATTCTTCTTATTTTCCACCAGCTGTGCCAACATTGTGGCCTCCCCCAAGTCACTAGGCATCAGAACTTTCACTGTCGCTCGAATCTCTGCCTTCAACCCCTTCATGAAGTTCCCTTCCAATACCGTATCTGATAATCGCTCCACCCTACTGGCTAGGTGCTCAAACTATTCCCGGTAGTCTGCTACTGATCCCTCCTATGCCAGAGCAAAGAACTGCTTATAGAAATCTCCTCCCCGGTCGGTTTGAAAACGTTATATTATGCAGTCCTTGAATTCCCTCCAGTTCTTGATAGGTCTCCTCTGATCTCTCCACTTGTACCATGACAGTGCCTTCCCCTCCAAACATAGGCCTGCTGCTGTTAGTTTCTGCTCCTCTGTTAGTCCATTAACGACAAAGTACCTTTTCACCTTATAGATCCACCCATACGCATCCTCCCTCTCGAAGATAGGCATATTCAACTTCCACACCTTATGATATCCACCATTCCCCCTTATTCCTCCATAGCTTCTCCTCTCCCACGTGCTCGGCCCACTCCACGTCTCCCGGTTTTCCCTTGCTCTGCCATAGCTCAAACCCCCTTCAAATTCCCATCTTCTTCCTTCAAAATCATCACCTCGACGACCATAATGTCCCTCCCGGCATTCCCAATCAACACTCCTTTGCTCCGTCCCTCCATACCCATACCTACCTCCTTTATCCTCCCTTTGGAAAGACTCCAGATAGGGTTTCCTTCTTTCTCCCTCTACGATTTCCACTTCATCTTCCTCCCTACGAATTTCAGAATTCGTGTTTTTTCTTTCCTCTTTCGCCATGGAAGCCGCCGTTTGGTTGTGGATTTTCCATTCTTTCTTCATCATGTCCCGGAGATCGGCTACTTGTCCTTCCTTGGAGGAAATCCTTTCCTCCACTATTGTCTTGATTTGGTTCATCTCCCCGTCAAGCCTTTCTTCTAGCACATCAACTTTCTTGGCCGCCATCTCGATCCGAACTTTTGTAAATCCAAAAATTCCCGATTTGGATTACACAAACAGCTCTTCGTCCCTTCCCGATCAAAAATCAGCTGCCGAACTACACCAGAATCAGCCCACGAACGATCCCAAGGCTTGCTCTGATACCAATTTGATAGGAAATACTTGTAGATCTCAAGTATTTCCTATCAATCTTCGGAAAACAGCGAGAATACTTCACAAAAGTCCGCACAAAACCACGAAAACAGTAGATAATTTGTATTATTTGATGGAAGGAAAACAGAAAATAGCAAGATACAATTGATTCTCTATTCAAGAGGAGGATCGATCTCTCCCAAATCTCTAGACGCTGTTAGAGCCCAAAGAAAACCTAAATCTAAGAGATCTCAAATTTCAGCCAAATTCAAGATGCCCTAACCCTAGGAAAACAAAGTATTTAATGCATACAAATTAAAAGGAAATCCCTAAACAATCCCTACATTTAAATTTCACTCCCAAATCCTTAAAAAATCCTTCCTAAATGGATCTGTTTGAACCCGGCGGGCGTGCGGCTGAAACGGGAGGCGGAGGCTTCCGCCTCGATGCGCCTGGGCCGGTCCCACGTGGACCGGCTGGACCAGTCCATTGGACTAGTCTAACAGCAGTCTACCTAAATGTTCTTTTGTTCTGCAGATAATATTCAAGCTTCTTTACAACTGTTTATGTTGTTAGGATTTAGGAATGGTGGGCACATAGCAATGAGTTTCTTTAAACTACTTGTCTAGCTAATTTTTCATTTAAATCATTTGGTTTTCTTTTCTTATTTCATTTAAATGAATATTCAACTTTTTTAACAAGTTTTCATGATGCTAAGATTCATCCTAATGATGGGCTCACAACGACAACTTATATTAAACTACTTTTCTTGTCAGGCTTACACTTATTAAATAATTTGGTTTTAATTTTCTTTTTTATTTCTGACATCTAGAACTTTTGGATGTGTCCCTGTTTTTATGTCTTTGAAGATTTGTTGTGACTTACTAGATTCAAACAAAGGATTGTATCGAAATAATACATGAACATCAAATTTAAATGCAAGTATGCCTACTAGAAAAAAAAAAAAAAAAAAAACGTTGAAGTTTTGGATATGCTGATATATTTCTAAAGTGATATCGATCCTTCAACAAAAACAACAACAACAACATCATGTCATGTGTGGTCAGCTACACGAATCATTTCTCTCCATCGTGTCTTGTTAAGAGTCAAAATTTCATTTAAATTTAATAAAAAATTTATTTTTTAATATTTTCAGTCAAGTCTTTTTAGGTATACTGATAGGAAACACTTGGATTTCCAAGTGTTTCTCACCAAGATCAAGTAGATCCAAGGAGAAAACTGCTGTCCACAGCAGAAAAAAAACAGCCAAAACTCAAGAAAAATCTGAGAGGAAAGCGTAGGAAAACGATGCAAACACTTTTATTTCGATAACGGATGAAAAGCACTTGCAAGATACAACTTTCCTTCAATTCGAGAGGAAGGAAAAACTCTCCAAAAGATCTCCGGCGAAGCCAAGAGCCCAAGACACCAAAACCTAGATCTCAAAACAATTCAAATTCAAGATGATCCCCTCATTCCCCCCCAAACTCCTAATTATACAAAATTAATCATAAAGGACAATCATAAACTTCCTAAAACAGCCTTTTACGTTCAAAATTTCCCTCCTAAACTTCACGGCTCACGGCAGAGCCGTTTCCGCCCGTCCGCGTCTTCTCGCGAGCGTCTCGCGTAGACGCGGACCGGTCCCTGCTGGACCGGTCCAACCGGCCCATCCTGGGCCGGTCTAACATTACCGCCCTCCCAAAGAATCACCTTGTCCTCAAGGTGAAAATCTGGAAACTGCTGCTTCATCCTCCAGTATGGCTCCCACGTAGCCTCGTAGTCAGGAAGGTTCTTCCACTGGATCAACACTTCCTTAGTTTTATCTTCTTTCTGGCGCACCCCTTTGAGTTCCATAGGTTCTAGAATCACCTCTAAGTCCTCAGTCAGGGTTGCTGGTAGCTCAGAATTGGCGGTGTGCTCCCCAATGGCCTTCCTCAATTGTGACACGTGAAACACTGGATGTATAGTTGCCGATGGAGGTAGTTTCAATCTGTATGCTACTGCCCCAATCTTCTCCAGTACTTCATAGGGCCCAAAGTACCTTGGAGCCAGCTTTTCATTCCTTCTGTTGGCAACTGTCTTCTGTCTATATGGTCGGAGCTTCAGAAACACCCTCTCCCCTGCTGCAAACTGTTTGTCCTTCCTATGCCCATCCGCCTGCTTCTTCATAATTTGCTGTGCTCTCAGTAGATGCCTTTTTAGCTCTTCCAGTACTCGGTCTCTCTCCTCTAAGTACTCTTCTACTAACGAAACAGGAGTGCTGCTACTCCCAAAATGGACCAAGTGTGGAGGATCCCTTCCGTACAGCACTTTGAATGGCGTCATCTGTGAAGCTGAGTGAAAAGAGGTGTTGTACCAGTATTCTGCCCAAGGTAACCATTTGGCCCAAAGCTTAGGTGTCTCCGACACAAAACACCTCAAATAGGTTTCTAAGCTCCTATTAACCACCTCCGTTTGGCCATCTGTCTGTGGGTGATAAGCGGTGCTCCTTTTCAAAACTGTTCCTTGTAACTTGAACAGCTCCCTCCAAAAATGACTGAGGAACACCTTGTCTCTATCGGACACTATTGCCTCTGGTATCCCATGCAACCTGACCACCTCTCTGATGAAT
Source organism: Dendrobium officinale (assembly GCA_019514585.1). Taxonomy (NCBI): domain Eukaryota; kingdom Viridiplantae; phylum Streptophyta; class Magnoliopsida; order Asparagales; family Orchidaceae; genus Dendrobium; species Dendrobium officinale. The sequence continues at coordinate 10,204,352 of CM033686.1, forward strand.
GCTGAAGCCACTGTTACTGCGGTGTAAGGATGTCGGAGGGGAATAAAATGAGCATACTTGCTCAGCCTATCCACCACCACCAGGATCACTGTGAAGCCTTCTGAACGGGGCAGCCCATCTATGAAGTCCATGGATATTTCCTCCCATACTCTTCCTGGTAACGCCAATGGTTGTAGTAGCCCCCCCTGGTGACATAGCCATGTATTTGTTCCTCTGACAAATCTCACATCTGGCCACCATCTCCTCTACATCTCTATGCATTCCCTTCCAGTAAAGCTCAGCCGCAATCCTCCTGTAGGTCTTCTGCACCCCAGAATGACCCCCAACCGCGCTCCCATGAAATTCTTGGAGTATGTTTGGGATGTGGATAGAAGTCCTGGGCATCACGAACCTCCCTTGATAAAGCAATCTGTCCCCCTCTACTGAGTACCCTGGGTGGCTATCACCTTCCCTTAATAAATCAGCCCTGATCTTTCCCAACACCTCATCCTTCGAGCTCTCTACTTTGATTGCCTCCCAATCTAGCATCAAAGGAACAGACACAACCACTGTCTGTAGTTCACCCAATCGTCTGGACAAGGCATCCGCAGCTTTGTTTTCCCCGCCTGGTCTGTACTGAATTTCAAAGTCATACCCCAGCAACTTTGAAAGCCATCGCTGATGCTCTTCCGTCACCATCCGCTGCTCCAACAAGTACTTCAGACTTCTCTGATCTGTTCTGACAATGAAATGCCTACCTAATAGGTAGGGGTCGCCACTTCTGGATGGCTAAGACAATAGCCATCAAATTCCCTCTCATAGACTGACTTCAGCCTGGCTCTGGCTGCTAATACCTGGCTGAAGTAGGCAATGGGTCGACGATTTTGCATGAGCACTGCCCCCAATCCGTACCCGGAAGCATCAGTCTCCACTATGAAGGTCTGAGTGAAGTCCGGTAGAGCTAGGACTGGACTGGTACCGTGGTCATAGCCTTCTTTAGTGTCTCAAATGCTGCTGTGGCTGCCTCTCCCCATAGGAATCCATCTTTCTTTAGCTGTTCTGTTAGTGGCCAAGCTATAGTACTGTACCCTTTAACAAATCTCCTATAGTATCCTGTAAGTCCTAAGAATCCTCTCAATTCCTTCAGATTCTTAGGCAATGGCCATCTCAACATCGCCTCCACCTTTGCCTGATCAGCTGCCACCCCCTTCCTTGGATACTACATGGCCCAAGTATTCCACCCTAGATTGGCCAAAACAACACTTCTTCAGATTGGCTCTCAGCTGATGCTCCTGTAGAACTTCCAATACCAACTTCAAATGCTTCATATGCTCCTCCTCAGTTCTACTGTATACCAAGATGTCATCAAAGAACACAAGCACAAACTTCCTGAGATACGGTCTGAACACTCTATTCATCAGTGATTGGAAAGTCGCAGGGGCATTGGTAAGCCCAAACGGCATCACCAGAAACTCATAATGCCCCTCATGTGTTCTGAACGCCGTCTTAGAGATGTCTTCCTCCCTCATCCGGATCTGATGGTATCCCGACTTCAAATCCAGTTTGGAGAATATCACTGCTCCATACAGTTCATCCAAAAGTTCATCAATCACAGGAATGGGAAATTTATCTGGGATAGTCTCCTTATTCAAAGCCCTATAATCCACACAAAATCTCCAGCTTCCATCTTTCTTTTTGACCAGTAATACGGGGCTAGAGAAAGGACTTACACTAGGTCTGATGATCTTTGCCTCCAGCATTTCACTAATCAACCTTTCAATTTCATCTTTCTGAATCTGGGGATAGCGGTAGGGTCGTACGCTAATCGGTGACACCCCTTCCCTTAGTAGAATTGCATGCTCTTGTTCTCTGACCGGTGGTAACCCTTGAGGTGGCTGGAACACCTCGCTGAACTGTTGGATGACTGGTTGAACTACAAGAGAAATGTCTCCTTCTTTTCCCACACTAACTTTTTCCAATCGTTGCAGCTCCACCAAATATCCACCCCCAACCTCCTGGATGGTTCGGATCATGGACTTGAGAGACACCCCCGTCCTAGACAGGCCGACATCTCCCTGTATCACCATTCTCCTCCCTTCCACTACCAGTTCCATCCTCAGTTCTCCCCAGTTCACCTTGGTCTCCCCCAAAGTCTGCAGCCACTTCATTCCCAAAATCACATCAGTACTTCCCAATTCTAAGGGAAGAAAATCCTCCCTCACCTGTATCTCCTGAATGGTCAGCATCACTCCTCTACAAACTCCTCTCCCCATTTCCACCTTCCCCGTGCCCATCATTACCCCATAACCACCGGTATCCACTAGTGCCATACCAAGCAACTCAACAAGCCGGGTGGAAATGAAATTGTGGTTTGCCCCACTATCTATCAGAACCACCACCTCGTGGTCAGCTATCACCCCTTTCACTTTCATAGTGTGACTCGAAGTGAATCCCACTACAGAGTTCAGGGAGACTTCTGCCACATCCAGGTGCAACTTCTCCTCCTCCTCCACTTCTGACCTGCTCCCACCTTCCTCTTCGTCTTCCTCGTCTTCGCAAACAAGGAGAACCTGAAGAGTCCGGTCCTTGCACCTATGTCCCCGGCATGTACTTCTCGTCACATCTAAAGCACAATCCCTTGGCCCTCTTCTCCTGCATCTCCTTATCAGTAAGCTTTTTAAAATTTCCCCCAGGCCCTCCTCCTCCAGACCTCTCCTTTGGTACTTCTCGTGTACCCCCCGGTGCAGCTCCCTTGGATGCTAAAAAACGTGGTCGTCATCCTGTGGGATCCCCCAGAGCTGCTGCCTCGAGTCCCCCTCTCCAGATGCTTCTGGTCCTCGACCAACTGTGCCAACTCCATGGCCTCCCCCAGGTCGTGTGGTCTCATCACTCTAACGGCGGCTCTGATTTCTGGTCTGAGCCCCTTCATGAAGTTCCCTTCAAGCACGGTATCAGAAAGACGATCCAACCTGCTAGCTAGGTACTCAAACCTGTCCCGGAACTCTGCCACTGTCCCTTCCTGTGTCAGTGCAAAGAACTGCTCATAGAAATCCCCTCCGCTGCTGGTTCGAAAACGCTCTAGCAGGCAATCCTTGAACTCCCCCCAGCTTCGAATAGGTCGCCTCATGTCCCGCCACTGGTACCATGCCAGTGCCTTCCCTTCCAAACACAGTCCTGCCGCTGTCAGTTTCTCCTCGTCTGTCAATCCGTTGACTGCAAAATACCGTTCCACCTTGTAGATCCAGCCATGGCCATCTTCCCCCTCAAAGATGGGCATCTTCAACTTCCTCACCTTCGGATCCCTTCCGTTACCCCGGTACTCCCCATAACCTCCCATTCCTCGAAGATGAGGTGCTCCCCAAGTGTCCCGGTCCTCCCTCCCACGTTGGTATCCGAGTCCATCGTCATAATCCCCTCTTCCCCTTTCAGAATCAGCACCTCGACGCTGAAATTCAGCACCTCGACGCTGATATTCTCCTCTTCTTTCGCCAAATTCTGCACTTCCCTCATATTCTCCCCTCCGGCCTTCAAAATCCATACCTTGACGCTGAAAATCAGCACCTCGACGCTGAAAATCAGCACCTCGGCGCTGAAAATCAGCACCTCGACGGTCATTCCCCAGGCTCATCTCCTCTCTAGAAAGTGGCTCTAGAGGTGGCATGTCGTCGTCTCCCTCAAGGATCTCCACAGCCGGATTCCTCCTCCCCCGAGGCGGGTTCGGATTTCCTCCTACGCCATGGTCGCCGACAGTCTCTCTTGCATCCGACGCCGTCGGATTAGTCTTCATCTCAAGTAATTTCTTCATCATCTCTTCCATGGCCGTGAATTTTCCCTCCAACCTTTCGTTGTTGGTGGTGATTTGATTTTGAAATTCAAAAAATCTTTCTTCCAAATCGGTTTTCAATTGACCGATCTCGCCTTCCAAGACGTCCACCTTCTTTCCGGCCATTGCTCTCCTCACGGATCTCCCAAAATCTTCTTCCGGATAAGATAAACTCGCTGAAATTTCAGAATTTCAGCCGCCGGTGGTCCCAAATCGATGCTCTGATACCAATTTGATAGGAAACACTTGGATTTCCAAGTGTTTCTCACCAAGATCAAGTAGATCCAAGGAGAAAACTGCTGTCCACAGCAGAAAAAAACAGCCAAATTTCAAGAAAAATCTGAGAGGAAAGCGTAGGAAAACGATGCAAACACTTTTATTTCGATAACGGATGAAAAGCACTTGCAAGATACAACTTTCCTTCAATTCGAGAGGAAGGAAAAACTCTCCAAAAGATCTCCGGCGAAGCCAAGAGCCCAAGACACCAAAACCTAGATCTCAAAACAATTCAAATTCAAGATGATCCCCTCATTCCCCCCCAAACTCCTAATTATACAAAATTAATCATAAAGGACAATCATAAACTTCCTAAAACAGCCTTTTACGTTCAAAATTTCCCTCCTAAACTTCACGGCTCACGGCAGAGCCGTTTCCGCCCGTCCGCGTCTTCTCGCGAGCGTCTCGCGTAGACGCGGACCGGTCCCTGCTGGACCGGTCCTTTGAGCATTCTCATCTTTGTAACACTTAACTTTATGCTTCTCTTTTAATGACCAACATTTTGCGCCATTAAGCATTGCATGTTTCACCATAATCTTATAGAATTTCCCTTTAAGTTTGAGGTGTACTTTTTTAACAAATTTTTATGATGTTAAGGTTCACCCTATTTCTTCATCACTTTGAACAATAGATTCAAGATATCTAAAACGTGTACTTTTATTAATGTCTTGATCGCCTAAAGTCACAATACCGCCACTAGAACATTACCACTAAATTTACACTCCATGGAATGATCTCGATCCATTCCATCACATTTAATTAAACCATAATAATTGTAAACTTTAGTTGAGCTTTTGTGTGTGAAAGGCGCAAATCCTTTATCTTTGAAAGCAATTGATTTGGAGGCCAATTGCTTTAGTAGAACTTTTATGATTTTTAAAATTTTTTTTGGCTATCAGTGATCTATAATGAACTCGTCAGCACAATATGATTGCATTATGATATCAATTAACTTGGGAATACTGACACTGAAAGCTATGAAATTGATAGGATTTTATACAACCTACGATATTTTCAAGCATGCATACAAAGATCTAAGATTTACCCATAAAATTAAGTGCAACGACCTTCCTAGATAATGATTAGATGATATAGGAAAATAGATTACCTTGAAATTCATCATCAAATCCCTAATTAAGGTAGCTTGCATTCATTCTTTCCTTCTTTATGGGATCAATTAGAGAGAGAGAGAATATAAGTATCAAGGTAAAATGAGAGAGAATGGTTTCCTTGTACATAATTAGAGAGATCGGAGAGAAAAGGAGGGATTGATATTCCCTTTCTTGGATGGAGTGCCCGACAACCTCAATGAAAGAAAGAAGATCCTTTGATAGAATAAGAGAGAGAGACTATCTATCAATTGAAGTGTTTTGTATTCAATTGATTTCAAACCTAGTCATAGGCTCTTTTTATAGATATTGAAATTTTTAATAGAGAAATAAAAATTTAGGTGAAAAATTTAAATTTAGCCTAAAAATAAGAAGCATTTGTAAATATCAGGATAGAATAATTCCTAACCGTTCTAGATAAGCTATTTAATAAGGCAAATCCTTATCTCGACACTTAACATATTTATTTTGATAATTAAAAGGAAATTATCTTGATAATTAGGGAGTGTTCCTCGAAATCCTTTTTTTTGTTATTGGTCATGGATAGAGAATTTTGACTCTTAACGATACATAATGGAGAAAAAGATTCATGTAGCCGACCCCACATAGTGGGATAAAGGCTTGTTGTTATTATTGTTGTATTGGTCATGGATAGAGAAATGAATTTATTGGTTTTAATTTAGCATTTTCTTTGATTCTTTAGAGTTAATTAGAACTTTGTTTTGTCCCCTTTCTTATGATTAAAATCTTCTCTGAATGTGATGCGGGCAAAAGATATAGGAAGCCTATACCCTTCGCCCACAAAAGAGACACGACGGACTTCTAACGACGAAATTGAGAAGGAGGAGAAAAGAGACGAGAACAATAGGGAAGAACAAACTCTTACATTTCAATTTAAACTAAACAAGTAAAAAAACTATGACGACGACTTACAAACAACACGACAGACACCCTAAAGTTGCTGCACTTTGAGAAGAATGATACATGTGGAGCGGCACTTGCGGAGAGACGAAAGAGATTAGAATCCCGAGAAGAAAGGGTGGAAAGAGCCCGCAGGATTTCCGGAGGGGATGAGAAAAGAAGGTTGGAAAGAGCCCGCAGGATTTACGAGCAACCCGCAGGTTAACAGATTTTCAAAAATCAAATATCATTCACTATTCAAAACATTACATAACCCCTCATATTTATAGGTATGAAAGGGGAATACAAAAGGACACAAACATTAAATTAACACATAATTCAAAGCATTAAAAAGCATAGAAATCTCCCCCCAAAGCTCTCGGTTTACACCCAAACTAGGAACCAAGGAGACAACCACGGGAGACAAAGGGAACCGCACGGACCGAGAGCCACAGCCACGGGAAACGAGGGGCGGACACGGAACAAGGAGCCAGCCGTGAGATCCCAAGAGGTAAAGCACAAAATTCAACTTCCCATGGTGGAATTTAAGGAGCCACACATGGGAAGACTAAACAACAATCCTGGATTCCCAAAAGCCATATTTTGGAAATCCAAGAGACAACTTTTAAGACATTAAAAATTATAATAAAAGTGCATTTAAATAAAGATAAATATGAACTAAAATTGTTAGCTCATAATGAGCTAACCCTTAGTTCAATAAATGAACTAAAGTTCAGCTCATAAATGAACTAAAAGTTTAGCTCAAATATGATGAACTAATAGACTCAAGGGAAGCCAAAATATGATTTATTTTGGACTAGTGTTGACCCCCCCTTTGTCTACATCAGAATGATAGGATTTGTGGAGTTAGTTTGGATTTATTTAAATATCTCCTTGGACGGCTATATGTAAACTCCTTATTTTTAACCCACTGGCATGATTCTAGGTTTTTATTGATACCATATGCCATCTTATTTAAACTTGTAGAAAGTACCTTGGCCTTGATTTGGCATGATTAAATGTTCTATTTTATTTATTTACTCAATTCAATCCTAATTATCAGAGTTTGGTTAGACTCTTGGATCATGCTTTCCTACTTTTTAAGTTATGGAGACTAATTTTGTTTTCCCTATAAAGAAAAATGTGTTGCACAGAGTCAAATGTTGACCTTCGTGGTTAAATTGCTATGGGGGGTTTTGGGGTAAAGCCCCTGAAAGGAATGCTAATAAATAATTTGATTGAGAATGATGATGATAAAAAAAGTGTGACATCGGGAATCACCAAATTTGATGGATTTTACTTTACATTATGGAGGATGCTGATATACGATTATCTTTTTGACAAGCAGATGCACTTGCCCTTGAATAAGAAGCCTGAGACTATGAATGATGTAAAGTTGAATCCCCTTGATGGACATGTTCTTGGAGTGATATGGTTGACGGTGATGAAGAACATTGCTAGCAAATTGGCAATGGTAAATTTCATTGCTGTTTTGATGTCAGTTGTTAGATATATATACCATAAGCCATCAATATTCGGCAAGTTATATTGAAAAAAAAAAATCTAAAGATGTTTCAGTAGTGGAACACTAAAACAAGTTCAACGTGATCATGAATCAATTGGTCTTAGTAGAGATTATATTTGATGATGAAATGTGAGCTCTTGGTTTGGTTATTGAATTGCTAGGAACCTATGAGGGTCATCGTAAGAAATCCAACAGGGAATTCAAAACTAAAGTTATATGATGATCGGGATGCTTTTTTTGTAGAGGTCCGAAGGAGATTTTCTTGAGAAGTCTAGTCGTCAAATTATGTTTTGAATGCTGAGGCTAGGGGAGTTTTGAGATGTCTTCCAACAAGGGTATTTATAACATGGGAAAATCGAAGAATGATAGAAGCAAGTCTAGCAATGGATAGATTGTGGGGTGTCAGAATTATGCCAAGATTGGTCTCTTGAAGGAGAATCGCAGATAACTGAAGAGAACAATGATCATAAGTATGATGCATCGAACCTAGACGTTGCATAGATACATGATATTGATTCTTTGGTGTTAGATTTAGACACTTCTTTTAATGCCACTGTACGCCTCAAAATGTTGGAGGACTATATTGCCATGAATCATGAAGATGATTCTTTGACTGATGGTGAACCTTGGGATATTGTTAGTGTTGGTTACATTTGGTTGAAAGCGGGTTAACATGGCAATTTGGAAGATTTCAATGGTGAAACATATGGCTAAGTTGATTTGCAACTTAATTTCAAGAGGGCAATTGTATGGTGAAGGTCATTATAATAGTGGTGATCAGAAAGTCATTAAGGGAGCCATGGTGGTTGCTCTACAACAACAACAACAACAACAAGCCTTTATCCCATTATATGGGGTTGGCTACATGAATCCATTTTCTCCATTGTGTCCTGTTAAGGGTTAAATTCTCATCTAAATCTAATAAAGAAATATCATTTCAAATATTTCTAAACAAGTCTTTTTAGGTCTATCTGTCACGACCCGGCCCGAGTACTCGATCTAACGAGGCGGGTACTAAAAGTCGGACGATAATATTTTTAGACAAAACTTTTTCATTGTACTAAAGAGCCATAAAACACAAAAGGAACATTACCTGTCATCATTTGCACGTCGCCTTCTGTAAACATGTTCTTCTCTTTCAGCCATTTCTTCTTTAGAACTTACCTGAAATATTTAAACTTGTGGTTTGAGTTTACTAAGTAAACTCAGTGGGTAGCTATTTAATAATCATCATAATTAATCTTATTAAACATCGTTATTTATTTACATTAAATTAATTCTTTGCAATACTTTATACATCTCTGAATATTTTCTTTTGAAACAATATAAAACATTTTATAGCTTTAAATGATTCATTCATATTTCTTTTCTTTCTATTTACTTTGCACAGGAGCACCGTCTCAAAGTACCTGAAGGTACAACCTTTTCCATTTGCTTTCATTTTTCCATTTCCATAGTCCTTTTCCATTTCCATAGCCTTTTCCTTTTCCATTTTCGTGCACGAGTACGGCGTCCCCAGCCAGTACCATAAGGGGGTGAACTCCTGAATTATTCGCATATATCATTTCTTTTGCATTTTCCATAACATTTCTATTCTATTTCACATGTCGTTTTCTTCTCAATATTTCTTTTCTATATATTATTCAATTCATTTATTTCTCATTAGAAATAATAATTTCAATTACTTAAGCATTTAATCTTTCAACATTTCGTACATTGTAGTCTTTAAATTGAAACTTTGAAAACGGAAGAAAATGCTAAAACTTGAATTTCATAATTAATTACCCACTTTGAACTTCTCAGGTCGACGATGCTTGATTTACTCTTGAATCAATTTCCTTTCTTGTTGAATCCTCGTGGGATCAACACTTATGACTTGATCTTTCACTTCCTAAAACCATTAATTTCAAACAATAATTTCTATCAAAATAATATATTTGATTTAAATATCAAATAACATTTAAAACTGAAATGATAGAAATTCACTTACAAATCTTGAATGGAAATTTCTCAATTTCTCAAAATCTTTCTTCTCGCAAATCTCTTTTTCTTCGCTTCAATCCCTTCCTTATCTTGCAAGGAACATGTCTCTCACTTAAACGAAGTAGAAGAAGCAATTTATAAAAAAAATCTGGAAGAAATTCCAACAAACCTTTTTCCTTTTTCCTTCTTCGTTCGTTTCTCTCGTTCTTCAATTCCTCCCAAAATAACACTCTGATAACGATAGGAATGAAAAGGAATCATTATTTCTTATCCTCCAACGCGATCGACTGCTAAAAATGGCGAAAGAAAACTCGAAAACCTACCTTCGCACGTTCGGTCGTCCGCCCTCTTCGTTTCCCTGTTCTGTTCGCGAAACCAACCCCGCTCGGGGTCGCGGCTATTAAAAGGAGGCGGGTGGCCGGTTCGGTTGAACCGGCCCCCAAACCGGTTTATCACAATCTCTCCTACTAAAAAAAAATTTCGTCCTCGAAATTAAAAAAATAAAGTAATAACACATACCTTAGTTAAAGAGATGAGGGTATTGATTTCTCATTTCAGCTTCCCGTTCCCAGGTGGCATCTCTTTCTAATCCATGTTTCCATAAAATCTTTACAAAAGGAATTGTCCTATGTCTCAGTTGTTTTACATCATAATCCAGTATTCTTTCAGGTTCCTCAACATATCTCAAATCAGGTTGCAATTCAATGGATTTTGACTGTATTCTTTTAGAATCATCTGAGACATACTTCCGAAGCACTGATATGTGAAACACATTATGAATTCCTTGCATGTGTACTGGTAGATCCAATTTGTATGCCATATTCCCAATCTTTTCAATGATTTCATAGGGACCTATGAATCTTGGGCTCAACTTCCCTGTCGTTCCAAATCTTTGAACACCTTTCATTGGGCTAACTTTTAAGAAAACAAACTCTCCAACTTCAAATTCCACTGGTCGGTGCTTTGCATCATAATACTTTCGGTGCCTTTTGTCACGACCCGGCCCGAGTACTCGATCTAACGAGGCGGGTACTAAAAGTCGGACGATAATATTTTTAGACAAAACTTTTTCATTGTACTAAAGAGCCATAAAACACAAAAGGAACATTACCTGTCATCATTTGCACGTCGCCTTCTGTAAACATGTTCTTCTCTTTCAGCCATTTCTTCTTTAGAACTTACCTGAAATATTTAAACTTGTGGTTTGAGTTTACTAAGTAAACTCAGTGGGTAGCTATTTAATAATTATCATAATTAATCTTATTAAACATCGTTATTTATTTACATTAAATTAATTCTTTGCAATACTTTATACATCTCTGAATATTTTCTTTTGAAACAACATAAAATATTTTATAGCTTTAAATGATTCATTCATATTTCTTTTCTTTCTATTTACTTTGCACAGGAGCACCGTCTCAAAGTACCTGAAGGTACAACCTTTTCCATTTGCTTTCATTTTTCCATTTCCATAGTCCTTTTCCATTTCCATAGCCTTTTCCTTTTCCATTTTCGTGCACGAGTACGGCGTCCCCAGCCAGTACCATAAGGGGGTGAACTCCTGAATTATTCGCATATATCATTTCTTTTGCATTTTCCATAACATTTCTATTCTATTTCACATGTCGTTTTCTTCTCAATATTTCTTTTCTATATATTATTCAATTCATTTATTTCTCATTAGAAATAATAATTTCAATTACTTAAGCATTTAATCTTTCAACATTTCGTACATTGTAGTCTTTAAATTGAAACTTTGAAAACGGAAGAAAATGCTAAAACTTGAATTTCATAATTAATTACCCACTTTGAACTTCTCAGGTCGACGATGCTTGATTTCCTCTTGAATCAATTTCCTTTCTTGTTGAATCCTCGTGGGATCAACACTTATGACTTGATCTTTCACTTCCTAAAACCATAATTTCAAACAATAATTTCTATCAAAATAATATATTTGATTTAAATATCAAATAACATTAAAACTGAAATGATAGAAATTCACTTACAAATCTTGAATGGAAATTTCTCAATTTCTCAAAATCTTTCTTCTCGCAAATCTCTTTTTCTTCGCTTCAATCCCTTCCTTATCTTGCAAGGAACATGTCTCTCACTTAAACGAAGTAGAAGAAGCAATTTATAAAAAAATCTGGAAGAAATTCCAACAAACCTTTTTCCTTTTTCCTTCTTCGTTCGTTTCTCTCGTTCTTCAATTCCTCCCAAAATAACACTCTGATAACGATAGGAATGAAAAGGAATCATTATTTCTTATCCTCCAACGCGATCGACTGCTAAAAATGGCGAAAGAAAACTCGAAAACTTACCTTCGCACGTTCGGTCGTCCGCCCTCTTCGTTTCCCTGTTCTGTTCGCGAAACCAACCCCGCTCGGGGTCGCGGCTATTAAAAGGAGGCGGGTGGCCGGTTCGGTTGAACCGGCCCCCAAACCGGTTTATCACACTATCTCTATCTTTCCTAATATAAGTCAAATCTAATACATCTACTTTCCTATCCGGGTCATCAGAAGGCCACCGTTTTATGTGGCCAAACCATTTAAGACGATTCTCTCTAATCTTATCTCCACTGGAGCTACTCCAACCTTTTCATGTATATGCTTATTTCGTATCCTGTCTTTAAGAGTCAAGCCACTCATCCACCTGAGCATCCTCATCTATGCTTCTCTTTTAATGGTCAACATTCTGCACCATAAAGCATTGCAGATCTCACTAATATTATGCTTCTCTTTTAATGGTCAACATTGCACCATAAAGCATTGTAGGTCTCACTAATATTATGCTTCTCTTTTAATGGTCAACATTCTGCACCATAAATCATTGCAACTCTCAACTTAATATTATGCTTCTCTTTTAATGGTCAACATTCTGCACCATAAACCATTGTAGGTCTCACTATATCTTATAGAATTTTCCCTTAAGTTTGAGAGGGACTTTTCTATCACAAAACAAGCCCGATGCATTCCTCTACATCAACCATCCAACTTGAATTCTACTAATAATATCTCTATCTATTTCACCATCACTCTTAATAATATACCTAAGATGTCTAAAACGTGTGCTCTTATTATGACTTGATCGCTCAAAGTCACAATCCCCCCACTAGATCTATTATTACTAAAATTACACCATATATTCAGTTTTAGATCCACTCAAACGAAAGCCTTTAGACTCTAAGGTTGACATCCATAATTCATGTTTATATCAACAAGAAGAATATCATCAGGAAAAAGCATACACCAAGGTACAACCTCTTGCAAATGTCTAGTGAGAACATCCATAACTAAATCAAAAGAATACGGGCTTACGACTGAACCTTGGTGTAATCCAACTGAAATATGAAAATACTTGGTCAAACCAAAACCACCTTGTGTTTGAACGAAAGTAACAACTCATGCATACATATCCTTAATGACTTGAATATAAGCATTATTAACCTCTTTCTTATGTAGAACTCTCCATAGCACTTCTCTTGGAACTTTATCATATGCTTTCTCTAAATCAATAAAAATCATATGTAGATCCTCTTTATTCTCTATGTACTTCTCCATCAAACCTCTCAATAAATGTATAACTTTCATAGTAGACCTACTTGGCATGAATCCCAATTGATTTTGAGAAACATTAGTGTCACACCGCAACCTATGCTCCATAACTCTCTCTCATAGTTTTAAAGCATGACACATTAACTTAATTCCTCTATAATTCGCACAATCTTGTGCATCACCTTTATTCTTAAAAATAGGAATCAACACACTAATTCTCCACTCATCTGACATCTTTTTAGTCTTCAAAATAATATTAAAAAGTTTAGTAACCCAAGAAATTCCCTCATTTCCTAAGCATTTCCACACCTCTATTGGAATATCATCAGGCCTCTTTAACTTTTTACTAATACACCGATAGAATAAAAAATCTTTATTTTCATTTAGGGTGCTAAGATCACTTAAGTCAATTGCATTCTCATAATCTTCATTAAAAAGTTCAGCAAAATATCTCATCCACCTTTGTTGAATATCCTTTTATAATAAAAGCACTTTTTGATCTTCATCCTTAATACACTACACTTCGACTAAATCCTTCCTACTCCTATCTCTTTGTTTAGCTAACGTGTGTGTGTATATATATATATATCTTTTGTCCTCAGTATTTAATCTATTATATCAATAATTAAAAGCTAAAATCTTTGCATTACAAATTGCTTTCTTAGACTCTGTACGAGCCTCTTTATATCTTTCCTAATTATCAGTGTTTTTACAGCTAAACCAATTTTTATGACAAATATTTTTATTTTTTATATTTTCTTGCACATTTTGATTCCACCACCAACTATTTTCACTATTAGTAGCTTTTCCCTTTGATACCAAGCACATCTTTTACAATTTTCTTAATATTACTAGCTATTTTTTCTCACATAACATTAGCTTCCTATTAAATAAACAAAATCTTAAGATCTAGAATATTACGCTAAAAAATATATTTGTTAATATTATTTAAATTCTCCCATCTAATTTTAGAACAACGATTTATTTTATTTTTAATATTCTTCCCCTTTATCTTAAAGTCCAAAACTAATAAACGATGTTGGGTATATAAACATTTACTCGGAATAACTTTACGATCATTGCAATCTAGACGATCTATTTTTCTTATAAGAAAATAATTAATCTGAGTTTTACTATATCCATTCTTATAAGTAATGAGATGCTTATCTCTTTTCTTGAATGAGATATTAGCAATTATAAAATCATAAGCTAAAGGAAAAAAAATCTAATATTGACTTACCACCATCTCTAGTCGCTTCACCATGAATGATTTTAAAATCATCAATCTCTCTATCAACATGTCCATTTAAATATCCTCCAATAAATACTCTTTGTTTCAGAGGTATCATTTGTATTAATTCTTCTAGGTCATTCCAAATTTTAAGTTTAAACATATATCCAAATTTGCTTGAGAAGCCTAAATGTTTATTATACTAATAATCTTAGCATCAACAACAATCTTTGAAGCTATAATTCCATATCTAATTCTATTAATTTTTACAACATTATCCTTCAAATCCTTATCTATGATCACACCTACACCATTTCTAGTACGACTCCTACCAGAATATCATAGTTTAAATCCTAAACTATCAATTTTCTTAGCCTTCTGTCCAACCCATTTAGTTGTCCAACCCATTTAGTTTTCTCAATACAAAGAATATTTATCTTCCTATGGATCATAGTATTTATTTATTCCATTAATTTGCATGTAAGATAACCTATATTTCAAGTTCATATCATAATTTTATTTTCATGGACTAGTTTTTTTGCTCACATCCGTCCATGATTTGGGAACCCTTTCCTATTTAACACTGCATCCGAGCGTTGGTGCAATGACCCTTACTCACTTGTTGTTGTATTCAGGCCATACAACGCTTCGGTTATAGAGAACGCATTAGTATTAACTCAACGTATTGAAGGATTAGTGTCATGATTATGTGACAAGTTTTATGTTCGTTGTCAACTACTTAATGCAACCCTCAACTGTTCTCATCCAGGACTTGGGACCTGACAACGACAGTGTTAATTCCATGGTGGTTGCTCTAAAAAATAAAATTAGACTCTTTATATGACTTATAGAGATACAATTGCAATTGTTAAATTTCTCCACAAATTACAACTTATGGCACTGTGAGTTTGGGCTTATGAGTGAGAAGATAATGATAGCGCTTCATTCAAATGGGTGACTACCTAATGTAAAGTTTGTTGGGCATAGCTTCTATGAATGCTATATCTTTGGAAAATAAAAAAAAGGTGAGCATCATTATAGCAAGAAGATAGCTTAAAATTATAAGTTGGAGTTGGTGCATAAAAACGTGTAGGGGGTCTTATTTGTTGCTTCTCTTAGTAGTTTCAATCATTATTTGACAATTGTTGATGTTGTGAGTTTATGATTTTAAATGGTGGGAAGGATTTGGTTGAGAATGAAACAAGTTGGAAGGTTAAGCACGTGCAGCTAGATAATAGAGAATAATATATAGATGATTTAAATAGTATTGTGCAGATAATGGCTTCAAATGAAGTGGATCATTTTAGGAATATCTCAATTTAATGGTGGTGTTGAAAGGATGAGTAAAATATTTAATGAGTGTGCTATGAGCATAAGATTGCATGCTGGATTACCAAAAGTGTTATGGGCTGAGGCTATTAGTAGTGCAACATACTTGATTAACAGAGGTTTATCAATACCATTGTATTTTATAATGCTAGAGGAGGTTTGGGGCAGTAATAAGGTATACCTTTCTTTTGTGAAAGTGTTTGATCGCCTTTCCTATATTTATAGTGATTCTATCGTTAGATGCTAAATTTAAGAAATGTTTCTTTATTAGCTTTGGTGATACCAAGTTTTGTTATTACTTTTTGGATGAATAAAGTCGAAAAGTTTTTAAGTCTAAAGATGTGATCTTTAATGATGATATCTTGTATAAAGGCATGTTGAAAGAAAACTTTGAAAGCCCTAAAGCGCTTAAGCCGAGTGTGATCCCATTGAAAGGCATTCCTATAGCTTAGATTGAAAATGCATGTATCATAGGACGATAGAACATAGTGCTTAAAGAAGATCAATGACTCATGTTTCTTCAATCAAGAGGTATAGCAGAATTGTTAAACCATGACAAATATGCTATATTGAATTGCAGTATTGCACTATTTTGTTGACTGAGAATGATGGACAAGAGATTGTAAATCCATGAAAAAATGAAAATTCAATCAAGCGGGAGCTGGTTATAAGGATGAGATGGAATCATTGTTATGTAATTAAGCAAACATGTTATTGATATAATTACCATAGGGAAAGAATGCCATCAGAATAAGTGTTTGTATTGGAATAAAGAATATTATTATTGTAGTAACCAGTGCAAGACTAGATTAGTTAAAGATTTTAGCATAAAGAAGAAAAAACTAGATTAGTTGTTAAATTTTTTTAGCATAATGATGAAATTAACTACTGGGAAATTTCTCTTTTGTGGTGAAATCAACTACAATTAGAATGATAATTGCACTAGTGGTGAAATTACTTGCACTTGGAGAAGTTGGATAGTTGGATGTAAATACAAAATTCTTAATGGCGATTTGGAAGAAGAAATTATATGAGATTCGTATTACAGGGGAAGGAGAGGATGATAATGCAAGATGGTGGTATAAGAAGTTCAACTATTTCATGAAAAATAATGATTTCTTGATATGTCAGTCAGATCACTATTGTTATGTGAAGACCTTTGTTAATTCGTTCAAAATTTTATTACTTTATATTAATGATATGCTTATAGCAGTTGGAAGTAAACAAGAAATTGATAAGTTTAAAAAGCAATTGTCTAAAGAGTTTGCAATGAATGATTGGGTGTTTCTAAACAAATCACTAGGTTGAGAATTACAACGGATAATGATATTTTGATATCGTCATAGGAAGAATTAATGAAGGTGCTTGACATGCTCAAATTATAATTTGTCAAACTTGAAATTACTCTTATGAGTAGTTATTTTAAGCTAGCTAAGGAATATTCACCTTCAATAGTGAAGAAACAAGCCCATACGAAAATGTACCTTATGCATCACTATTCATAGTCTCTTATGTATGCTATAGTGGGTACTATACCTTCGAGAGTGAAGGACCAACAATTAGAGTTGTAAGTGGATACATTAAGTTTTCCATGCAAACAACAATGGGAGGCAGTGAAATGGATTCTCAAGTATTTTAGAAGTACTATAAACTATGCTCTATGTTTCAAGAAGCATAACTTGGAACTATAATGATATGTTGATGCTGATATAATTGAAGTTGTTAATGGTAGGACCGTAGGAAAAATAATATCGGGTATCTTAGCACTCTACTTGGTACGGTTATCAATCAAGTCATAAAACAGTTCGTGATCTTTCTATTACTAAGGCAGATTATATTGCTGTGATTGAAGCAAGCTAGAAGATGGTTTGTTGCAATTTTTTTTGGGAAAAAATGGATTAAAAATATGAGCAGAGTGTGCTATATTGTGTGTGACAATTACAATGCTATTCATGTAGCAAATTGTCTAATATATCTTGCTAGGACAAAGCACATTAAGTTTGTTATCATTACATGCAATTAGCATTGTTTGTTGGTATTTTAATGCTTGAGATTATTTTAGTTTATATGTTAACAAATATTATTTTGATTGAGAAATTGTAGTTGTGTGCAACTATTAGTTGGACTTCTCCACTAAAGGCGAAGAGTTGCTATTGCTACAGTAGATGTCACGACCCGACCCGGATACTCAAACTAACGAGAAGGGGACTGGTTGGAGGGTTAATACTATTATTATCAATCTAAAACTATCTCGATAAACTGAAAGAGCCGCTAAAACCTCAAAATTCTAAACAAAATTACATAAATAATTTCAGTTGGAGCGATTCACATACGATATATGTTCTCATTTCTTCTACTCATTTTAGCTAATGGTGTTATACCTATAAATGTTTTTCAGTAGGAAGAGTGAGTCATAAGTCATAACAGAACTTAGTGAGTAAATTATACTTCTAAAATTATAGTAATCCAAGGCATTAGGAATAATATGCATGATCATTTCAAAACATAAAATAATTATATTTAATTAATTCATATCCAAAATGTGTTCATTTATATTATGCATATATCATATCTATGAAATATATCATATCTTTATCCTTTCTTAATAATATATCCATCACAGGAGTCTCTGTCTAAAATAGTACAAATGAAGGTACTCATTTCTAAGATATTTTAAATTTAATATAAAAATAGTTTCCTCCTTTCAAAATACACATTATCTCATAAATGATCTATTCTTCTCAATTAGATTCATACTAATTAACTTATTAATTATTTAATTAAAATCATGAACGCATATAATAACATTAATCATTTAAATCTAAATTTTAATATAGATTTATATAAAATTTTAATAAATAAGAAACTTACCTATTACTCCTAGAAATTCCCCTCATGCCTCTCTCTCTCTCTCTCTCTCTCTCTCTCTCTCTCTCTCTCTCTCTCTCTCTCTCTCTCTCTCTCTCGGTCCCCCTCTTTGCGTTTTATAGGGTTGAAACGTTTCACTTCCCATGACACCACAAGCCAATTGATGGCCCCCTCCATTCGGCCTCTGCAACTCCAACCGGCAGAAGCACTCTTCGTCTTTCTCACAGAAACGAAATGACAACCCCTCCTTTCTTCCTCAAATCGATGGAATGCTTCATCTTTTGCGATTCCAAGTAATCAAATCGGCATCAAGTTTCTTTGTCTACCTTGGTTCGTGTTATTACAGTAGAGATGTGATGATTGATTAGTTCCAAATATTGTGAAGTTGTGGAGTATAATTTTTTTCTTACGAAGAAAAGTAGAAAATGCGTTAAGCAGACTTAGTCACTGATCGACACTCATTTTAAGGTCACCGTGGGGGGTTAAAAGTGGGCGTGGAGCCCTTAAATGGTATCCATTATTTTTTGGTTATTTCTTTTATGATGTGTTGGGGATTTTACTTTTTTTGATGTTCTAGGTTTTTTCTTTATAAAGGAGGGGAGGGGGTTTGGCGTCGTCTTTGTATTATATTTGATAAATTTGGTTTATAATTCTCTACAATAAAATCACAGTAAAATCTGTAGCGATAATTACATAGTGTAGCTATTAATTAGTTAAATTTATATAAAATTATGTATTTTTTGTGCATTGATTATTTTTTTCACTATTTTTTGTTCTTTTTGTCTCTGTGTATAGATTATGTTTTGTCCCAACACATTTAAGCTTGTTTTCTCTATAAATCATCATTACTCATAAAATAAATAAAATTTGTAGTTGATAGCCAACCCAAAGAATGTTTTAGCTGTTTCTATTGTTGGTAATTGACCCATGAAATGTAGCTGGATCATTTTATATGTCCAACTTTGAATATAATAGTCATTCTCACTATTATAGATGACCTATAAGTTGCAGGCACTCCCGATGAAGAAGTTGGTTCAAATTCCTTTTAAGTAGCCATCTCTATGGTGGTGGGAGTAACCCATAGTATTAGCTGGCCAGTGAGACTTGATCAACCTAATTAGGAGTTGAGTGAAATCTATCCTCCTGGAAGTGTGTTGTGTGAATGGACCATTGTCACAAGTTGCTTCATTCTAAAGTTGTACCCACTGCATGCATTTTGGTGCTGTGTATGCTTCTTTGGATCAATCTTTTTGGACTTTAGCTCCCTTTGTAAAAAATTTTTACACCTCTATAAGTAGATTAGGAAAGGAAAAAAATTTCTTCTTGCTCTTGATTGATAATCATCTCATCATGCTGCTTAGTTATAATGGCTGCAGATTCCTGTTGGCTATTGAATTCCTTTTAAATCTTTGATTGATTAGCCTTTTTTGATACCCTCTGATCATATCTAACCTCTAAATCGATGGATGATCCTCTTATGTATTCGCTAGGTCTCTTACTAGCCTCTTGTGGTCCTCTTGGGTACTCATCCTGTTCTGGGCTCTCAGCATGATTGAATGGTTTCAACATTTGGAGGTACCACTTTTTCTGAACTGCATGCATTAATATGGTTGCTCAATTAATTGAACAAACTTCTTTATTCTCATAAATCTCTCATCTATTCTTCTTCTATCTAGATTTTCAATGATTTTCCAATATGTGGAACATACACTATGATATCAACTTGATCTGGAATGAACTTGACACTATGATACAATTTTATTATGATATCAAATGGCTTGAAGAATAATACAGCAAAATGTTATGGAACTGGTAGGATTTTTAATGCAACATAGGATTTTTTTTAAAGAGAACATGCAAAGATCTAGGGTTTTTCTATGAATGACCAAGGAGAGACCCTAAAATTGATGGTCAAAAACCTAATTAAGTTATCTTGCATTTACTCCTTTTTAAATCGGCTAGAAATGGAAAATGCTGAGTATAATTATAAAACGAGAGAGAGAATGACTTCCTTCTAGAATTGGAGAGATGGGAGTGGATGGCTCCGTTTTTCTTTTCTTGGATGGATTGGCCAATGACCTTAAGAGAAGAGAGGAATTAGATGATAGAATAGGCTATCAACTATTTGTTAATTGAATTAATTTGCATTAAATTAATTTTGAAGTTCAATTCCTGATAAAGAAAATAATTTATTTACTTGGAAATCAAATCTAGCATAGAAGTAGGAAGTACTATGAAAATATTAACAAGATAGGATAAATCCTAATCATTTTAAATAAGCTATTTTATAAGATAAGCCTTTATCTAAATTCTTATAATCCTCATAACCCCCTTTAGTGAGTGTCATGTTATGTAGAGAAAGATAGAGAGACAGAGGAATTTGTAGTTTAGTTTTGCATATTTCTGGATTAGTTAGAGTTAGAGCATTTTTTTTCCTTCTCACCATGTTTCTGAATTTCTAGCATGATTTGTCGTATTAGTTTTGAATCATTCAAAAGCTCATTGGATGGTTTGTGTAAGGCCTCATTAATGGTTTTAATTGTAGAGTTAGGTATTGACTTTTTCAAAACTCGAACAATCCATCAATTTTTAGCCTCCTTATTGAAGTGGTTGAAATTCATATCCTACGCACTTATTTTTGTCTCATTTGACATAAATTAACTTTTCAAACTTTGATATCATAGGTCCCCTTAGTTTGAACTTACATGAACCCCATTGTACTTGATTTGACATGACTAAACGTTTGATTTTACTATCTTTGGATCTAATTTAGTGCTTGTTGGGATGAGTTAGGGCTTGAAGATATTCTTGATCAATTGTTTGTTAGGGCAATGTAGTTACCTTAATGCAACATGGATGCCACTCTTTATATGAATATTTTTTTATGGTTCATTCCTAACTGATAAATGTAGTCATCATTAAGTGCTAAGAGGTGATTGTGATCTCTTAAAAGAAAGCTCCATGCATTCCTATAAAAAATATTTAAGTTTTTTCTCCTTGAGAAATATACATTAGTACTACATCTCACCTTTGATATCGAGATTTCTATTTAATTATGAGGTTTAGTTATTTGTATAGAGTGAAATTCTTATAATTGGCCAACATTTCCAATTAGGAGAGCAATGTCACTTAAGGATGTGCTCGACTTTGCATTTTAAGGAACATACTATTTACAATATATATGAAAATGCATTTAGGGTGGATTATAAACCCTATCAAGATCCCATAATTTAATTATTAAGGTAAGGCCTGGTGGACCGCAATCCAAAGAGTTTGGGAGCTTTAATCATAACTCTAATTAAGCCTCATGCTTTGTCCGTAAAAAATAGACTAGTGAGTTGAAACTATAATACCAGTAGCAGTTGGGTGTCTTGTGAGGCGTCATGGTTCCAATGATCTTTCATCCAACAAAACTTCCCAATATTTGAGATGAGCATCTAGCTTGGTATAGAGATGTTGGATGTTGGTATAGAGTAAAGAATCCTTGGCAGATCATAGAGGCTATAACAAGGTTTTGAGGTGAGACTCCATGGCATAGAGATGGCAACACACTAGATTATTGTATTGTCCATCAATCTATAATAGATGTGGCGAAGATATGCGATTCAAGTTTGGCCTTACTTGATGTACGCAACTTGAAACAAAACACAAATAGAGAACAAGAAAATCAAGGTAGCTCTTTAGAAATTTAAGACACCACTTGGAGAACAAAATAGGCTAAATAAACAACTAAATTTCAGAATAGAAAAGAAGCGATCATCCAACAAAGCCAAAGCAAAAGAAAGTTAGCAAAAGAAACAAACTAAAAACAAACAAAAGCTATCCTCAGAACATCCTACAAGAGGACTCCTCACATGCACCGATTGTAGGAATATATATTTCAGATAATGTTTAGATATGCAAACCAAGGGTCCACCACTGCAAAGGGGTCCAACGTCCTTCCAAACTCCTCTAGCAAATGCCACCAAAACAGCCAACAAATCCACCAAAACAGCCAACAAACTTTACCAACGGAACTAGAAGAAAGATACAAGTGGAGTGGAACTTGCGGAGAGAAGAAAGAGGTTAGAAGCCCAGACAAAGGGTGGAGAAGCTCGCAAGCCTTCCATGAGGTAGAAGAGGGAATGGACAAAGCTCTCAAGCTTTTCCAAGAAGAACCCGCAAATTATAACAACTTTGCTCTCAATATTCACCAACCCATTTCATCTTAAAGCATCTCATATTTATAGGCAATAGAGGGAAACTAAACAGCCCAAAAGAATACTTCAATTCCACATAAATGGGGAATCGAAAATCCAACAAATCATGTACAGCTATCCCAAACGGCACAACAAATCTCAAGGAGGAGGCCATGGTTCCAACAGCCAAACACAGGAATCAAACAGGTAAATATCGGGTCCAGCAACCAACTTCATTTCACGGTAAAAAGGGGACCACAAGAAATAAAGAAGGCAACAAACCGGAGAGTCAGCAGCATTTCGTGGGAGGAAAACCAGCAGGAAAACTGCAGCAGGTCAAGAGACAAAAGGAAGATGAAAGAACAAGTTCCACTCACCAAATCTTGCTCCTTTTCTCTTTAATTTCATTACTAAACATCAGCTCATAATGAGCTTCACCACTATATGATCATAATGAGCTGGCACAACTAGAATTTCAACAAACCAAGCTCAAACCACTAACAGCCAAGGCCCATCTGAAACCAGCAAACTTCCCCTAAGGACATGATGGACCCCAAAACCAGCAAACCCAAAGTAAGCATAATCCAAACCAATTCCTACCATGATCATTGGATTTACCACCATCATTGGATAGCATAAAAATAAAACAAAAAATAGAAAATATAACTAATATTGTTCAAAACAAAAATAATGCAAAAATCTAAATGCATCAATTCCCCCCTGGTGGGAGAATCTCATCGCCTGATGAGAAAGCTTTAGTAGCTCTTTCATAAAGCTCCAAATTTTGATTTTTCAGATCAACATCATCAATCCAGGTGCAATCAGTTAATGGTCGATTACTCCATTTGACCAAAAACTTCTTGTGTTCACCATGTCTTGTTTTAGTGATTTTCACATCAACAACGTCTTCAATTTGATCTTCTTTGTTCAAAGCAGAAGTGGAAAGTGGCAGCGTTTCAACGTCCACAAAATCACCTATATTTCCTTCATATAAAGAAAGGTCAGAAACATTAAATATAGGAGAAGTTCCAACAGTAATAGGTAGATCCAAGAGGTATGCATTTATGCCCAGCTTTCGGATAATTCGGAAAGGTCCAAATTTTTTCTGCTCAGTTTACCAAAAGTACCAACCGAAAATCGTTGGCGACGAAAGTAAGCCATTACCATGTCACCTTCTTTAAAAATAACCTCTCTTCGATGTTTATTTGTCGCAACTTTGTATTTGACATTAGCTATACGGGTTTTTCAAGAACTTGTTGTTGGATTGATTTGATATGATCAAAAGATTCTAAAGCTTCAGCACTTCTTTTGTTAGGTAAAGACAAACCATTCCTATCCAAAATATGTGGAATAGACTGACCATATAAAATTTCAAAGGGAGTTTTTCCAGAAGTTCTATTAACAGAATTATTATATTCAAATTCAGCTTGAGGTAGAATTAAATCCCATTGAGAAGGTTTCTCACCAGCAAAGCATCTCAAAAGATTTCCCAAAATGCGATTGACAACTTCAGTTTGCCCATCGGTTTGAGGATGATAAGCACTACTAAACTGAAGAGAAGTTCCTAACTTAGCCCACAGAGTTCTCCAAAAGTGACTTAAAAATCTAGTATCCCGATTAGAAGTAAATGTACGAGGGACACCATGAAGACGAATAATCTCTTTAAAAATTAAATCAGCCACATGTGAAGCATTAGAAGTTTTTTTGCACGGAATGAAATGAGCCATTTTACTAAAACGATCAACAACAACAAAAACAGAATCATGTTTCCTAGCAGTAACCGGAAGACCAAGAATAAAATCCATAGAAATATCCTCCCAAGGTTTATTTGGAGTTGGGAGTGGAGTGTATAAACCAGTATTTTGTGATGTTCCTTTAAAAGCTTGACAAATTTTGCATTGTTTCACCAATTTAACAATTTGTTTTCTCATATGAGGCCAGAAATATTTTTCTTCCACCATAGCAATAGTTTTCCCCTGACCAAAATGTCCACTGAAACCCCCACTATGAAGTTCATGCACTAACTGTTCTCTTAAAGAATTTTTTGAAATGCAAAGTCTAGATCCTTTAAACAAAAACCATTGATGAATAATGTATTGACCAGATGGATCAGTTCCCGAAGCAAGACAAACTTCCCAAATATCTTTAAAGTCAGAATCACTTGCATAAGTATCTTTCAAAAATTCAAAAGAAGTAACATTCGGATAAACAATTATTAACAAGTGAGACCTCCGACTTAAAGCATCAACAACTATATTCAAAACACCAGTTTTATGTTTAATATGAAAAGTGCATTCTTGCAAAAAATGAAACTCACTTGGCATGCCTTTTATTCAAATTTTTTTGAGAGCCCAAAAAACGAAGTGCTTCATGATCAGTATTTAAAACAAATTCTCTTTGAATCAAGTAACATCTCCAGAATTTTAAAGCTTGCACAATAGCATAGAACTCCAAATCATAAGTAGAATACTTAGATCTAGACTCATTCAGTTTCTCACTAAAGTAAGCAACAGGTTTTCCTTCTTGACTAAGCACGGCATTAATACCAATATAAGAGGCATTGCAATCAACTTCAAAAATGATGTCAAAATTTGGCAAGCTTAGAATGAGAGCTTGACTCATTTTTGTTTTAATAATTTCAAAAGTTTTTTTAGCTTGAGGTGTCCATCTAAAAATCCCCTTTTTCAAACAATCAGTAATAGGAGCAATCAGAGAACTGAAATTTTTTATAAATCTCCTATAGAAAGAAGCCAAACCATGAAATCCTCTTACTTCACTTATATTTTTAGGAATAAGCCAGTTTTGAATTGCTTCTATTTTAATCGGATCCACTTTTATCCCTTCAGCAGAAACAATAAAGCCTAAAAACGTCAAACTCGCAGTCATGAAAGAACATTTCTTAAGGTTGATGAAAAGCTTTTGTTCTCTTAAGATTTGCAGCACTTGTTTCACATGATTTAAGTGTTCAGAAGGATGAATGCTATAAATCAAAATGTCATCGAAGTAAACCACAACAAACTTTCCAATGAGAGGTTTCAAAATATGATTCATAGTTCTCATAAAAGTACTCGGAGCATTTGAAAGACCAAAAGGCATCACAAGCCACTCATACAATCCCTCTTTAGTTTTAAAAGTAGTTTTCCATTCATCACCAGGCCTTATTCTTATTTGATGATACCCACTTCTCAAATTAATTTTAGAAAAGATTTTGGCACCACTCAGCATATCAAGCATGTCATCCAATCTAGGAATTGGAAATCGATATTTAATGGTGATTTTGTTTATTGCCCTACTATCCACACACATCCTCCATGTTCCATTTTTTTTGGAGTTAGCAAAGCAGGCACAACATAGGAACTCAAACTTTCTTGAATCAAACCCTTTTTTAACAATTCAGATACTTGTTTAAAAAGTTCAGCATGCTCAGTTGAACTCATCCTATAATGAGGAAGGTTGGGCAAAGTAGCTCCAGGCATTAAATCAGTATGATGTTGAATTTGTCGCATAGGAGGCAATCCAATTGGCAAATCATCAGGAGTTATATCAGAAAACTCATCCAATAAAGCTTGCATTTTTTTAGGAATATGAAAAACAGTATCAGATTCTTTTCCCAAAACCAAATAAGCAACTTCAAAATGTTTCAAATCATTAGCATTTAAAAGCAGTTCAAGAGAAGTAATTTTGGCAACTGTGTTTTTCTTATCGGGCGAATTCGGAACATTTTTTTGTGGATGAAGAGTAAACTCCTTATTATTTTGCATCAAAGTATATGTGTTTTTCTCTCCATTGTGAACAGTTTTGTTGTCGTACTGCCAAGGTGGTCCTAACAAAACATGACAAACTTCAAGAGGCACAATATCACAAACAACTTGATCTTTAAATGATCCCCCAATTGATAAATTAACAGTACATTGTTTAGTGATTGGAACCTCACCCTCTTCTTTGAACCAAGAGATCTTATAGGATTTAGCAAGTGGTTTTGATTTGAGTTTAAGTTTGTCAACCTGTTTTTGAGAAACAAAATTTCCCGAACTTCCACTATCTATCATAAGGGTGCAGATTTTTCCTTCGATGGTGCAAGTTGTTTTGAATATGTTTTTTCTTAGCCATCTATTTTCTTTGTTAATTGTTGTTGTTAGAACTTGTCGAATTACCAAAAACTCTCCACCTTCATCTCCTTCAACATCAACTCTTTCTATTTCATTGTCATTTTCAGATTCAGTTTCATTCACTTCTTCTTCTTCTGAATTTTCATCTTTTTCAATGAGATTATTTCTTGGTGGGTTATTTTTCCTACAAGTGGCTGAAAGATGATCATAAAGCCCGCATTTATAACATGGTCCAATTAACTTAGGTGGATCAGTCGGTTTAGTACCCATAATCCCTTTTCCTTTATCAGTATTTTGATTTTCAAAAGCTTTAATTTTCAGACCAGATGTTCCCCCAGAAGTTTGAGATTGAGATTTACTCCCGCCAGTTGAACGACGTTTATATGTTTCCACGATTTTATTGTGACCCCTTTCCTTTTGATGTTGCTTTTCCAATTTTAAAGCCATACGATATGCCTCGTCAGTTTTAATGATATGATGCAAATTGAGTTGATCTTGAATTGACCACTTTAAACCATTGCTGTATCTTGAAACAGTTTTTTCTTCATATTCTTTTAAATCGTTTCTAGATTGAAGTTTGTAAAACATTTCAGTGTATTCTTCAATGGATTGATTTCCTTGTTTCAGATTATTAAATTCCTGAAATATAGTTCGAGCATGATCAGTTGGCAAGAATTTTCCTTTCATTTTCTTCTTCATTCTTTCCCAAATTTGGACCTTTTCTTTTCCCCTTCTAAGTCTATTATTTTGAAAGTTTTTCCACCAGGTTAAAGCGTGACCAGAAAGTTTTAAGCTAGCAAAACGAACTTTCCTATCATCAGGTATCTCTTTCCACTCAAAAAATTGATCTATCTTTTCTACCCATTTAATGCGGTCAAAAAATATAGGGGACCCTATATCTCTTGATCACAAAAGATACGACGGACTTATACCGTTGAAAATCGACTAAGGACGAGAAGTAGGAAATAACAAACTCTTACATTTTAATTTAAACTAAACAAAAGAAAACTTACACCAATACAAACGACTCTTGCAAACAAAATGACGACACCCTAAAGTTGCTGCACTTGGAGAAGAAAGATACAGGTGGAGTGGCACTTGCGGAGAGACGAAAGAGGTTAGAAGCCTGAGAAGAAAGGGTGGAAAGAGCCCACAGGATTTCCAAGCAACCCGCAGGTTAACAGATTTTTTTCCAAAAATCACATATCACATTCACTTTTTTAAAACATTACAATACCCCCCATATATATAGGTATGAAAGGGGAAGACCAAAAGACATATTACATTAATTATCACAATAACCTAAACATCACAAGCATTAAAACACCTAAATCCTCCCCCCTTGCTCACGGAATTCAGCCCCAAACTAGGAACCGAAGAGCAGCCGCGGTAGCCAAGGAGGCCGCGCGGGAACCAAGGGGCACGACCACGAGAAAAGAGCCCAGTCACGGGAAAACCAGCGGCCGGCCGGAATTCCATGGGGCAAAATGCAAAATACGAAAAGCCAAGGAGGAAGCCAAAGGGCCACCTCATGGGGAAAAGAAAATCTTGGAATTCCAAAGGCCGATTTGGAATTCCAAGAGACAAACATAAATACTAACATAAAAAGCATAAAAGACATTAATTAAAAGATAATAAATGAACTAAAATGTTAGCTCATAATGAGCTAATCTTTAGTTCAATAAATGAACTAAAGTCCAGCTCATAAATGAACTAAAAGTTCAGCTTAAATATGTTAAACTACTAGACTCAAGGGAAGCCAAAATTTGATTTTTTTTAGACTAGTGTTGACCCCCCTTTTGTCTACATCAGACTCCCCTTCTTGCGAATTCAGCTCCTGATGAATTATCTGTTGTTGATTCCCTTGAGGCGGTGCATACTGTTCATCGAGCTCCTTGAGTTTTTCACCAAACTTTTTCAGAATTTCTTCTTGCTCTTTTTTAAATTGTTGTTGCAGATACCTTTTGTACTTCTCAAATTTTTGATCACATAAGAACATGTGATATTGCAGTTTGTAGAGTCGATCTTGAAGTGGGTCAGTATAATCTCCTTATGTAGGTAACCATCTGTCCAATGGAAGTGGGATATCAAGATTATGTTGATCGCATTCTTCCTGGAATGTTGCCATATTTTTGTTATTTTTCATTTTTTTGACTCAATAAAAAAAATTATAAGACTCAATCTAAAAACTTAAAACAAGACTAATGACTTGACTAAAATAAAACTCTTGACTTGACAAACTAAAACAAAACCTGATAACCAAAATAAAATTTGACAACTACAACCTAGGACTTCCTAACTTGCTCTGATACCAATTAATACGGTCAAAAAATATAGGGGACCCTGTATCTCTTGATCACAAAATACACGACGGACTTCTACTGTCGAAAATCGACTAAGGACGAGAAGTAGGAAAGAACAAACTCTTACATTTCAATTTAAACTAAACAAAAGAAAACTTACACCAATACAAACGACTCTTGCAAACAAAATGACGACACCCTAAAGTTGATGCACTTGGAGAAGAAAGATGCAGGTGGAGTGGCACTTGCGGAGAGACGAACGAGGTTAGAAGCCCGAGAAGAAAGAGTGGAAAGAGCCCGCAGGATTTCCGGAGGGGATGAGAAAGAAGGGTGGAAAGAGCCCGCAGGATTTCCAAGCAACCCGCAGGTTAACAGATTTTTTTTCCAAAAATCACATATCACATTCACTTTTTTAAAACATTACAATACCCCCCATATATATAGGTATGAAAGGGGAAGACCAAAAGACATATTACATTAATTATCACAATAACCTAAACATCACAAGCATTAAAACACCTAAATCCTCCCCCCCTTGCTCATGGAATTCAGCCCCAAACCAGGAACCGAAGAGCAGCCGCGGTAGCCAAGGAGGCCGCGCGGGAACCAAGGGGCACGGCCACGGGAAAAGAGCCCAGGCACGGGAAAACCAGCGGCCGGCCGGAATTCCATGGGGCAAAATGCAAAATACGAAAAGCCAAGGAGGAAGCCAAAGGGCCACCTCATGGGGAAAAGAAAATCTTGGAATTCCAAAGGCCGGTTTGGAATTCCAAGAGACAAACATAAATACTAACATAAAAAGCATAAAAGACATTAATTAAAAGATAATAAATGAACTAAAATGTTAGCTCATAATGAGCTAATCCTTAGTTCAATAAATGAACTAAAGTCCAGCTCATAAGTGAACTAAAAGTTCAACTCAAATATGTTAAACTACTAGACTCAAGGGAAGCCAAAATGTGATTTATTTTGGACTAGTGTTGACCCCCCTTGTCTACATCACCATTCAAGAAATTGATCAGGTTGTAGTTTACCCTCAAAGTTAGGAACATCAATTTTAATTCCATAGTCCCAATTTCTTTGTTGCCTATGACGATTTCTAGGAGCCTCTTCTTCACTTTCAGAAGTTTGATCATTAGGATTAGCATTAGCATTGTTAACATTCAAGTTCTCAATTGCTTCAGCCATGGTATTAATCTCTTGTTGCAAATTATTCAATTGTTGCATAAGGTTTTGCCTTTCAGCTGGATTATTAGCCATTTCAGAACAACAACAACAACAACAACAACATCAAGCCTTTATCCCACTACGTGGGGTCGGCTACATGAATCCTTTTTCTCCATTGTGTCCTATTAAAAGCCAAATTCTCGTTTAAATCTAATAAAGAAAGGTCATTCCTAATATTTTCTAACCAAGTCTTTTTAGGTCTACCCCTACCTTTCTTAACACAAGTCAAATCTAATACCTCTACTCTCTTAACTGGGTCGTCGGAAGGCCGCCTTTTTATGTGACCAAACCATCTAAGGCGACTCTCTCTAATCTTATCTTCTACTGGAGCTACTCCAACCTTTTCACGTATATGCTCATTTCGTATCCTATCTCTAAGGGTAAAGCCACTCATCCATCTAAGCATCCTCATCTCTGCCACACTTAACTTATTATTATGCTTCTCTTTTAATGGCCAACATTCGGCACCATAAAGCATTGCAGGCCAAGTAAAGCCAACAAAAAATCAAATCAACCAAGGATGAGAACTTGCTCTGATACCAAAACTGATGTATGCAACTTGAAACAAAACACAAAGAGAGAACAAGAAAATCAAGACTAGCTCTTTAGAAATTTAAGACACCACTTGGAGAACAAAATAGGCTAAATAAACAACTAAATTTCAGAATAGAAAAGAAGCGTCATCCAACAAAGCCAAAGCAAAAGAAAGTTAGCAAAAGAAACAAACTAAAAACAAACAAAAGCTATCCTCCGAACATCCTACAAGAGGACTCCTCACATGCACCGATTGTAGGAATATATATTTCAGATAATGTTTAGATATGCAAACCAAGGGTCCACCACTGCAAAGGGGTCCAACGTCCTTCCAAACTCCTCTAGCAAATGCCACCAAAACAGCCAACAAATCCACCAAAACAGTCAACAAACTTTACCAACGGAACTAGAAGAAAGATACAAGTGGAGTGGAACTTGCGGAGAGAAGAAAGCGGTTAGAAGCCCAGATGAAGGGTGGAGAAGCTCGCAAGCCTTCCAAGAGGTAGAAGAGGGAATGAACAAAGCTCTCAAGCTTTTCCAAGAAGAACCCGCAGGTTATAGCAACTTTGCTCTCAATATTCACCAACCCATTTTATGTCAAAGCATCTTACATTTATAGGCAATAGAGGGAAACTAAACAGCCCAAAAGAATACTTCAATTCCACATAAATGGGGAATTGAAAATCCAATAGATTATGTACAGAAATCCCAAACGGCACAACAAATCTCAAGGAGGAGGCCAAGGTTCCAACATCCAAGCACAAGAATCAAACAGGTAAATATCGGGTCCAATAGCCAACTTCATTTCACGGTAAAAAGGGGACCACAAGAAATAAAGAAGGCAGCAAACCGAAGAGTCAGTAGCATTCCGTGGGAGGAAAACCAGCAGGAAAATTGCAGTAGGTCAAGAGACAAATGGAAGATGAAAGAACAAGTTTCACTCACCAAATCTTGCTCCTTTTCTCTTTAATTTCATTACTAAACATTAGCTCATAATGAGCTTCACCACTATATGATCATAATGAGCTGGCACAACTAGAATTTCAACAAACCAAGCTCAAACCACTAACAGCCAAGGCCCATCCGAAACCAGCAAACTTCCCCTAAGGACATGATGGACCCTAAAACCAGCAAACCCAAAGTAAGCATAATCCAAACCAATTCCTACCATGATCATTGGATTTACCACCATCATTGGATAGCATAAAAATAAAACAAAAAATAGAAAATATAACTAATATTGTTCAAAACAAAAATAATACAAAAATCTAAATGCATCATTACTCAAGGGATGTCGTTGAAGCCTTGTAGACGAAGAAAGCATAGAAAGCATCAAAGAGGAGAGAGGGAGCGATCTCATTAAAGAATGTTCATTTTTCTTTCTTTGAATATTCTGTTAGGGTGCTCTTTTCTCCGTTTCTTTCTTTCTGCCCTTTTTTCTTATTCTTTCAGTGTTTTTCTGAAGCAAAAGATGCCTGTACTATGGAAAATGTTGGCCTTCTCTTGTTTATGACATACTTTCTAGTGCGTGGGAGTACCTGGCCACAATCTTCTGAATGGATGACTGTTTTGCAAAAAAAGAGATAAATTTGTGAAGTTTAGGCAGACTCATTGGGATTCTTGCATGGGTCAAGGTTGACTTATACCAGTCTGCCCTTTCCTGGAAATGTGAGCTTGTGTTGCTGTGTGGGCCACTACATGGGCCATTGCTGACCCTTGTGACACTGCACTGACCCGATTCTCTTTTTGATTTTCTTAAAACATTTATTTCATGATTGTTTATATCATTTTGCCTCGTTTTAGCTAATTAATGCTTTTTAAACTCTAGAGGTCTAGCTGAATTTGGAGTCAAATATATTATCTTCTTATTGGTTAAAAGGGATTTATATTCATGTAGGCATGAGTACTACTGTTAGCTTAAAGCTCGGTAGCAATTTTGAGAAAGATTAGCTTGAGACATCACTGATGGCAATAGTTTCTGTTCAATATATGAACGGTCCAGCAGAGTATTATGTTTTTTTTTTTTTAATTTGTGAAACGCTTTGATCTCTTTCTTTCATTTAATATTGCTGCTCCCTGTTGTAATGCAGCATAAGTTTTTTTTGACAATCTTGGATGATGTAGGTAGTGATTTGCCGGACATCGTGGGTCAGATGTTTTGCATATCATTTTCTTTGCTTCTGGTTAATCGATCTCCGTTGAGTGTTAACATTGTCTTCCATTGTTTTTTACCTCTTCACAGGGCCATCATGGTTGTGTTAATGCAATTTCTTGGAATTCAAGCGGCTCGTTATTGATCTCCGGATCAGATGATACCAGAGTAAATTCTGTGAACTTGTCTTTTTGGTCAAATGTTCTATGTGAAGCTATGATTAATTGAATGTTCTTAAGGCTATCAGTTTGCTATTTTCTCTCCTGATCTCTCATCTCTTCCTTTTACAAGCCAGTCGTGGAAAGAGGATACCTGTCAAGCTTATAATATGTCTTCTCATTTAATAGTCAATTTAGAATACTTTCAAATTAACCTGTAAAAATGGTTTGCTTTGTAACTTTTCTCGATAGTTGAATGCTTTTGATTTCACAGGTTAATATATGGAGCTACTCAACCGGTGGACTGATTCATAGCATTGATACGGGGCATTCTGCAAACATATTTTGTACAAAATTTGTTCCAGAGACATGTGATGAACTTCTTGTTTCTGGTGCGGGTGATGCAGAGGTAGTCTCCTGTTCTGAGAGCTGGGGCTTGGAGGTTAGCGTCACATGATGACCTGAATTTGACAGGATAAACACTGGTTATTCTTTTCTTCTAGGTTCGCCTGTTCAATGTGTCTCATGCAAAGTGGAAAAGTGGCGATGTTAGCACCTTGGAACCATCAGCGTTTTTCCAGTGCCATTCCAGGCGGGTCAAGAAGTTGGCTGTAAGATTTCTACTAACTTCTTTTTTCTTTGTTTTGTTTTATCATGTATTCAATTTCCTGTCCTCACATAACATGTATCATCTTTGTCCGGTTCTCTTGCTCTTATTTATCTGTTGGTTTTCTTTGCAAATGGAATTTTTTTTTTCTTATCAGTATTTCCTTTACAGGTTGAAGTTGGAAATCCTCATATATTGTGGAGTGCAAGTGAGGATGGGACATTAAGGCAACATGACTTAAGGGAATGTTCTACTTGCCCTCCTGCAGGTTCTTCTAGTCAGGAATGCCGCAATGTTCTTGTAAGTACTATCTCTACCTCCAATTGCATGGTAGCGGAGCATATTAAATCACATAATTCATACTTTCACAAGTGTGTAGATTCTAGAACCTACAAGATTCATGAACTATATGATTTAAATGACTGTATCAGGTGCTTGAACTTCTTTGATTTTACGCTGTCAACAACTTATGCTATAAACAGTGTTACTTAGATTTTGAGAAATAGGATCTAGGCAAAAACTTGTAAGCTTCATGAGTAATTGATGCATTTTTGTAAAGCACTCTCGACTTATTTAGATGAACAAAAGTATTCTATGTGAAAAAGTACTGCAGTTTGTTCTGTTTTCTGGCTTCAAGAATTTTGCTTCATGAATATGTTGTGTTACAGCTCTCATTCAACTTTTGCACCTTTTGGTAGCTTGACCTTCGATGTGGGGCAAAAAAATCTCTAGCTGATCCTCCAAAGCTTTGCTTATTACTGAAATCTTGTGACATAAGTACCACGCGACCCCATCAAATCCTTGTAGGGGGAAGGTAAAACATTATAGATTCCGTTAATTGTCACAATTCTATAATCATGCATATTAAGTACCTTATAAACTTATCTTAATTTCTTTCTTGTGCACAGTGATGCGTTTGCCCGATTGTATGATAGGAGAATGCTTCCTCCATTGACAACTTGCCAGACCAAAGCAAAACCACCTCCTTGCATTAGTTATTTTTGTCCAATGCATCTTTCAGAGCACGTAAGTTTGGCAAATTTCAGCTTACTTATTAGTTTTTGTTAAGCATAGAGAGATATAAAATGCGGAAAATATTCCATTTTTTATTGAGTGGAGTATGCTTAGTGTATTGTATCTTAGAACATTATACTCATTATTCTTTTATAAATAGATTATTCCTTTAGTGAATAATACACAATAAACGAGCTTTCCTCTAAAAAATGTATAAGAGCGAGGTTAGTCTCATGCCTTGCTCCTCTCTCTCTATCTACGACCAAAGTTTGCCTGGTCATGATTTTGTCTATGACCAGACCTGATCATGACCCAAAGTTCTGCTTGCAAGCACAAACTTCCCCTTGCGAGCTTGACCTCCCGCTCTTTAGCTCTACAATCCATTCGCAATCTGGTTGCATTGTGCATGCAACTTGTGCCTTCTGCCTACGAACATACGCCGTCCACATATTGCCACTTTATGCAAGTGGATGAGATTGTTTGATCCATGCATTGCATTTGCCTTCTATATCCCATTGTTGCAGCTTTCCACTTCACTAGCCGTCGCTTGCTCACTTCTTTAGGCACCACCACTTCTTGCATCAGATGACTCTCATTCTCAGTGATCTTAGGCTCTCAAATTTTCTGTCTGTCTGTCTCTCTCTCTCATATGGTGTCATGGCCTCCCATCGTCCTCTTAATGTCTCAAAACTCCCCTCCATCATCAATATTACAATCCAAGTCAATGGTACACCTTATCTCCTATAGATAAGGGCCTTTTACTTGTTAATTCTTATGATAAGGTTGATCACCTTGATGCTTCTCCTAATCGAAATGATACTGTCAATTTTTCAAAATGGCTAGTGTTCAACTACTATGTTCTTACTTTTCTACTTAATAATCTTGAACCTTCCGTTCTCTCTATTGTCATGTATGAAAGAAGATGTGAAAGTTTCTTCATTCCGCATTCTTTTAGGATAGTAATCTTTTGTGTGTTCACTCTTTATTTTAAGATTTGTTTTCTTTAGCAAAATGATATGAAGGTTTAGGAATGCTATGACACATAAAGACGAGAATGAGATTAAGTACTTCAGTATCGCCTTGCACTATTTATCAACAATTTTGTAGTAGTAGAATGATGATTTTTTTCCCAAATATATCTTTATCTTGCTTCCCCCGTTATAAAGTTGCAGTCTTAATTGATGGCTAACTACATGATTCCAAAATTGCAAACACTCCCCGTAGTTCTTCCAATTGTTGAACTCTCAACTCCTTAACCTTTGACCCGACCAATCTGCCTTGGCAACTGTCCATAAGGATTGGCGAGGGAGCCATGGATGTGGTGGCTAATTGGTGGCAGTTTAGGTTGAATCCATATTGCTTTTTCTCATTGCCCTCGTTACAATTAAACAAATCATTCTCTTCAACGTTGTTTGCAAAAGTTTAGGCATCTCTCCACTGCCTTAAATTCTTTCATAATCAGTAATTCCTACCCACTTTTTATGGTGCTTTTTTTCTCTATGGCTATTATTATCTCTCTGGAAGATAATGACTGATTGCTCCGACAATTTCAGATCTCTCTCTCAGCATCTTATATCATCTCTTCATTTGGATCCGCTGCTAGGTTTTTAGATCCAAGTCCTCTTCATATATAACATGTACCACCAACTAATTTTCTCTCTCCAAATATTTTCTTTGTACATGTCATTGCTGTTGATTGTTCCCTCTATTCTAGGAAAAGGCATTGTCAATTCTTCCAAATCTGTCTTAGATGTTTAGTATGCCCCATAGTTTCTTTTAAATCCATAGTCTATTTATTATCTTATAAAAAATCATAATTATTCAGTAACTATTGATCCTTCTCATTGTATTTTCAGGATCTGAGTTCAGGGAAGTTAATAGGCGGAGTCATTAAGGTGTTGAATTTGGCATAATCTACGCTACTTAACCACCTATAAACCTTCTACCCTCCCTCTCTTCCACTATTACTCTATATCATGTCATATTTGCTCGGGCTATACTCCTAATAGACTTGAAGATTTTTTCTCCTCGTCTCTTTCAAAATTTGACTTTCTTAAGTACAAGTTGGGAAAAAAACAACATATATATTTTTCTTATTTTACCAATAGTTTTCATAATATTCTGTTTGAGTTAATCTACTCAAATATGTAGGGCTATAGTTTTGTCCTAAAAATTTCTCCATTTTGTTACTTTCATCAATAATTATGTGATGGACACTTTGGTTTATTTTGCTTAAATGTAGGTTATAATTTCTATATGGATTGATAATGCTTGGCATTTATGTAGTCTTTGTTCTCACTTTTTTGCTTTCTGATAGGAAACACTTGTAGATCACAAGTATTTCCTATCAATCCTCGAAAAACAACGAGAATCCTTCACAAAATCCACACAAAATCACAAAAACAGTAGATAATTTGTATTTTTTTGATGAAAGGAACACGGAAAATAGCAAGATACACTTGATCCTCAATTCGAGAGGAGGATCGATCTCTCCCAAATCTCTAGACGTCGCTAGAGCCCAAAGAAAACCTAAATCTAAAAGATCTCAAATTTCAGCCAAATTCAAGATGCCCAAACCCTAGGGAAACCAACTATTTAATGCATACAAATCAAAAGGAAATCTCTAAACAATCCCTACATTCAAATTTCCCTCTCAAAACCCTAAAAATACTTCCTAAAAGGCTCCGTCAACTCATGCGGCTCGTGCGACATCCGCTACAGGCGGAAAAAAACTCCGCTTCGTCCGCAAGCCGGTCTCGCCTGGACCGGCTGGATCGGTCCAGTGGACCGGTCTAACAATACTCCCCTCCCAAAGATCCACCTTGTCCGCAAGGTGGAAAGATGACACCCTCCATTCCTTTTTCATCACAAATGGTAAGAACCTGAAGAGTTCGGTCCTTACACCTGTGCCCCGACGTATACCTCTCGTCACATCTGAAACAAAGCCCCTTCGCCCTCTTCTCCTGTAATTCTATCGCAGTGAGCTTCTTGAAGTCGTCCCCACTCCCTCCTCCTACTGGCTTCTCCCTGGTGGTCTCATTAATGTTGCCTGATGCAGGCCCCTTGGGTGCTAAAAGTAGACCTGTCAATATTGGACCCGAACCGAAAATCCGACCCGAACCCGACCTGAAAATTTCGGGTTTGGGTTGACCCGGGAACCCGGGAATAACCCGAAATGACCCGGAATGCACACAACCCCTGCCCAGAATGACCCGTTTCCCGGCTGCCTCGCTGCCCGGACGCGTCACATCAGGTCCCGAGGCCAACTGGCCAAGCCAGTTCCGCTCAGGCGCGCA
This sequence comes from Dendrobium officinale, assembly GCA_019514585.1. Taxonomy (NCBI): domain Eukaryota; kingdom Viridiplantae; phylum Streptophyta; class Magnoliopsida; order Asparagales; family Orchidaceae; genus Dendrobium; species Dendrobium officinale. Next base: position 10,242,507 of record CM033686.1, read on the forward strand.
GCGTCCCGACTCCCGATGCCAGGCCATTTGGCCCATTTCCGTGCCGTCCCGAGGCAGGCTAGGACAGACTGGCCAGTGGCCAGTTCCGCGCCGTTTCCGCGTTGCGTCCCGAGGTGGTGAGGCCAAGCGGCGGGCCGCCTAGGCCAGTTTGGCGTCGCCGGCGTCCTAAGGCAATGTCGCGTCCACGGCTACGCGGGTCGGGTCGGGTTCGGGTCCAGAAAATTGACCCGTTTGCAAAACCGGGTCGGCTCAACTCGAACCAGAATAGTGCCGGGTCAGTTTCGGGTTCGACCCGAACCCGACCCATAACCCGAAATTGACAGGTCTAGCTAAAAGAGTGGTCGTAGTCTTGTAGGAGCCTCCTAAGCTGCTGCTCCTGGCTCCCTTCTCCAGAATCTTCTGATTTTCTACCAGCTGTGCCAAATTCATTGCCTCCAAGTCACTAGGCATCAGAACTTTCACTGCCGCTCGGATATCTGCCTTCAACCCCTTCATGAAGTTCTCCTCCAATACAATATGTGATAATCGCTCCACACTACTAGCCAGGTGCTCGAACCACTCACGCTAGTTTGCTACTGATCCTTCATGCACTAGAGCAAAGAACTGCTCATAGAAATCTCCTCACCGGTCGTTTTGGAAACGTTCTATTATGCAGTTTTTGAATTCCTTCCAGTTCCTGATAGGCCTCATCTGATCTCTCCACTGATATCACGATAGGGCTTTTCCTTCCAAGCACAATCCGGTTGCGGTCAGCTTCTCCTCCTCCGTCAGCCCATTGACGGCGAAGTAGCGCTCCACCTTGGAAATCCACCCATACGCATCTTCTCCTTCGCATATGGGCATCTTCAACTTCCTCACCTTCTGGTCGCCCCCATTGTCCCGGATTCTTCCATAGTTTCCCCTCTCCCAAGTGCTAGGTGCACCCCATGTTTCTCGGTCTTCCCTTGCTCTACCATAGCCCAAACCCCCTTTCGAAATCCCCCCTTCTGTCTTCAAAATCAGCACCTCGACGACCATAGTATCCCTTCTGGCGTTCCCCATATCCACCCCCTTTCTTTCCTCTGGACAGGCTCCAGATGGGGCCTTCTTCTTCCTCCTTCCATGATTTCCACCTCATCTTCCTCCCTCTGAATTTCCGAATTCGTACTTTTCCTTCCCCTCTTGCCACGGAAGCCGCCGTTTGATTTTGAATTTCTAACATCTTCTTCATCATGTCTCGGAGATCAGCGACTTGTGCTTCCATGGAGGAAATCCTTTCCCCCACCGTCGTTTTGATTTGATTCATCTCCCCTTCAAGCCTTTCCTCCAGAGCATCCACCTTTTTGTCCTCCATCACAATCCGGAGTTTGTAAAATCACAAATTCTGAATTTGGAACTTCAAAAACAGCACTTCCCCTTCCTTTCGGGCAATTAATCACTGTTGAAATTTGCCGAAATCAGCCCTCCACCGGTCCCACGACTTGCTCTGATACAAATTTGATATGAAACACTTGTAGATCACAAGTATTTCCTATCAATCTTCGAAAAACAGCAAGAATCCTTCACAAAATCCACACAAAACCACAAAAAACAGTAGGTAATTTGTATTTTTTTGATGAAAGGAACACGAAAAATAGCAAGATACACTTGATCCTCAATTTGAGAGGAGGATCGATCTCTCCCAAATCTCTAGATGCCGCTAGAGCCCAATGAAAACCTAAATATAAGAGATCTCAAATTTCAGCCAAATTCATGATGCCCAAACCCTAGGGAAACCAATTATTTAATACATATAAATCAAAAAGGAAATCTCTAAACTGTCCCTACATTCAAATTTCCCTCTCAAAACCCTCAAAAATACTTCCTAAAAGGCTCCGTCAACTCATGCGGCTCGTGCGGCATCCGCTACAGGCGGAAAAAAACTCTTCTTCGTCCGCAAGCTGGTCCCGCCTGGACCGGCTGGTCTAACACTTTTATAATTATTCATGCCTGGGATGATGGTATTGTTACCTCTTTACCCATGGATTGATGATATGATGCTTTTGCAGGAGATATTTAGGATTTTGAGATGTTGTTGTTGGACCTTGTTTGTTAATCTAGAAATCTATCTGGCTAACCAGAAGATAGTAACATTAGTTGGGACAGCCTACTAGCTCTAGGTGGACAGAAAAAAAGAATATAGAAATTGATGCAAGTTGAGCAAGGTTAGTCCATGAAAGAATTCTGTCCAAGAGCTCATGGGAGCCATAACCGTATGCTGGTCAACCTATTTGTGGATGGTTATATTCAATCTCAAGTTGATTTTGGTTACAAGAATATTCAAATCTCGATTCTGTATTTTTACAATTCTAGCACTTTTAGTTCAAAGCAAATTTTTATCACAATTTTCAAGATTGTTTTTAATAATGTATACCTTTGTAATATGCAGGTGAATTAATAATATAAACTATTAGATATTGAAAGTTGTCTAGATCCTATCTCGGTTCGATTCATGAAAAGATTGATCTTATCTTTATTATTGTTTTTATGCCCCAAGACACTTTATCAGTCGAACATGCATTCATCCACTTATATATATTCAAATCCAGTTACATACATATATGCATATTTTATGATTTTTGGGTGATCTTCAATCTATGAGCCAAATTAAAAACCCTAATATTTAGGGTGAAACTTTGGTCTCAAAGAGCTGTGGCTACCACTGAAGAGAGTGTAGATCTGCTTCAACCCAAGAAGCTTGGAGAAGATATCAAAGATTAGGATTGATGAAGAGGAATGCGGTTAAATTTTGCTACAAAAGATTATGTTTAGGACTCTAGTAGTGAAAGTTATACATATGAGTAATTAAAGAACAATCGCCATTCCATTAAATCAACAACCAAAAGAAAAAAAAGATGAAAGTGATGGAAAAAAATCAAGTTGATAGAAATGCAGAGGGCATGATTTGAAATTGACTTATCCCTTATTATCAGTGGAGCTAAGTTGAATTTCGTTAAAACTTCAGTTATTTATTCTCATATTGTTTAAGTTTTGTGCAGATGCTATATCAGATTCTCGATTTACATTCTTAAAGTGGTGATAATCACCTAGTCCATGTTACTTCGCTCAGTATACAATATTTTAATTTGAAGATAAATTTTTTTCTTTTGTAAATAGCTTTCAGTGCGTGCAGTTATCAACATTATCTATGTTAATTGATAATTTTGTTCGTAAGTTTAATATTGACGCTTGAATTATTGTATGTTGAGTGATTTTTTGGCTGCAATGGTAAGATTAATTTGAATTCCAAATAAGTGCAGAAATGTAGTTCTCTCAATATAAGTCATTGACAGCTTTTCTTATTTTCACCTCTCTACAGAGGAGGTCAAGCTTGCATTTAACCCATGTTGCATTCAGTCCGAATGGAGATGAAGTGCTATTGAGTTATAGTGGAGAGCATGCTTATCTGATGGATGTTAACCTTGGTATGTTTCTCAGTTTTTTTTTTGTGTTTGGAGGCATTTTAATTGAGGAAAAAAATTGTATGTCGAAGGTAGTTTAATCTATTAAAGATTACAATGGAATATTGCCTGATATCATTAATAGACCTAAGAGTTTCCAATTTTGGTAGATTTACGTCTAAGATCAACATTAAGTTCTTATCTTTTTGTATTGACTATGAAAACACTTAAAAATAATATTCTATTGAAAAAATCCTCTTATAACATTCCATTTACAACACTTGTCATCTATAACAAGCTGTGATTCGTGGATACCAATATCTTATTTCTGTTTATTTAATTCTACTTTCAGAATTAAATGTTAGTTTCTAGATTTATTTCTCTATCCTGATAGTTGTTTCTTTATCTTATCATGTACAACTTCTCATTCTATTTTTTATACAAAATAAGGGAATTAAATTTATTAGTATAATATTAGATTTTTTACTCCGTTCTTATTCTAGTTTTTAAGATAGTATCAAAGACATTATAGTTCTACTACCTGTGAGGCCAATGAGTCTTTTAATATGGAGTTTTTCTCCAATTCGATTGGTCTTTCTCCAACACTAAAAGCTAGCCTTTTTCCAACAATAGTGGTGAAAACATATGTGAAGGGTCTGTCTTTTTAGAAAGAAGGTGGTGATAATTGTGACATTGGTCAAGAAGTTGTCAACTTAAATGCTGTAAATCAACTTCAAAATGGAAAATTTAGATCCAAAACATGAGATATCCATGATAAAATACTATACTAGAAAACTTCAAAGAGAACTAACAACAAAGAAGATTTGCAACAGCTCTCTTCTTTCGTATTCATTCATTTGGATAGTAAATTGAAGACAACTAACTATTCTCCAAGTAGAACTTATACTGAAATATTATCGGATAAGCTTGGTTGCTCAAAAAGGTAAATTATCATATGCTCTCATTGCAAACAAGAAAATTACTACTTGGATAATAGACACTATGAAGTGTTAAATCATATGACAAGTGACAAAAAAGTTTTCAAGAATTACAGCCCATGTCATGATTATGATATTTGAATCACAGATGGCTTATTATAAAATTGGTTGGAATAAGTTCTTTCTTCTCTCAAAAGATCTAACATTTGATTTTGTGCTTCTTATGTCTAATGTTGATTGTAGTTTACTATCAATCAACAAACTCATTTTAGATAAAAAATTATATTGCTTGTTTCTCATCTAATCTTTATCATTTTCAAGACTCTAACTCAGGGAGGATTATTGGCATTTTAGAGATGTGTTGATGATGTACCTTTTAAAGACTAATCCCTCAAGTGAGGTATGAACTAAAATGATTGGTTATTGTTTCACCAAACCCCACTTCAAATTTCAATCACACTTTATATAATAATAGTGATGGTTGGCCAAAATTTTTTTACTTTAATTAATTCATGTACTAAAATTTTAACGACTTTCAATGTAATATTGGTCATCTTGCTAAACATACTTGCAATTTCTATACAAAAACCTACAAACCTTCCAACATTTTGCTCTAGTCCACCATAATGTATGAGGAACATCTAAATTAAAAAAATATTTTTGGAGCTAAATGATTTGTTTCCTTTATTGAGAATCATACTATTCTCAATTTCTTATTTTTAAATGAAAAAAGCATACAATTTTTTATTAATTTCAACACCATTATCCACATTCAATTTAAGTTCAAAATTCAAGTTCTAAAAATTGATAATAAATTATCCTCTACATTGAAGGATTATCTACCAAAGCTCCTTTTGATAAAATGGGGTTGTTGAAAGAAAATATGAGCATCTCTTAGAGGTGGCTCGATCGCTAATGTTCTCCATAAATGTTACAAAGTATCTTTGGGTAGATGTTATTCTAACACCTACATATCTTATTAGTAAAATGCCCTTAAGAGTAATTAAATTTCAAACCTCTGTTCAAACCATTCTTTATTTATTTCGGCGATGACAACAATAACAAGCATTTATCCCAATACGTGGGGTCGTCTACATGAGTCCTTATTTGTCCATTGTATCTTATTTAAAGTCAAAATCTCATTTAAATCTAATAAAAAAGTCATTTTCTGGTCATTTGTTTTAGGTCTACGTTTAACTTTCTTAAGATAGACTGGATTTAATACATCTACTTTCCAAATAGGGTCATTAGAGACCAAATTATCTAAGACGACTCTCTCTAATCTTATTTGCCACTGGAGTGATAGGAAATACTTGAGTGAGTTCACAAGTAACACAAACCAAGGAGCCTGACATGCGTGGAAGCTAACGGGTGTCGAAGATCAGTTGGTGCAATGAAGCTGATGCATGGGATACTCTTTTGCTCCTCTTTTGCAAATGGGAGGACGAATTTGCTGTAACTTGCGGCCAAATCTTAATGGGCAACAATGGTAAAAGCCAATCTACCATGTACAACGCCCTGACACGAATTTAAATTTCCTGCAAAATATTATGCTCATCATCTCGTTGATATTGCATTTCAGGATGTTCATGTCGATGATCTAGTTGATAGGTACAAATGCAACCAAGCTCACATGCCCTTTGGGGCCAAAACCTCTACTACCGATCGGTAGGTGAAGCTGGCAAGAAAGAATAGGCGGGCAAGTGGGCTCACATTTTAGCACTTGGACACTTGGGACTCTACGCATGCATGTGCACAGTACCCACTTAGGGCATGTTGGGTGTGACGCTTGTGCGTTAGTTGCGCAAGCATGCAAACATGTTATTGTGTACTCATAACTCATTGCATAACCAGATGGACTCCCCTTTTGATGAGTCTTGAAACTTAGAACAGGAGCCTGACATGTGTGCGAGTTCAGGGTTGTTTAATCCTAGAGGAGGATCTATTAGCATGCAAGAATGGTGCGCGTAGCCACAATAATTATATGTTTAAGTTGTCGCAGTTAAAAGCTCATAGTTGGAATGTTGGTTGGGTTGATTTGTTAGCGTCATGATGTGCATTATTGTCCCATGGGATCCCCATTCAACCTGCCTTGAAACACAGAGCAAAAAAGCTTGGCATGTGTTGAAACCCGATAGGCGCAAGGAAGCTAATGTGCTGGGCTTTTTAATTTAAAGGTCCATGAGCATGGGTGTAGCTTTTATAAAATAAGTTGTAAAGTTGTTGTGGGGAACACAACTTGCTTGAAAGCTGTTGTGGCATTATAAATAATTTTCTTTTAAAAAAATCATGGAACATTTTTCATAGCTACTATACTCTAATAGTTTTGATTGTAAAAAGGTGCTTTTCACCACCAATTTTTTTGAAAAACAATAAGAAGGTAATAACAAACAGATGTGTGATAGTGGTTTGGAAAGCAACTAATTGAAAAAGCTGCTGCAAACAAAGCTAAATCATCAAAAGAAATCCACACAATCAATTAATTTCAAAGATAAGCCATCTAATTAGACCAGATATGCTTGACAAAATATTGGACACAAATTTAAAGAATTGGCATGATCCCCTTAATTGTTGAGTCTTCATGGTAAAAACCTTTGCGATTTCAAATTGATTAAAAGTTTCTCTTTTAACAAACATGAGTGACAACTTTGCCTTCAAAGTCGTCCCCTTCCAATTTTGTGTGAGCAGAGTTACCAACATGCTTCTCGCCCTCATACCCATTTATGTCTTGCATGGATCCACGGGAAACTCTAGGCAGCATTTCTCTCTCAACAATTTCCATTTCCTCTTTATTTATATTTACGGTGGGATTGATTTCTCCAGGGTTCATATCACCTCTTAGTGTATTGACAGTTCCAGAAGTAGACAGTACAGCTTGGGGCCGGGGCTTCTGAGGAGGTGGTCATTTGAAACTGTAGCTGATTTGGAAATTGACTTAGTGTGAGATATTGCAGCCGCTGAACAAACACAAACAAAATTATTAATGAACGTGGCAATCACTAACATGTATAATCAAAGTTAAAAAAAGAAGAGAAATATTGCTTGAAAATTGCAAGAAAACAGAAACAAAAGGCTTAAAAAGCATAGATAACTAGTCCACTTAGGTTTCTTGAAAAACATATCCTTATTGTGCTTCCAACACATTCCCCGCATGTTACCTGGGTAGAAGACATGTTTTAGATATATTATGGTAGTTCACAAAGCCTACAAGTTTAAAGCAGTGTACTTCACCATAACATTTAAATGGAACATTGTCCGCACATAACTCGCAACTGTAAAGCAAATTTTTGAGAGAGTATACTCAATTGGTATACAATACTCATTAAAAAAGTTTCAGAATATACAGGCTTATATCTATCTTCAGAGTTTATTCTATTGTATTTTGAAATTTAAATTCCAAATTTCAGTAAGCCCGTTACAACTTTTGATTTAGAAGAACATAGGTCGTGCATATAAAATATATACACATGAATTACAGATTGGATTTCGGGTAGAATCTCATTAAGGAAAATATTTGTCATAAGAAAGGCTCAGAAAAACAAAGGCGTTCTTTCTTTTCTCCTATATCTATCTGTCTCAGTCTCTGTACGTTGTAGTTGTTTACTTCAAGCCCAATGTAAGTTATTGGCTTTGTTGACTAAATTAAAAAAAAAAAAAAGAGAGGAAGATGCATCACTTGAAGGTTTCCGATTTGGCCCCACCTTAGGCAGTTGATTCCGAAATGAGACAATGTTTTGTTACTGTAACCAACGTTTAAAATTGCGCAATAAAAAGGCGCGCCTCAGCGTAATTTTGTCCATTTAAGCCTCAAAGCCTACGCAATAAGTTTAGTTTATGAGGCTTACGCCTCAAGTTTACTGAGGCGCGCCTCGCCTCATATATTTAAGGCGTCGCCTTTTTAAAAATTAACCTAATTTTTTTTTTCAGTTCGGACCCCCAATTGCCGACGTGGCGCGCCTAGTGAAATGTCGACGTGGCATCAACATTTAAACCCTTGTAAAAGTCGAATGGCGTGGTCGACGTTTCGATTTTCAAGTTACAATAAACTTTCGAACTTTCAAGCATTCACTCCGGAGTAATATCAAGCATTCTTCACTTAGTTTCTTCTAAGATGTCGTCACCCCCAAAGAAAAAGGTAACTTAATGCTATGTTTTCTGTTTCGTAATGCGTATTTTATGGTTATGCTATGCGTTTGTGTTCAAGGCTCTGAAGATCTTCCGATTTTATGCTTATTCTATGCATATGCATGGCTTCTCGAAACTTTTTAAATGTTTGATACTGTGATGCCATCGTGTTTTCTCTGTATTCAGGGTTTATGATAAATTTATGTTGAAATTTGAAACATAAAATCTAACTAAATTTTAAACACCGAGTAAATATGCGTAGGCTGTGCGTACACAATGCGTCTTTTGTACGTATTATATGCATATACGTTGCGTTCTCAGTGCTTATATTGTGCGTACTTTATGCGTGCGTATAATTTGCTGCCATGTTTCCTGCACTGTTCGTTCTTGTGCGTGTGATATGCGTACTATATGCGTATGTTATGCTACACTGTGCGTGACCGTTGCTTATATTCTGCGTATGTTGTGAGTTTTTTGTGCGTATCTAATTAACTTATTTTTAATTTATCTTTTTTTACAATTTTCAGATATATGTTCGTCCAATTACCTATAGATGCTATGTTTCTTCGTTTCGAACAATCTGTGATAACTTTGCTCAGCAAATTACTCTTGAAGTCAAGGACACATTGAAACATTTAAAGATGATACAGTTTTTGGAATTTCCTGGGTTTGAGCAAAATGTCCCTCTTATTTATGAGCTGATCTCAAGGTGGGACATTTCAAAACAATGCTTTGTTATAAAAGGGCAACCCATTCATTTCACTGCTGATAAAGTGACCCTTCTTACTGGTCTGCCAAATAAAGGAGTAGAAATATCCTGGCATTCCTTAGCACATACTTCAGTTACATCAACGGAAATAAGGAATGACATGATGGAGTTAAACAAGCAAACCCCCCCCCGGAGACTATGTTAAGAACATTTATCATGTATTTATGTTCAAATTTATTTTTTCAACTTAACAACTTCAAAACCCCTCGGTTTATTCAAAGAATAGCAAATAATCCAGATGATTTTTTGTCAATAAACTGGGTTAGTTCAATTAGGGAGTTTTTAGTTGGAGAGTTTAATAAGGCATCCTCCAAGATTTCAAATAAAAAGCCAGCATGTTACATCAATGGTTTTGTACCTCTGCTAATTGTGAGTGCTAAGTGCTAACTGCTAAATTCATTCAAAATTTTATTGGCTCAATGTGAGTGCTAAAATTTTCTTTCATCTTATGCAGATTTGGTTCCTGGAGCATACTACTATTCATGCTCCTATGTATGCTGACAAAAGGCATCGTTTTCTTCGATGGGCCTATGATATTGTATATACTACAGAGGTGATCACTAACTTATTTGCAAATATAAGGAAAAGTCAGATTTGTAATGTCCTACAGGCAGTTTCCCAGGCAGAAATGGATATGGTTAATGTCGAGATATATCCACCAGACAGCCCTCCATCCCCTGATTCTCCTCATGACATATTCTGATGTGAAACGTACATGCGATGGAGGAGTTACTTTAAGAAATTAAAAGAGAGCAATTGTAACATAATAATCCCAAAATAAAATTATCGTTTATAATAAAAGAGTGATCTTTGGAATTCGTGGTCTTTAACTTGGTTAGGCAAAGTAGAGCAAGATCAATCAACCAAACAGTTCAAGAAACACAAAGATAATAGTAGCACTACGATGGTAACAAGAGTCCACGATTTAATAATGAATACTTTCACCTTTGGAGCCCATACGCTCACTAATCTAGGCTTTAGCGGAAGAAGCGTCTCCACATTAGAATCGAGGCCACTCCGAGGAAGGACCCTTAGATCGTCGTTCGCGGATAGGTAGCTTCCTGGACAGCATCCACTGTGGGTCAGCCAGGATTCGGTCTACTCTTGGAGCTGCTGGATACTTTGGACAGCAGCCTGCAGTTTTCTTGGGTGCCGGCTAGCAAGTTCCCATGCTGGAATGAGGAGTGGGGCAGCCGGTAGAAGACGAGGGGAAGATTGAGGACCACGTGCGAAGAGTTTAGGAAACTCACGTTTGCATCTCTTGGAGGAGAGAAAATTCAATAACAACGGAATAGAGGGGAAGCTGTTTCAGTTTCAGATTTTGAAATCTGAAATTAAAACTGAAGAAATCTGGAATTAATTACGTGAGAGGAGGCATTTAAGAGGTGGTGATGTGGCAATTAAATAGAGGAGCAATAAGATGAGGTGGCCGGCCATATGGGGGAGAAAGATTTAGGAGTTATGAGAGTGGGGCCCAAGTTTAAGCACGAAATTCAATTAAATCTGAATTTTAATTTCAGATTTAATTGGGCCTTAAGTAACTTCCCAAATTGAAATTGACATGAGAGGGAAAATTGGAGTTTGAATTTTAAAAGGGATTAATTGCTAGTAACTGTTGGCTGAAAACGGCTAATGGATTAATCCATTAATCTGGCATTAATTGTGTTGACATCCCACGGATTGGGAAAGCCAGAGGGAATCCAGCGGCAAGGGAAATTGCCAGGGGACGGTGGGCTGAAGTCACGGCTGGCTGGCTGGCAAAGAATTTAGCTTGCGTGAAATCCAAACAGGGAAAACTCTCTTGCTTATGTGAATTCACACAGAGAAGAATCTCTGCTACCTTTGTGAAATCAAAACAGAGAAGAGACTCTGTTGGCTGCACGTGAGGGCCATGGGTGGCGGCCAGAAGCCTGGAGAGTGACTAGCCGGTGGGTGGGGAGCAGCCAAGGTGGTCGGCGGCTTGAGCAGCTCAGGTTAGGCGGCGGCAAATGCAAAGAGAAAGAAGATGGAAATTCCACGGCGATGACGGATACGGAATTATTAACCTCGCCTGTTTACGCCTTGATTTCCACAAGATTAGATAACTCGAAAACTAGAACTCACAAAGAGATCTAGTCTCCTCCGGCGAACTCACTAAGAGATCTCCGGCGAACTCACTAAGAGATCTTGGAGGGGGAACTCACAAAGAGAACACAAAATATTTTTATTTCAACAAAAACTGAGACTACAATACATGAGGCCTCATATAAATAGGCCAAAGTGATAAAAGCAAGAAATGACACAAATGCCCTTCCGGGCTACATAAGCGACTAAATGCCCATAAGGGAAAAAACGGAAAAACAACAAAATAAAATACGTTACTACATAAAATGACAAAATACAAGTCATGCTCGTGGTCGTCGATCTCCGGCGTCGAAAATGCTGACGATGTCCTCATCATTCTCCCCAGGTGGGAGAAAACTCGACCCCGTCGAGTAAATATCTATGGAGCCCTCGTACAACTCTAGTAGATCTGGGTCTAGGCTCTGTGGCTCGTCCCTGTCAATCCAAGTATCCTATATCTCCGGTGGCCCTATCCAATGAACTCAGTATCTTCGGCGCCCACTTTCCTTTGGGGAAATGACCTCATCATCTAGTATTGCTTCGACCTTTTCCGCTATAGGTGAGTAGGGTAAATTGGGGAGTGGAGCTAGGCTGGGGGATCTCACCAGGTGGGGTCACACAAGGCTAATTTAAAGAGTGGATATTGGGGTTAAGATTCGGGTCCTTCAAAGGCTAACAGGTCTTCTATATTAAATGTAGGATTCATGTTAAAGCCTCAAGAGAGGTCCAGTACGTAGACATTACTATTAATCTTTGAGATTTCATTAAAAATGTTCGGTGTTTTCGAGCATGCAGCTTCCCGTACCATCACAAAGTCTCCAACTTTGAATTCTTTGGACCATCTTTTGTTATCAACAATAATTTTAAGATGGATGTTATTTTGTTCAATTTTCCCTTTAATTTTGATGAGTAACTCCTGAAGGTGAAATGCAGATGCAAATGCAAGAGATCGGGTGTGCATGATGAATGACAAGACTCATGAGCTTACTAAAGTTTAAAACAACAGACAAAAAGGAAGATAACAGACTACAACACTCACACAACATACTAACTCACACGAACACAGCCAGAAAAGTGGACAAGTCACAAAAGAGTGGTTTTAAAGTGTTCGATCTAATAGAACGGGTGTAGGGGGAGCAATGAAGACATCCTTAGCTAAAAGGGCATCTCTATAGGGCATCTTAGCTCGGGTCACAGACAGTCTCCCAGGGGTAATAAGGTGATTTAGTAAGGTCAGCCAACTAGGAGATGGAAGGTCCTTAACAGGGAAAGACAAGGATGCAGCGGGCACAATGTAAGAATCAGGAGTATGATAGGACGAGGGGTCATCACTTTCTACCATAAAAATATAGCCCAAAGAATCACCAGCAGGTATGGGACTCAAAAGTCGGGGTATCGTGTCCAGAGTAGATGTGGGTCCAACGTGAAAGTGTGGGTTAATATTCTCATTCCAGTCGGTAGGCGGAGTGATGTGGTAAGCCCAATCAGGAAGGACAAACTCTTTCAAAGGTAAATCCAAAGGGACAACTTCAAAAATAGGCTCCAACAAGTCAAAAGATGACTTCTGGTACAAATTAGGCTCGAAAATTTTCAGACTCAAAGTACTGTCTTCCAAAGTAAAATCAGGTTTGGTTTCAATCCTAAGATCCGTAGGTTCCGTTTCACTTGAATCATGTGACAAATCCGATTGACTTACATTCAACTTGAGATTAGCTAAGTCGCCATCAGAACTATCCAAAATTAAATCAGAGTTATCCGAATTCATCTCAGTAATTAAATTAGAATCTTCCAATTTTAATTTCATTGTGTTCAAGGTCAGATCAATCTCTTTCGGGATCAAATCAATATTGTCCAGGCAGACCTTATCCAAAGGGATATCTTTAATGATATTAGTCTCAAGAGGGGCTAAGGTCTCGAGGTTAAAAGGTTCTAGACCTCCTAAATCAGGGTTTAAGTCCGACGGGGGGTCTAATTCAATCACTTCAGTTTCATCCTCAAAGTAGCCCTCGTTATCATTAATATCATTAGCATCCACAAAATGGATGCACTCAGTTTTAGGTTCATATGACTTTTTCTTGTTAATTACACTTGCAGGATCAATGATGGGGGAGGCTAAAGGTTGACTGGGATGACTAAAAGTTGGTCCAAGTGGGGAGCCATAAGAGTTAGGTCTAACAGAAGGCCCAGTAGAGGGTCGGCCACCATGGTTAGGTGAAGACCTATAAGGTGGGGCAGCAACTCTGATGTTACTAACAGATGGGTGACCACTAGTTGGGGAAGTGTATTTTAATCCAAGTTCTCGTTTCATGTTTTTCCAATCAGAGGTGGGGTATTCGCCACGAGACTCTTTATGATCTTCTAACCTCATCCAAAATTGGAGAGCATTACCGCTCAGGTGTGACCTAGCAATGCTAAACTGGCGAGAATTAGGGATTTCATGAGATTCAAAATAGTCCTCTAATTGTCTAACCCATTCTCTAAAGTAGTAAGGGTCCAAGGAACCATCAAAGGTGGGTAGACGATAAGGTGGCTCAAAGCGAGGTCGTTGTGGCTTAAACTTGGGTCTAGGTTGAAAAGCAGAGTGGGACACATAATTCGAGTGGGGATAATCAACGGGTTTCTCTGTCATAATTCTAGTCATATTGCCCACTAGGTTAACGATGTCATCTAAACTCTTTTGAAGTCTTATCGGGTCCATTGAAAAGTGTTAAGTGATTCTTAATGAAGAATGGGTGTAACGGACAACACTTTCCCAAGAGGAAACACCATTATGAGTGGTTGTATGGTGCAGGAAGAACTCAGGACAGCCAGCTACAAGACTGATTTAAATGATCTAGGCAAGTAGGTTGGACTCTGGAACGTGGACCACAAGTGGATACTACCTAGAACTCTTCCAGACGGATGCTAATAGGTGCAGGAATAAAGCTAAGTGAAGTTTAAAGAAGAATGGGTGCCTGATACATCACTTAGACACCAAAATAGGCTCACTTAGACTCACTATTGGGTGTGGCAAATGTTTGGACAGCAGATCTCAACATGACATAAAGCTTTCTAAGTGTTGTAGCAAGGTTCCGGGGCGTGGACAGCACCTAAGTAGTGACTCTAGGTTCGCTAACGGACACCTAACAGCTGCAGGAAACAACGGACAGCAAACTAAAGTAGAGTCCGTCGCTTCCCAAACACCTTAGGTAGAACCTAGAGTGGTGACAGTACAAAACAGCACTAACAAACTCTCCAAACTGAAGTGTACAGATGCTGGAATTGAAGGGACAGCAGCTCCAAACACAAATTCAAAGTCCTGAGTAGACAGGAACACTATGGGCTCAACGGCAGCAGTTAGATACTAGCTAAGACAGACTAAATGTCAAAGTCTGTATGCATGAATTTTGAAAACAGCAGGAAAAACAGTGAAAAGATCTTAATGACGCAATGATATGCATGCAAAATTTAACTTGAAATGAAGGTTATGCCCTAGGATGTTTTTTTCTAATCATGTCGTGCATGCCTACCATGCTCTGATACCAAGATGATGTGAAACGTACATGCGATGGAGGAGTTACTTTAAGAAATTAAAAGAGAGCAATTGTAACATAATAATATCCCAAAATAAAATTATCGTTTATAATAAAAGAGTGATCTTTGGAATTCGTGGTCTTTAACTTGGTTAGGCAAAGTAGAGCAAGATCAATCAACCAAACAGTTCAAGAAACACAAAGATAATAGTAGCACTACGATGGTAACAAGAGTCCACGATTTAATAATGAATACTTTCACCTTTGGAGCCCATACGCTCACTAATCTAGGCTTTAGCGGAAGAAGCGTCTCCACATTAGAATCGAGGCCACTCCGAGGAAGGACCCTTTAGATCGTCGTTCGCGGATAGGTAGCTTCCTGGACAGCATCCACTGTGGGTCAGCCAGGATTCGGTCTACTCTTGGAGCTGCTGGATACTTTGGACAGCAGCCTGCAGTTTTCTTGGGTGCCGGCTAGCAAGTTCCCATGCTGGAATGAGGAGTGGGGCAGCCGGTAGAAGACGAGGGGAAGATTGAGGACCACGTGCGAAGAGTTTAGGAAACTCACGTTTGCATCTCTTGGAGGAGAAAATTCAATAACAACGGAATAGAGGGAAGCTGTTTCAGTTTCAGATTTTGAAATCTGAAATTAAAACTGAAGAAATCTGGAATTAATTACGTGAGAGGAGGCATTTAAGAGGTGGTGATGTGGCAATTAAATAGAGGAGCAATAAGATGAGGTGGCCGGCCATATGGGGGAGAAAGATTTAGGAGTTATGAGAGTGGGGCCCAAGTTTAAGCACGAAATTCAATTAAATCTGAATTTTAATTTCAGATTTAATTGGGCCTTAAGTAACTTCCCAAATTGAAATTGACATGAGAGGGAAAATTGGAGTTTGAATTTTAAAAGGGATTAATTGCTAGTAACTGTTGGCTGAAAACGGCTAATGGATTAATCCATTAATCTGGCATTAATTGTGTTGACATCCCACGGATTGGGAAAGCCAGAGGGAATCCAGCGGCAAGGGAAATTGCCAGGGGACGGTGGGCTGAAGTCACGGCTGGCTGGCTGGCAAAGAATTTAGCTTGCGTGAAATCCAAACAGGGAAAACTCTCTTGCTTATGTGAATTCACACAGAGAAGAATCTCTGCTACCTTTGTGAAATCAAAACAGAGAAGAGACTCTGTTGGCTGCACGTGAGGGCCATGGGTGGCGGCCAGAAGCCTGGAGAGTGACTAGCCGGTGGGTGGGGAGCAGCCAAGGTGGTCGGCGGCTTGAGCAGCTCAGGTTAGGCGGCGGCAAATGCAAAGAGAAAGAAGATGGAAATTCCACGGCGATGACGGATACGGAATTATTAACCTCGCCTGTTTACGCCTTGATTTCCACAAGATTAGATAACTCGAAAATTAGAACTCACAAAGAGATCTAGTCTCCTCCGGCGAACTCACTAAGAGACCTCCGGCGAACTCACTAAGAGATCTTGGAGGGGGAACTCACAAAGAGAACACAAAATATTTTTATTTCAACAAAAACTGAGACTACAATACATGAGGCCTCATATAAATAGGCCAAAGTGATAAAAGCAAGAAATGACACAAATGCCCTTCCGGGCTACATAAGCGACTAAATGCCCATAAGGGCAAAAACGGAAAAACAACAAAATAAAATACGTTACTACATAAAATGACAAAATACAAGTCATGCTCGTGGTCGTCGATCTCCGGCGTCGAAAATGCTGACGATGTCCTCATCATATTCACTCATCAAAACAACCCCCCCAATCTCCCTATCATACCCCACCTCCTCAGCAAGACCCCCACCAATCTCCTCAGCAACCACATTTAAGTTTTTCTGCTGAAGCACTTCAGTCTCTACAAGAAACAATAATGAAATCCTGCCAAGAAATATGTACAAAACTTTTTTGAGAATTTTAAGACAGGCTGAGCACAAAGTTTGAAGATCTTACTGAGAGAGTTGGAGTTATTGAGGTCAAGCTCAATAATTACATTGATCAGAGCAAAATAGTTCCTTATAAAAGATCTGTTAGCTACTTTTCATCTTCCAATAAGAGACAAATCAAATATCCCTCCCCACAGCCCCAATGAACCAAATGAGCCAATCCAATCAAAAGAGCCAATCCCACCAAATGAGCCAATCCCAACAAATGAGCCAGTCCCAGCAGAAATGCAACTTATTCTATATACAAATCCAAATGAACCAATACCAGTAGATAACATTCAAATAAAACATGTAACTTATGTTTATGCAGATGAAATATAAAATTACAAAGGTCTTCTGTATTTGACTTCTGAGAAGAGAAATTTTGTGTTAGAATGTTTGAAAAAGTTATATAAAAGTTAAAAAATTGCAACTTATTTTTTGTTTGAAGATCTGTATGCGTATGATATGCGTGTGTTATGCGTATGATATGCGTGTGATATGCGTATGATATGCGTGTGGTATGCTTATGATATGCGTGTGTTATGCGTATGAAATGCGTATTTAATATTTTTTTTTGCAAGGACGATAGTATCTTGTTTGTTGTTAACATTCTTATTTCCAGATATGAGATTGATGAGTTATTAAGCAACATTTATTTAGGCAATGAATATATAGATATTTTTGCCTATCTCTCAGATGAGAAGTGTAACCTTATGCCAGACAAGTACCATAAATTTCTATACATCTCTCCAATCTATTGGGTTAGTAACTTAGTATTCAATTTATCAGTTTAACTATTGGATTAGTAACTTAGTATCCATTCTTAGTTCTTACATTTACTACTTGCACTTGCAGAATAACAAAGGAAGGGAAAAATTGTCCAAATTGCAAATCGACCATATAACCGAGCTTTCTGTTACTTCAAACAACATTTTATTACAACCAATCATTGAATCCGATCACATTACCCTTCTGGTTGGTTTGCTGAAAGAACAAAAGTGAAAATTTTATGACTCATTGAACCACCGCGTCAAAGAGCATAAGGTTGTTGTTCCAAAAATCGTAAGTGTTAGTCTGTTAGATACTTAGATGAACATGAACTCTTCAATTTTTAAAAAATTTACAGAACTAATCCTTGCTATACGTATATTTCAGCTTAAAGCCCTATATTCTGACACGAAAGGAGCTTTTGATAGTGATATCAGAAAATGAAAGCTTTCTATCATTAAAGGTATACCAAAACAAGAGAACTCTTTTGATTGTGGAATGTATGTCTGTAAATATATGAAAAGAATAAGTCTTGAAGGCAACACTGATTGGGCTGATAGTACAAATTGGCAACGAGACATGCCAAAGTACAGGGCAGAATTTGCATATGAACTATTTTGTAAAACGTTGTCAAAATAACAGTTTTTCATTATGTGCATAAATGTTTGTGTATAAATGTTTCTGTGTATAAATATTTTTCATTCTGATTCTGTGTATAAATGTTTATTTCTGAAGACTATATTTTGTTAAACGCGTAACGCACGCACAACGTACGCCGTATACATAAACTACGAACGCACAAAAGACGCACAACGTACGAAGTAAATTTTATTTTAAAAATTATATTAAATATTTTATGAGCCTTTAGACAGGTATGGTTGGGAGGATAAGAGGGTTTGTTGATTTTTTATGAGCCTTTATTACTTACTATTGCTCAACATTCATATTTCTATTATATAATGCGAGACCACTTGAAGAAAAGTGTAACTCATGATGTAACCACTAAAGAATATATATTTCAATTATGTGTATAAATGTTATTTACATTAGTTTGAGTAAAAAATTACATATTAAATGATAATACGCATAAATTAAGTATAGTACGCATAACGAACGCACAAAATACGCATTATGAACGCACAAATTACGCATTACGAACGCACAAAATACACATAACGCACGCATGATACACGCACTCATAAGCAGTAAATTTTATTTATAAAATTCTATTAAATATTTTAATTAATATCTATCTTTGTTTGTAAGTTACTTACATTAAAATGATGAAGAATATATTTAACACGTTGAACTTAAACTTGTTATTACAAATTAGACGTATTGTGATTTTTATGATTTCATTTTCTAGTCTGGAATATGATACTTGAACAAGTACAAAGGGTTTATGGCTCTTGTTGGATTATATTTAAGGAAGAGAAATAAGGAATCTGATGTTTGAAAGTTTGTGTTTGGCATTTGCGTTCAAAGATTAGTGTTTGAATTTCTTATTTGTTTTAAAGCAAAAAAACTAATTTTATAAATGATTTTGAAACGTTTTTAAATAATACGCATAACGAAGGCACAAAATACGCATTAAGTACTCATATTAAACGCACAAAAAACGCACATATTACGCATATAGTACGCATAAAACACGCACACATTCTACTAAATATTTTTGGTTACTTACATTTAGTATGGAGTATGGACTGAGGGGCCGTGACATGAATAATAATTTTCGTTAGCTGTGGACTGACGGGTGGTAGATATGGTTGGGAGGGTGGGTTGAATTTTTATGAGCCATTATATACAATTTATTGCTTATTATTGCTCAACATTAAATTTTTCACTATATAATGCGGGAACGCTTGCCTTATGGTAACGCATGGTTTTTTCAAACATAAGTAATGCAGGCTTGACAGAAGGTTTGATTTTTTACTTCAGAGCTTAGTCTAAGGTTGCTGTTAGATTTTTATTCTTTTGAGGATGAGGATAAATAAGTACATTTCAATATTAGGTAATCCTTAGCCTCAATTGAATCACAATCTACCAGCAGCCTTAGACTTCGCTCTTAACTCTTAAGTAAAAAATCTTACCTTCTGTTAAGCCTGCATTACTTCTGATTGACAATCATGTGTAAACATCAAAGCAAGCTTCTCTTGTAATTATTTTGGTTTAATATTTTTAATAGAATGTACATAGGTGATAGGTTATAGCTGCTATAGGAATTATGATTGATGTATTGTCCAATATAAATCATCTTTGACAACCAAGCCTTCCATTCATTACTGCGATACTTATCCTCCCATGAAATTGATGCCAATAACTTGTAAACATAAACATCTCTATCCTGACCAGGTTTATGTTAACAAGTTATTGGCATCAGGAACATGGGAGGAGGATAACTATCGCAGTAATGAAGGGAAGGCTTGGTTGTCAAGATGATTTATATTGGACAATACATTAATCATAATTCCTGTAGGAAATTGATGTTGTTGTCTTGTTGAAGATGTACATTAGGTTCTCTTGTAAAATTGTATTTGTTATAAATGTTCTTTTAATTTGTTCTTATGTTTTTTATATTGTACATAGTCATTAAAATTGTATTTATCAAATTCTATTAAATGTTCTTTTTTTGTATTTTTATATTTTTCAAAATACGCAATGTTGACGCAGAGAGCACGCACAAATTACTCATGGTGAACGCATATTATACCCATATATAACGCATAGGATACGCATAAAGTACGCACAATATAATAATAAACACGCCCAGTACTCATACTATACCCAGAAAATCATGTTTTATTAACTATTAATACAAAATCATACATTAAATTACATCTGCTATAAAACACGCAATGTTCACGTAGATTGTACGCACAACATACGCATAAATACGCATAGAGTACACAGTGTTTTGCTTTATTGACGGCTCGACATTATATAATACTGAACACATCCAGCACGCACAAAATACGCATGGTGAACGCATATTATACCCATATATAACGCATATTATACGCATAAAGTACGCACAATATAATAATAAACACGCCTAGTACTCATACTATACCCAGAAAATCATGTTTTATTAACTATTAATACAAAATCATACATTAAATTACATCTGCTCCAAAACACGCAATGTTCACGTAGATTGTACACACAACATACGCATAAATACGCATAGAGTACGCAGTGTTCTGCTTTATCGACGGCTCGACATTATATAATACTGAACACATCCAGCACGTATATTAAACCCTAAACTTATTTGCTTGGAGGTTTCTTCTACTGCGAGACTGCGAGTTGGGTTGCTGTCTTCTCCGTCCGACCAGCGTACGCTTCTGTCCGAGGCTGCTGTCTCCTCCGACCTGCATCAGGTCATATAAAAGATTAATAAGAACTCGTTTGCTTCCTATTTCTCTCAATTAGGATGGTCAAAAATAAGGATAAGGCTGCATCAGGTCATAGAAAAGATCCAGCATGGAAATATAGCACTCAGGTGGATGTAGGAGAAAGTGATAAAACATATGTCTATCTGAAATGCAATTACTGTGATAAAGTTGTGAAAGGTGGTGTGACTAGGATAAAGGAACACCTTTCAGGCTCTCACAAGAATGTTGCTCCATGCTCCAAAGTTCCTGATGCTGTAAGGGATGAGATAAAGTCATACATGAATAAATCTACGTACCACATCAAAACATCTTGCACAGAAGCAATTTGAGGATAGAGTTGATGCTGGATCTTACTACGGGAGTGAGCGCAGCGTTAGGGATTCATCTTCTTCTATGAAGCCCATTTCATCTAGAGGTGCTAGAGGGCCTATGGATCATTATATGGTTGACACATCAGAGGATAGACCTTCTACTACACAGAAGATGGCCCCAGAAAATGCAAGAGAGGCGCGGAGAAGAGTGTGTAAGGATATATGCAGATTCTTCTATGAAAATGCAATTCCATTTAATGTTGCAACATCACCTGCTTATTACAACATGATTCGTTCAGTTGGAGCATTTGGGAGAGGGTTCAAACCTCCAACCATGTATGATTTAAGAACATGGATTTTGAAGGAGGAGTTGGAAAGCACTGATAAAAGCATCGAAGAAATTAAGAAGACTTGAGCCCAAACAGGAGTAACAATTATGTCAGATGGGTGGTCTGATATCAAACATAGAAGTCTGATCAACATCCTCATTAATAATCCTTATGGTACTGTATTTTTAAGGTCAATTGAAGCATCTGACCAGGTCAAAGATGCTGAGTTCATATTTAGATTATTAGATAGCATTGTTGATGAGGTTGGAGAACATTTGGTTGTACAAATTGTGACAGATAATGCAAGTTCTTATAAGGCTGCAGGTAATAAACTTATGGAGAAGAGGAAATATTTGTATTGGACTCCATGTGCTGCACATTGCATAGATCTGATTCTTGAGAAGCTTGTGGATCTACCTCAACATAAAAATGCACTCACTAAAGCCAAAAAAATAACCAAGTTTATTTACAACCACTCTTGGGTTCTAGCTCTTATGAGAAAGTTTTCGAAGAAAGAAATTCTAAGGCCAGCCGCAACAAGATTTGCCACCGCATATTTGACCTTAGAGAGCATGCTGGATGCCAGACAACCTTTAGAGGCTATGTTCACATCTACACAGTGGTTGAGTTGTGCTTGGGCGAAGAAGGCTGAGGGAAAAGAGATTAGAAAAATTGTTTTAAATGACAGATTTTGGCAAAGTGTCTTATATGCCATTACAACCACTAGACCTTTAGTTCATGTTTTAAGGATGGTGGATGCTGAGAAGAAGTCTGCAATGGGTTTCATCTACAATGCTATGGATGAAGCCAAAGAGATGGTTGCCTCCAACTTAGGAGGCAGTGAGGGAAGCTTTAGGGAAATTTGGAATATTATTGATGATAGGTGAGAACTACAGCTTCACCGACACTTGCATGTCACTGGCTACTACCTAAACCCTCAGTATCAATATGTAGAGAACAAGTCTACAAACCCTGAAATAAAATTGGGATTATATCATTGCATGGATCGTCTAATAAGTGATGCAACTGAAAGATCAAATACTGACTTGCAATTGGTATCTTTTAGGAACAAAGAAGGTTTTTTTGGATTACAACAATCAAAAGATACAATTGCCAAACAATCTCTAGTTGAGTGGTGGATTCAATTTGGTAATGAGACTCCAGAATTACAGCATTTTACTGTGAAAGTTTTGGGTTTGACATGCTCTTCATCTGGCTGTGAAAGGAATTGGAGTACCTACAACCAAGTGCATACAAAGAGGAGAAATCGCTTGTCGACATTGAGGATGAACTCACTGGTGTACATTATGTACAATAGGAGACTCAGAGATAGAAATTTGAAGAAAAAATGATTAATGGATGATAAAAAACCTTTGCTTTTTCGATGATGTTGCATGATGAGTGGTTTGTAGATGATGAAGTTGAAGTGATGCCGTCTGAATTACAAGATGAAGATTTAAATGTTGATTTCTTTGATGGTCTTAAAGCATCCACATCCACCACAACTCAAGAACAAATAAAAAAAGGTATATAAATAATATAGTTTTATTTTCTTAAACTTTTATTAATGTATTACATTATTATTCATTATGATATTGTTCAAAAATATTTACTATTTAGGGAAGAGGAAGATAACTAATAATGAGGAAGAAGAAGCTGATTGGAAGATATTGAACTCTATAGGAGAGGGGGAAGAGGAGAGAGCAGCTCATCATAATGATGATTCAAATGAAGACCCCCTTAGTGATGACTGATGAGTGATGATAATGCTGATGACTAGTGAGTTCTTAACTTCTTATGTGATATGTTAATGTCATTGCTATTTATCTTGTGCATTTTTATGTTTTATATATTATTTACTATTAGTATATACAAAATTTATTATTTTATGTTTACGCAATTTTTTGATTTTGAGGCTTACGCCTCGCCTCACGAATGAAAAACGCCTCAATACTCGAATATGCAATTTTAAGCCTTGACTGTAACTTCTCTTCGACATTCCGAACAAATAAAAAGATGATGAGATAGATTGAAGGAAACACTTGCACTTTCAATTTATCTGAAATTGCTCTCTGATTCATTCCACGTGAAGCCCAACTGCGAGTCTTCCTGATCGTGAGCCCCCTGTCTGCCAAGCTGCCTCTCAATCGCGAGTAGGTCTTCCGTTTCCCTAAACCCCACTTCAACTTCCGGATGAAACACCTCACACGTGAGGGCCTCACACCCGCTCTGTCCACGCTTCTAATTCGATCACCACCAAGCGGCCCAGCCCATCGTCTCTGTCCGATGCCTCTCTGCCCCGATCCAACTCGAATCCGCACGCAAGAACTTCCTACGTCGCTGCTAATCGGATTTCTCCCAATGCATACACCATACATGCCGCCTATGCACACCCAGCCATGCGTCCGTCTCCCGCGACGCCAACCTCTTTAAGCCGATCCCTTGTTTTGCAAGCCAATCCGACTCAATTCACTGCAGCCTCTTCTACATAGTTAATCTATAATATCAATGCCTCTTCATTTAATAAACATAGCAGGCATATGATGCCTTTATTAGTTCGATCGAATATATTCTCTCTTTGTTGAGAATAATTGATTATACAAATTATCCTTTAATTTGAAGGCAATGATAATAACTTTCTAGAATTGTATTGATTTGTGCATGTTAAATGATTATAGGCAACAATCTAAGTAATTAACATAAAATACTTGCATAATTATTTAAATAACATAACAATTATTTCAATTTATGAAAGCCCTAAGCCATTGATCTTAAATCTAGCTAAGAGAAAATCAAATCCAAGATCTCATGCCGTTGACTTTAAGTCCGGCCGAGATGGTTTCAAAAATGAAATCCTTGCACCGTTGATTTTAAATCCGGTCGGGAAGAATTTCACATGAAGCCCTTGCGTCGTCGATCTTAGATCCGACCGGGACGAAATTGAAGACCTCATGCCGTCGACCTTAGGTCTGATTGGGAAGAAATTATCGGCAAATGCCGTCCCAACCTCCCCGTGAGAATAGGGGACGTCGGGAGATTGTCGAAATCGCCTCAGAAATTACTTAATTGGAGAGCGATTCAACTTGAATTTTAATTGATTAATTTGATTTTTTAATCAATTGATTTAATTAAAATTAATTAATTAAAATGAAACTGATTAATTAAAATTTGATTATTTAAAAAAAATTAATTGAAATTTAATTTCAATTAATTAAATTCGTTGGAATTTATTAATTGAAATGAATTAGTTAATATCAATCAATTAATTAATTAAAAATACTTAATTAATAAAAATAATTGAAGTCAATTGATTAATTAAAATTAATTAATAGAAAAGAATTAAGTACTTAAAACTAATTAATAAAATTTAATTAATTAAAAAGATAATAATTGAATTAATTAATTGATCGAAATTAATTAAAATTAATTGATTAATTTAAAAGATTCAGGAGCATTAAAAATCTGAGAGCCATTAAATTCCATGAGCAATTTAAATATTTTAGAGCAATGAATTTTAAATTTAATTAGTTTATTAAAATAAAATTTTTATTAATTAAATTAATTAATGTTGAGAGAGCCACTGATGAAGTTTTTTTTAAAGCAAGAAAAGAAAATACTAATTTTCCACTAACCAGCCCCATGTACAAGCTATACTGAAACCAACAAAACTCAATCTCAACTCTCAACACAAACAACACAACAACTCTCAAGACTCCACAACACACTCTGCTCTCCAAAACAACAAGAGCTCCTGTAACTAGAAAATGAAATTAAATAATATCAAAATAAATGCTAAAGCATGAAAAAGAATAAGTGCTATGCTAAGCTACAGACAAAAAGTAGAGCATGCTACTGAAATTAGAACATTGCTGAAAGAGAAAAGAGTAGGGTAAAGTGTTGAACTATTAAAACTAGAAAAGAAACTACTGTAATAAAAATATTATTGTTATATAACGACAACGGCTGATTAGTAAGTGTCAAACTAGAAAACAAATTACTTGTAAACAACTAAAAATCAGTCTAGTATCAAGCTCACAAACAACTACTGTCCACTTAAACTAACAAATAATGCTGGCCCATATGATTAGATTGTAAGACCCACTATTGGACTACTTTTAAGTGAAGTAATAATATTCACATTTTAAGGAATCTCTAAATAAAATGCAATATCCCTAAAATTTCTACCAAATTCAAATTTACGATCAGTTTAGCCTATAGGGCTAAATTGTAAGACCCATCAATGAGCTAATTCCAAAGGGAAGCAATAAGACCCATCCTACCAAATTAATTAGGCAGCTTCTAATAAGAGTTGTGAGGCCTATTATTTAGAAAATTATTAAATGAAATATTAAAACCCAAACAACCAAATACAAAATTAACGAGCATCTTAATTTAAAGGATTAGATTGTACGACTCACTTTTAGGCAACTTCCAAAGAGAAACTGTAAAACTTACTCAAATAATTAAATCCTTGGGTAGTCTTGCTGTAGAGCTAGGTTTTAAGACTCGTTAACGGACAACTTTTAAATAGAGCTGTAAGTCCACTCCAACTTAAATCTACAGGCAACTTCTAAGGGAGTCGTAAAACTTGTCAACCAAATTCAAAACAATTTTGTATGATCCATCAATGAGCTACTTTTAATAAATGTCGTAAACCTCGCTTCAATTCAAGCTTCTGAGTAACTTCTAAGTGAAGTTATAAACTCAAAGTAAATTAACTTCTGGGTATTCTAATAGATGTATGATAGGAAATACTTGAGTCCGCAAGTAACCCTAAGGTAATACTTGAGTTTGCAAGCAATCCTAAGCCAATCGGAAGAGCAAACAGCAGGAAAACAACAGAATTTCTGCTGTGGACAGCAGAAAACTGCACTCAAACTGAGAAAACAGTGGGAAAAACTGGAATAAGACCAAGCCAATACTTGTATTCCACTAGAAGAAGAATCAAAACAGCAAAGATACAATAGTTCTTCAATTCGAGAGGAAGAACAACTCTCCACAAGTCTCTAGCAAACCCTAGAGTCCAAGCACACAATGAGATCTCAAACTTTTCATTCAAATTCAAGATGAGGACCTAATTCCCCCCTTTCCCTCTCTTTAACTCTCATCCCCATACAAAATCCCTAAACAGCCCTTCTATTCAAATTCCCCCCCTTTCCATTCAAATTTTCCCTCCAACCCTTGAATTAACTCCATGTGGGGCCCGCCTAGAGTAAGGATCGGAGGGGCCCGCCTAACATTACTCCCCTCCCAAAGACTCACCTTGTCCTCAAGGTGAAAAGCAGGAAACTGCTCTGCAATCCTTTCCTGTGGCTCCCAGGTGGCCTCATAGTCTGGGAGGCCGCTCCACCTAATCTTCACATCCTTTCCCCTTCTCATTGATGCGCTCTCCTTCTACCGCTAGAGGCTCCAATGTCACTTCTATGTCCTCCCTCAATGTGCTGAGCAGCTCTGGGCTCACTACATGCTCCCCCACCACTCTCCTCAACTGTGAGACATGAAAAACAGGGTGTATTCTGGCTGTTGGAGGAAGCCTCAATCTATAGGCCACCTCTCCAATTCTCTCCTCCACTTCAAAAGGGCCAAAATACCTTGCTGCAAGCTTCTCATTTCTCCTTTGGGCCATAGTCCTCTGCCGGTATGGTCGGAGCTTCAAGTAGACCTTGTCCCCAACTGCAAACTGTATATCTCTCCTTTTGCCGTCCGCCTGCTTCTTCATAAGTTGCTAGGATCTAAGTAAATGCCTCTTGAGCTCTTCCAACACTTGATCTCTTTCCTTCAAATGCTGATCCACTGCAGATACTGGAGTACTACTATGGCTGTAGTGTACCAAATGTGGGGGGTCCCTCCCATATAACACCTTAAAAGGTGTCATCTTGGTAGCCGAGTGAAAGGAGGTATTGTACCAGTATTCTGCCCAAGCTAGCCATTTGGCCCACTGCTTTGGTGTTTCAGACACAAAACACCTCAAGTATGTCTCTAAGCTCCTATTCACCACCTCCGTTTGCCCATCAGTCTGTGGATGGTAGGCTGTGCTCCTCTTCAATACTGTTCCCTGCATCCTAAATAGCTCCCTCAAAAAATGGCTCAGGAACACCTTGTCCCTATCAGAAATAATGGACTCTGGTACCCCATGCAGGCGGAATATCTCCCTCACAAATTCTGCTTCTACAGACACCGCTGTGTACGGGTGTCTCAAGGGAATGAAATGAGCATATTTGCTCAGCCTGTCGACCACTACAAGTATAACTGTGTAGCCTTCTGATTTTGGGAGCCCATCAATGAAATCCATAGTAATCTCCTCCCAAACCTTCTCTGGTAGGGCCAGAGGCTGTAGTAATCCCCTTGGTGCCATCGTCAGGTACTTGCTCCGCTGGCAGATATCACACTTCGCCACCATCTCCTCTACATCTTTCCTTATCCCCTTCCAATACAATTCAGCAGCTAACCGACTATAAGTTTTTTGCACTCCTGAATGCCCTCCTATGGCACTCCCATGAAACTCCTGTAGCAGCTGGGGAATGTGGATGGAAGACCTTGGAATCACACTCCTTCCCTGATAGTACAGTCTTTCCCCCACAACTGAGTAGCCTGGGTGGCTGTTCCCATCTGATAACACATCTTCTTTGCTTTTCCTTAACTCCTCATTCTGAATGCTTGTTTAACTTTAAAGTAACTATTCTCTATTATTTACACATTTATCTCTTATTTTGATAACCCCTCTATAGCATTATTTGCAGATAATATCATTTCAAATATTTTATTTGATTTTAATTATATATATATATATATATATATATATATATATATATATATATATAAGTTTCTCATTATATGCATTAATAATTACACAAACTTGCGCTTCATTTAAATAGTTATAGGCTTACATGAACATTCAACTTGTTATCTCTATGGAAACATGAACAGGTGATACTCTGTGTTCTTTGTAGAAGAACTTGTAATTTTATTGAAGCTCTGCTCATTTGATTCGCAAATGAGCCGAGCTCAAGCTTGATATCAAGCTGAAGGCCTGTTGCTAGTGAAGATTGAACTAGATTGACAGCCTTATGTAGTCACCGCCAAGATGTTCTCCTTCTGAAAGAAAAGCGTTTTTTGCTGTCATCATCTATTTAATTCTATGCTGTGACAAATCCTAGGTGATCAGGATACCATGAGGTACTTCGTTAATGATGTTTCAAAGCTGCTATCAATCAACAGCTGTAGAGAAACCGGTCTACTGCCACTTAAAACAAGTTCAGGCCAATTCACTGGAAGTAAACGCCATTTGGGAAGGGTAGGAAGTTTGATTTTTCAATTTATGCTAGTTCCTTTAGTCTCCAATGCAAATGTTGATAGTGAGTGAGGAATTTGTTTAGCTTGAAATGTGCAAGATGTTGGTGCAAGAAGCTGCAAAAACTTTAGAAGAAGGATCAAATGTCTTTCATGGAATTGAGATGTGCAATGAAGTGCTTCATGGCAAAGGTCCTGATGTTGGCCCTGCAATGAGGCATGAATGCTTGTGCATTCGAGCAGCTTTGCTTCTTAAGGTTCGTAATGGTCTTTTTAGTCTATAAAACTTATTGCTTAACTATATTAAGTCTGACGTTTCAATCCCAGAGAAAATGGAAAAATGATGTTCATATGGCTATAAGAGATTGTAACAATGCTCGAAGCATTAATCCAACATCATTTAGAGCATATTACTACATGTCAAAAGCACTTATGCAGGTATGTTTTTCGTCTAGGATGTCAGTAGCCTGTATTTAAACCTTACGGCTTCCACCTGTTTATTTAAAGGTCCTGCAGTTTATTTATCTAATTGTCCTTGCTTTCTGTTGAATAACTATGATTGGTGTAAGCAGTTACGGAAACACAAAGAAGCCTTAGATTATGCTTTGGCTGCACGTGAATTAGATCCAACAAACTCTGAGGCTGCAGAAAAGGTGGTAAACATAATGGATCATATTGCTGCAGGTTTGTTTCTCCTGTCTTGTGCTATGATATTTTGATGCGAAAAGTTTACTTTTTTTATTTTATTTTCTTCTTTGTACTTCACTCTTTACATGATTTGTTCAATTTTTTCTTTTTCCTGTTGATTTGAATCATATTCTCAATACTTGATGTCACAAATCGTTTTGTTTAGTTCATTCAAGTTTTTGGGGATTTGTAAATATAACCTTAAATAGTTGGGATTAGGTTAATGAAAATGATGATTCTTGGGCTATATTTTTTGGTATTAGGTTATTTAAATGATATAATTCAATTTTGAATTGTTTGTTCTTTTGAAAGAGGTCACAACTTTTACCTTGTCATTCTATTGTCTCTTGCTTTGTGCACTTGTAATAAGCAATATCTTCAAAGCACTAAGTGCTCTGTGATGAGCAAGTGTTTTTTTTTTTGCTTCAATGTGTGAAGTGCAAAGCAAACTGAAACTTTTACGAATTAGAGTGTTTATGAGTTGTATATCCTATATGCATATATTTTGAGCATCAATTGTTATTTAATTAATTAAACTTAAAACCATATTAGGTAATAATTTTTTAATAAATATAATGATGTCTTTAATAATAATAATTTTTAGTTATTCGAAAGCCATATATATATATATCTCACATAAATGTTTCTCCACTGCATAAGAAAATGCATCATATATGATTTCCCCACTGTGTTAAGAAAGGTACGTGTAGGTACCTATATTTGATGGCTTGTCGAGGCTATTTTGCATTTATACCTTTATGCAAGGCAACTTTATTGACAATGATTATTGCTGGCTAGATCATGGCAAAACGATGAAATACATGCATAAATTTTTTTTTCTTTTCTTTTCTTTTTTTTTTCCTACTTATTGACTTCTTTTAAAGAGAAAATGAGAGAGAGAGATAGTAATTGATAATAATAGCAATAAAGGATATGCATATAATAATTAGTAATAATAAATAAATAAATAATAACATTTTTATGTATATATTATATGTATTAAAAAAGAAAAATGTAAATATATTAAAAAATTTCTACTTAAAAAAAAATTTAGTTTTAATGGTGCAGCACCTTCCAACCCAATGTTGGGTGACTAGATGAAACAAGAAGTAATTGGGCTCTAGGGCCCCCCAAAATTGAAAAAAAAAAGATATTTTCTTTGAAAATCCTTTAACCCCCTCTTCAATTTTCTTCTTCTGGCTTCTCCTTTCCACTCTTTGTAACAACTGCTAGCGAAATTTCCCCCTCCAAATTTTTTTTGTTGTCTTCCTCTCCTTTACTCACTGTTCTGCCCATTCACTCATGAAAATCTCATGAGGACAAGTAGAAAATTGAGAGGGAGACTTTAAGCACCACATGTGCAACGAATTCACATCATTTTTATGCAACGGGGAGGAGACTTTTGGGTATATTTTAGGTGATTTTGTGCTCAAAATACCTTTTACAAATGCCCCTTGGGGCATTTATTTTTGTGGTCAGATGAGCAGCATCTTTCTGCTCATCAATCATTGATTGACAGTAAATAGTGATGGTATGTGATATTTTATGGCGAATTTGGCAGCAAACATATCAGTATTGGGCTGGCTTAAAAGAAAAACAGGTGAACCAAAATGATTTGATAAAAAATGTTCAAAAAGGATTTGGAAAATTCATTAAAAATGTTCAAACCAGATATGACGCAAGGCACAGGCTTGATAAGAAGTTTCTTCATGAAAAAATTGAAGGGCAAGTAGTTTGCTCAGATGGTGAAGATGAAATCCCCTTTTTTTTCTATTATATTGATAATCTTCTACATGTATGAATCATCTTTTTATTTTTATTTTTTATGTTTCTCCACATCCTTAACTTTTATTAGTTTTCAAATTACTTGTTTAGCATATGTTTGAATTTGATAGTAACTGTGGTTGCTGTTTGACAAATTCAAAATATTTACCTTTCTAAAAGCTTTTGTTTAGAAGTTCAATCAAACATTAAGCTGATGGAGGTTAAACATATTATTTGGAATGTGATTGAACAAGCTTAAAAAATACTTTAATTATAGTCAAACATGGTATGACCATAGTCGACCAGTTATATACCAGGGCAGAGAATATCTTTCGTCTGACAGTTTTTGCTTTTTACTCTAGTCTATATGTTTTTCACGTTTATTTTATACCTTCAGGTTATCCATTTGTAAATTTTATCTCTCTTTTTTTTTTGGCCTTAGACCTCTGTTAAATTAGTGTAGGTGACACATTTAAATTGTTCTTACATTTGATTTAAATAATTTTACATTTCATGTTTACTATGAGACAGCTGAAGAAAAAAGGAATAGAGAGGATTGTGAGGATTCAACTAGGGGAAAGGTGTGCCGTGGAAGATTGAGATCGTTGAGTGATGTACTCCTCCGGACGGGATTCAATAGTGAGGATTCTTTGGATGGTCATGAGCTTGAGAGGGTTGATTCTGACTATGAAGATGAAATGGAAGTGGACTTTTTGAAACTTCAATATCTGGGGATGAAGGCTCTGACAATGAACCAAACTTTTTCCGTGGAAGTTTAAATTTGAGATTTCACAAAAGAGATTATTTAAAAAGAGACAACACTGTAGCCAATGGTTCACTTGGTCTATCAGCTCAACATGAGGCCTCTTATGAGGTTTGTTCTCTTTTCCAGAACTTTCCTGTAGGATTTTTTTTTTGTTCAGGTGACATTAAATTTTAAATGAACTAGGGTGAGAAATATTTCATCAATTCAACATATTTCTATGTCAAGAATTTGGGCCTTTTTTAATGTTAAGTGAAATTTCATCCTTCATTTAAAACTCTCATCACATTTTGTTGCAGATATTGGCACCATAAATTGTATTTTTACTTAGGTCTATGGTGAGGTTAAACTTGTTCCATATCCAATTATGAAAGTTCAGCTAATACCATTATCATTATCAGCTTAATCTCAACTATTTGTGTTCGGCTTTATGAATCCTCATTCTTCATTTATTTTTTGTTGAGGGTTATATGAGTGTTAGCCTATTCTTCATAAATCGTTTTGACTAACTTTTATCAATGTTGCATTAGGCTTTATCCATTTTCTTTTTTAATCATTTGACATTAATTTTAACTTCTTGCATAATGGGTGCCTTTTAAATGCTTTTTTGCACATGTCCAAAACACCAATCTCATTTCATTAGATATTGCTCAAACTGTTCCTCTTATATAATCATTTCTTAATTTACCCTTCCTAATTTTACAACACATACATCCTAATATTTTCATTTATGCTATTCTTCGATATGAAATATTTACAACTAGATATTTGTATCTATGTAATATTACCACCCTAATTGCGGATTTATAAAATTAACCTAAGTCTTCTTGATATCCTCTTTTCACATAAAACTCTTGAGATACTTCTTTATTTTAACCCCACATCCTTTGTTATTAAAGTTATATATTCATCTATATCTGCATTCTTCTATATAATAGATCTATGATACTTAAATCTTTCACACTTTGGTATTGCTTTATCTTATTATAATTTTGATTGATAATTGTTCATATTACATACATAAAAGTTGGATATCATGTACTCAATTTTTGTCATACTAATTCTTATTCTTTTTATTTTTTTAATATTTTCTCTATTGTTTTACCATTTTTTTGCTTATTTAGTTGATATTAAATATATACCAAACATATATACCAAAATATATATCAAGTATTAAAGTTTTATCTTCTACAAAAAAATTAAATATTAAAGTTGGATATCACTGATTAGAATTGTGTTTTCTATTATATATATTGATGGGGACATCAGCTCATGGAAGGTCTATCAGAGGCGTGGCCGCCGATCTACGACCACGATCGAGTCTTTGTATTTCTGAGTCCTTTTTGTTATTTCATTATTTATGTATTTTCTATTTGCTTAGTGTTATTTTGGTCTTTCCATTTGTACCCCTTTAGTGGGAAGTGTCATGTATGAGCCCAAAGGGCAATTTGGTCTTTTATTTCTTTGAGTCCATTGTACCTGGCTATATATAGCCCTTTGCTTATTATTTCATGTTTAATGAATGATTGCTTATTAAAATTTCTTCTCGCATGAGTTTTGAGAGAGCTTGAGAGTTCTCTAGGAGAGGGAGATCGTGCAATACCCACCAACCTAGATAAGTCGGGTTCGTGGTTCCGTACTCATATCTTTTCTTTCTTCATCCTCCAATCCACCATCACAAAGCCACCGGATTTTCTTTTCCCCTCCACCTAGCTGAACTCCCTCCCCTACCTCCTAACCCCCACGGCCAAATCTCCACCCAACCCCCCTAAAGCCGCCGGTCACCTCCACTTCATCATCTCCTAGAAGTTTCCTAATTTAGGTCGGGTCAAATTTTGATGAATTTGAAATTCAAATTCAATTGATTTGAAATTCAAAAACTTTCCTAATTTACTAATTCTATTTTAGGAAAGTTCTTTAATGCACTCCTATTTAAATTTTGATTGAGAGAGGATTTGATTAAAACTTTCCTATCTAATGAATTTAAATTAGGAAGCTTCATTAACTCCCCAAATCTCCTCCCTTCTCTCCTTAATGCCCCCCCCCCCCCCCTTGCTTGGATTAGGAATTATTTCCTAAACCTCCAACTTTGCTCTAGGAAACTATTTCAAATTCCCTTGATCTTTGCTGGCCGAATTTTCCTAAGCCTCAATTTGCTAATTTATTTCCTAAACTCAAGTAGTTAACTTAGGAAATAAATCCCCTCTCCCATCCCCTTGCACCGCCGGCCCCCTCTCTCTTTTCAAACCGCCTCCCTCTCTCTCCAATCATTTCTCTCCCTCTATTTTATTTCAAGTGATTTGATGCCTTGAGTTCTCTCTTTCCAATTCCCCACTCCAATTCCAAAATCTTAATTTCTCTCAGATTTTGGAGCAAAACCTGAACTTGTTTTCAGATTTTTGGAAAAGAGACTTGGAGTTTGTTTCCTCTCCCTTTGCAAGAGAAACTTCTTTCTCTTGGCCACCAATCGAGAGGAGCATCAACTGCTAAGAAGATTCTACCTTCAATCATCCATGAATGACGGATCCGGAGACTGAGAATGGAATAACTTGAGACGACGACGGCTTCACCGACATCCTACGATCAACTTTCTTCGACGTGAATCCGAAGATTGACCACACCGTTGAAGACTACTTGAAGGGGATCCTAGATACTTTGGTGGAAGCTATCGACAAACACTTCGAAGACATCGAGTGGAGGATCTCCACTACCCCTTGACAAAAGGTCTCTCTCCCTACTTGCATCTTATCCCTTTTAGTCTAACTCCTCTTGATTTGATTGCAGTCCCGACGCACTCCTCCGCATTGCTCTTGCTTAAGCTTAGTAATCGTAGGATTTGAGTGCACCTCTATGTTCTCTAACTCTCATTGTTAGATTAGGGATTAATTTGAAAGCTACTACTATTCGTTGTGTTGTTTTCTATTTCTTTTGGAAGTTTTCAAAGCTCTCACCATGTGATTTAGCCTAAGCGGATAACCACTAATTGTTTTGACGCATTGTTTGAATTCGCTAGTAGTTTTGTTCTAGAATTATTCTAATCATAAATTGTGCAAATCCATATGAGTTAAAGATCATCTCATTTTCGTAGTCCTGCATCATATATATATATATATATATATATATATATATATATATATATATATATATATATTATATATATATATATATATATATATATATATATCAAAGCACCTAAATTTG
The DNA here is from genome assembly GCA_019514585.1 of Dendrobium officinale. Classification (NCBI taxonomy): domain Eukaryota; kingdom Viridiplantae; phylum Streptophyta; class Magnoliopsida; order Asparagales; family Orchidaceae; genus Dendrobium; species Dendrobium officinale. The sequence continues at coordinate 10,277,826 of CM033686.1, forward strand.
AATTCTTTTAAAGAATATCCATAACTAATATAAAATGTTATGGATTCCATGTTGATAATTCATGAAAGCCCATTATAATTGAAAACTATTTTTACAACTTCTAATGTTAGTCGGTGCTCAGTCATACAATAACTTAATACATTTGACACACGGTTTTGCATTAATGCACTCAAAATTTGTTCTTGTGGTACCTGAGCTTCTATGTTCTCAAGATCGCTTAATATCATTTGAATATCTTTTCTATGCTTTGTATATTTTTTCATTAATTGTTTTGATGCAAAATTTGCTTTATAGTTGATCCACTTGGCATGAAATCAAATTTGTTTTCCAAAATGGATGCAATTTCTTAAGCTTATGTTCTATTACTCTCTCTCTCTCTCTCTCTCTCTCTCATAGTTTTCATTGTATGGCCTACAAGTTTGATTTCTCTATAGTTAGCAAAATCTTGAACATCTCCTTTTATTTTTAAATATTGATATTAAAATTTTTCTTTACCAATTAATATAAAACTTCATTTGATATGCTGCTATAAAATTATATGAAAATCTGATCTGGTGACATCTTAGTGTTGCCTCTGAGATTAATAGCTACAGGTTTGAATGCAGGCTAGAGGGCTTCTTGTGTAACATGCTTCTGTATATATGTATTTTGTATTTCTATTGTTGTTTTTCTTTGATAATGTTTTCCATTTTTCATTATATCATTGTTATCAAATTCATTATTATTAGCCTATTTTCCAACTACTATTTATCATGGTATACTTATTTTAAAATGTGCAGCCTGAAGCTGCTACTGATATGAAACAAAGATATGTTGGCCACTGTAACGTTGGTACAGACATAAAACAAGCCAGTTTTCTCGGACAGCAAGGTGCACCTTGTACAAGCTTTTATTTTATTTTATTTTGTTTTCACTTAACAAACGTGTCTTAGAATATTATCTGTTAACTAAAAAGATATGAGCTGTACTTATGTTTTGTACTTGTGTATGAGGGTTTGTGCTGCAGGGTCCACAAAAAAATAGTGAAAATCATATGGAAATAGGAAAAAAAAAAAAAAAAAACCCTTATACCATATGAATTCTCAAACTTTTGATGTCAAATTCTCAAGACAACGGATTCCACAAGGCAAGAAAACTAGGAAGCGAACCCAGTGGTTGGTTGTATGAGTTCTTCATTGAATTCCTTGTAACATCAATAGTCTAAATCTATAATGAAATCCTATACATAATTTACTATATATATATATAGGAAATCTAATGCTAATTAATGGCCCTTGTTGACATGGTCCCTTGCCACCAAAGGGAAGGTTTGGGATTCTAATCCTTTAAAACAAAATCCTTACGACATTAAAAAAAAAAAAAAAAAAAAGAATCTAAATTCGGTCATAACTGATAAAGGGCCTTAAAAATATGTGATTGGGTTTGCATCTACTCATTTATTGTGTGGGTTTACTCTTGTTGGTCATATCATGTTATTGACACTACGTTATTCACCTCAAGGTGGGAATAACTCTCTTCTAGAGAATTATTGTGGTGGAATCCTTCAGAATGACAAGGACCCATAATGCATTCCATTAGAAGAATCATGGAATCTCTTGTATAGAGAAGATATCCCCATCTTGTTTGATTATTTATAGCATTCCTATATCCTGTTAGAAGCATTGATGAAAAAGAAATAAAAAATAAACTTCACCTTTAGAAACTTCACAAGTGGTTTGATGGTGTTGATTCAATATTAGTGTTGCATCATTAAAATGATGACGAATACTAATATTAACAAATGCACTAGATTCTTGTTGAAAACTGCAAGTAGGATTTATGGCTCATTAAAAAGAGTATGCTTTATGGCCTTGGTATGTAGAGACAAATATGATTAGTGCTTATCATGTTTTTACATCAGTTAATTCATCTGAAGAATTTGGATAGAGATTTTGATTGACCTTATTCATAACGCAAGAATGTTTATCTACTAGATTTTTAGATTTATCGTTGTCACCTTGATTTTTGCATTTATGCGCTATGTTAATCTGTTTCACATGTTTTGACAATCTTTCATAGTTAGCTCTTAACTTGAATGCAAAAGCAATCAAGGTTGATATATGCAATGAAACCAACATGATAATTCTATATAAAATGTAGAATTAAGTATTGGTTTCAAATTTCTACATGGAAGAATTTAGACACAAGAAAATAAATTTAGCACAAAATAGAGCTGGAAATATTTTTTATTAGATCCTCATTAAATTATTTGTCAATTAAATACAATCTAGGATTTTATCAACTTAGAAAAAAAAGCATTCGAACCAAATCACACTCTTAAATTGATAATAAGTTAATTATTAGGCAATATTTCTAATAGCAAGGAACCATGCATGTAATTAGACTTGCTAGTTAACAACAATAACAACAATAATCTTTTATCCCTCTCACTCCGTGGGATTAGTTATATAAATAATTTCTCTTCGTTGTGTCCTATTAAGAGTCAAATTCTCATTTCAATCTAATAAAAAAAGGTCTTTTTCAATACTTTATGACCAAGTATTTTTAGATTTTCTTTCATCTTTCTTAACATAGGCCGGATATAATACATCTACAGATCTACTCTTCTAACAGGGTCATTGAAAGGTTGACGTTTTTTATGTCCCAAACCATCCGAGCCACTGGAGCTACTCCAACCTTTTCACGTAAATACTCGTTTTGAATACTGTCTCTAAGTGTAAAGCCACTCATCCACCTAAGCATCCTCATCTTTGCAAACCATCATCCTATAAAGTTTTCCCTAAGTTTTAGGGGTAGTTCTCTATCACACAATAGGCCTGATGCATTCCTCCATTTCAATCATTCAATTTGAGTTATACTAATAATATCCCAATCTATTTCAATTGCTTTGGACAATAGACCCGAGATATTTAAAATGTGTGCTCTTTTTAGTAACTTGATCACTCAATGGCACAATCCCATTGTTATATCTATTACTACTAAAATTAAGCTTCATAGTTTTAAGATTTACTCAAACGAAGCTTTCCAATGCCTAGACAGGGCATGAGAGGATCCAAGATTGAGTTTGTGATTCCAAGAACTCGGTGCCTTTCGGAAAACAGCAAGAAAATTCAATATACGTCTTTTTACAATAAGGGAAATAAGCAGCAATTGAAAACAATGGCAAAACAGAACTTGATAGGGGCCTCTTGAAATTCAGTTTGGCCTTTCTTGAGTATGGTTTGGATGTCTGGTAGTAGTGAAGAAGCCTTAAAACTGTAAAAATATTCAGAGAAGAGGAAGCAATAGTGACGCAAATATTTTTACTATTCCCTGCTCTGTTTAATACATCACATAAGGTATAAGTAGAAATGTAAAGGGAAAAAATGGTTAAGAATGGACGGGCAGATCATATATGCAGATATCTGCAGACATCCACTGGACCGGAGGGCAGGAATTGCAGAGGTTGTTGTATAGCAGGGTATAGTAGAGCAGGACCACTTATCACTATTATGCCAAATGGTGGTATAGCATATATCTGTTAACACCTCCCCTCAAGTTGACAGTGCATCTTGAATTGTTAATTTGTTCCTGAGTTGTGGAAAACGAGTGATTGGAAGTGTTTTAGTGAAGATAACGACTAGTAGGTGCTGAGATAAGATATGGTGAACTGAAATTTGGTGATCTTTAATACAATCCCGTATGAAGTGATAGTCGACCTCTATATATTTTGATGAAATCAAGAATTCTGTACTTTTTATTTTGTTTGAACATTACTATATTCTGTTTTCTATTTTATTTTATTTTCTTTTTTAGCTATCCAATGATGGGAAAGCATCCAATGATCATGGTAGGTAGTGCATATGGCTTGGTAGACCTTTGGTTTGCTGGCTCGATTGGTCCCTGGCTACTGATGGTTCTCGGGTTGGCTGTTTTGGAGCATTTGGTTTTGAGCTGATTCTCTAAGTTGCTTGAGCTGAAGTTTAGTAGCTCATTAATATCCAAAAAGGTACCTCATTATGAAGCTTACTTTTGGAGTGGCCTTGTCCCTTCCCCTTCCCCTTTTCTTCTTGTCTCTTGGAAAACCGTGGCTTGTATTTATTGGGGCTGAATGCTATGCTTTGAATTCATGAGGGAAGTTAATGATTTTAATACAGCTGGCTGATATTTCCATGCATGGGCCTATTTCCGAAACATTGCCTCTTTGTTTCCGTGAACTTTTTGGCTCCAGTGAATTAAAAGCTTTGATTTATGGCAGGCTGTTTGCTTACCAAGGCATGGACTCCTTGGATTCCTATTCTGATTTTAAATGGGGCTGTTTTCCGAAATGGGAAGCATTTCCCGTTGCTGTGATGCTTTGAAATTTTCGCCTGCTTGCTGGTGCCTTGGTTCCGTGAGTTGCTGGGTTGTTTTTCCAAAAAAAGCTCTTGGAAATCCTATGGGAAATAATACTTGGGATGATGTGTGCATTCATAAAGGTGGCTTTTGGCATTCCTTTTCTTTGCCTATAAATATGAGATGATGTTGTGTGGAAAAGGCAGTTGATATTTGTGAGCATATTTGCTATTAACCTGCGGGTTTATTCGGAAATCCTGCGGGCTCTTTCCAACCTTCGTTTCTCATCCCCTCCGGAAATCCTGCGGGCTCTTTCCACCCTTTCTTCTCGGGCTTCTAACCTCTTTCGTCTCTCCACAAGTGCCACTCCATCTGTATCCTTCTTCTCAAAGTAAAGCAACTTTAGGGTGTCGTATCAGAGTTGATTTGAAGCATCTATTGAAGAAATTGGCCAATCTTGCAGTGGTGGTCCATCGGTTTGCTAGTTTTATGCACTTTACTTATTTAACCTACAAATTCGATGCATGTGAGGAACCCGCTCTGACGGTTGTCTGAGGATAGCGTCTTTTTTAAGTTTCTTTATTTCTTTCTCCTAGCATCTTTTGTTGTGTTTGTCAAGTTTTGGGTCGTTTAAGTTTATTTAACAAAGTTTGTTTTAATTTCTACTCATTTTGTCAGTTTTCTTCTCGTGTGTCTTTTGTGTTCAAGAAATATAGGGTCCCCTATATTCCTTGTCTACATCATATTTGGTACGGGCATGAAAAATGGGATTATTGGCTAATACACTATCAGAGGTGTTGTCGCAGTATACTTGAGTAGGGGTGGTGATGGAGAGTTGAAATTCATTGAGTAATTGATGTAACCACATAATGTCCACTTGCAACGGCATCTAAAGCACGATATTCCGCCTCTATAGATGATCGGGCGACTGTGGGTTGTTTCTTAACGAACCAGGATAATAAGTTGTTGCCAAGGAGTGCACATAAACTAGTGATTGATCTGCGATCTACTAGATTAGCAGCACAATCAAAATCAACATAAGCATGAAGTTCAAGTGCTAATTTTGTAATGGGTAGAGCATAATTGATGGTGCCATTCAAATATCTTAGCACTCTTTTCAGATGTTGGAAATGTCTTTGTTGCGGTTTGTGCATGTGTTGTCACTAGAAATACACTGCAAAAGCAATACCTGGTCTTGTAATTGTAACATATTGAAGTGAGCCAATAAATTATCTATTAAATTCAAGTTGCTGGAATGGTTTAGTGCTGTCGGCAGGAGCTGGCAATTTGGACAGAATAGGGCTTTGGATTGGTTTACACGACTGCATTCCAGATTTGTTAAGCACATCAAAGATATATTGAGATTGGCAAAAAACAGACTTGAGGGTTGGTGTGTAATCTGAATGCTAGGGAAGAGTGACACAAGACCCAGATTACACATATGGAATTTAGATCACAAATGCTGGAGAAGCTTATCAATCTGAGTTTGGTTGTTTCCCGTAAGAAGAACATCATCAACATACACTAGTAAATATAAGGAGATAAGTCCTCGTTGGAAGATGAGTGAGTAAGGGTTGGCCTTGCTTGCAATAAAGTTGTATTGTAGCAATTGAGTGGAGAATGTGGTGAACCATTGCTGAGGACCAAGGTGACTGTTTGAGGCCGTAGATGGATTTATGCAGTTGACACACATGAGTTGGATGCGGAGAGTCTTGAAAACCTGGAGGTTGTTTCATGTATACCCCTTCATCAAGTGTACCATGCAAGAAGACATTGGAGACATCCAAATGCTAAATTGGCCATAAAAAATTAGTTGCAACAATTAACAAGAGTCGAATGGTAGGAAATTTGGCAACCGAATTGAAAGTGTCATTATAGTCCATGCCAAATTCCTATTTAAAGCCTTGTGCCACAAGTCGATCTTTGTGACGAGAAATTGACACATCTGAATTAAACTTAGTTTTGTATAACCATTTGCGACCAAATGAAGTTTTGGTCAGTGCTACTTGGAATTAAAGACCAGGTGTCTTGTTGCTGTAAGGCCTAAAATTCTGCAGATATGGCATTTTTCTTCGTAGTGTGCTGATTAGCTTCAGAAAAAGCTGTTGGCGAAAGTGGAAATACTTTATGATGTAAGTCAAGAATTTGCTTTGGTTTAAGATGCCCACTTTGTAACCGAGTGAGCATAGGATGGTGAATGGGTTTGATTGATGAAACAACAAGAGTGGAATGAATGGTAATGTCTGGGGTAGGTGGAGTTGTGGAAGTGGTGTGAATCTTTATAGATTGTTTAGGTGGAATGAGACACGGAGAAAGCATTGTAGTAGAGGGAGAAGTTGTTGGGTTAGGAGAAAGAGCAGAAGCTAGCACTAGTGTGAGTGGAGGGATTGAGATGAATTTGATGGGGTAGAAGGTAAAGTGTATTGTTTGAAAGGAAATATTGATTCAAAAAATTTGACATGCCTTGAGGCATATATTCGACGAGAGGTAGGATCAAGGCATTTAAAGCCTTTTGATTCAGTTGTCTATCCCAAGAAAGCACAAGGGAGAGAGCATGGCTCAAATTTGTGGCGATGTATTGGGGGAATCCATGGATAGCATAAGCAACCAAACACACGCATGTGCTCATAAGAAGGTTGTTGGTGATATAATTGTTGATATGTGGATGCATTACATGTGGTTTTGGAAGGGAGATGGTTGATGAGATATGCCGTTGCTTGAAGTGTGTCAACTTAGAAGTGTTGAGGGCTATTTGCCTTAAATAAAAATGACCGCATTGTTTCAAGTGACGGTGCACTCTTTCAGCTATACCATTTTGTTGAGGTGTATATGGACAAGTAAGGAAGTGCAAAATTCCGGATGCATTCAAACATTGTTGGAAATTATGGTTGACAAACTCACCACCTCTATCAAATTGAAGCATCTTATTTGATGTGTGAAACTGATTTTCCACCAACTTTTTAAATTGTAAGAAAGTAGACAACACATCTGATTTAAGCTTTAAGGAAAATATCTAACAAAACCTAGTGAAATCACAACGAAAAGAAGATAATATTTATAATTTTGATTGGAAATAGATGGGGAAGATCCCCATAAACATCGGTGTGTAAAAGTTCTATACATTTAATAGTTTTAGGAGAAGCTAAGGTAAAGGGAAGGCGATGACTTTTTGATGTAGAACGGGAGAAAGCTTTGCTAGGGACAAATCTCCCCTCCGAATTTTGAGAACCAATTCAGTTTTTTTTGTTTCCCAAATCCTGAGAGAATTCAGATTCTGGGAAGGGGATGGGGAAGAACTTCCAAAACCCTTTCAAAAATCTGAAATATGACTTCAGATTTTTATTCAGTGCTTGGGAGAGCAAGGTTTGGAGGGGTAACAGATGGTTTCACGTTGTGGTGGAGAACGACTGAAACGGAGGCGTTGGAAGCAAGGGAGGTGGCTGCGGTTTTGGAGAGGGATAATAAGGTTCTGATTTGTTTCCAAGCAAGGATTTTCTTCAGGTTTTCTTATTCAAAACCTGAGAGATATTCCAGCAGGTAATAAACAGAGAAAGGGAGACGGGTGGGAGAGAGAGGGGGGCTGGCGGGAATGAGGAGTGAGTTCTTATTTCCTAAATCCAACCTTTAGTATTAGGAAATACTTTAAAGCCAAGATATGAATGAAAATTCCAGCCAGGTAAGGGTTACAGAAATTGTAATTATTTCCAAAGGAAGGATTTAGAATTAAGAAACAATTTAAAGGAAATTGCTGGGCTATTGAAGAGGGGGCCGGGGGCAGTTTTGATGCAATCAAAAATTTGGGTCCAATCAAAAATTTGGGGAGGGACCCAAATTTTTTATCACAAAAACTAGACCTTACTAGGAAATAGAACATTACAAAACTTATAATAATTAGACAAATTAAACAAAACAAAACACAACTTTAATATTATAAAAGGACTTACAAACAAAAACTCTTACAAACGACACTTACAATTTGGACGCTTACAAACTTTGACACAAACAAAATGACACCCTAAACTTGCTTACTTTGAGAAGAAGGATACAAAGGAATGGTTATTATGGAGAGAAGAAAGAGATTAGAAGCCGAGACGAAAGTTGGAAAGAACCCGCAGGATTTCCGGAGGGGATGATAAAGAAGCTTAGAAAGAGCCCGCAGGATTTCCAAAGCAAAAACCACTCAGGTTTCTTTCCAAAAATCACATTATCACACTTTCTTCTCATATAACATCTACTATATATAGACAAAGTAGAGGAATGCCAAAAGCCACCTTTATGAATGCACACATCATCCCAAGCATTATTTTCCATAGGATTTCCAAAAGCCTTTTTCGGAAAAACAACCCAGCAGCTCACGGAACCAAGGCACCAGCAAACAGGTGGAAATTTCAAAGCAGCACAGTAACGGGAAAAGCTTCCCATTTCGGAAATCAGCCTCATTTAAAAATCAGAACAGGAATCAAAGGCCTAGTTCATGGAACCAAGGAGACTAATGTTTCGGAAATAGGCCAAGGCATGGAAATATCAGCCGGCTGTATTAAAATCATTAACATCCCCTTGAATTCAAAGCATAGAATTCAGCCCCCAATTTAAAAGCAAGCCACGGTTCTCCAATGCATTGAATTCAGCCAAATTAAGTGTAGGCCACGGATTTCCAAGAGACAAGAAGAAAAGAGGAAGGGGAAGGGACAAGGAAATGAGAAGAAAAAAAGGGAAAGAAGAAAAATCATTTTAAGAAATAATGAGCTAATTTTTAGTTCAATAAATGAACTAAAAATCAGCTCATAATGAGCTAATTTTTTTACTAGACATTAATGAGCTAGAGGAGTCAAAAATCAAATATTAGGATTTGATTTGACCCCCCCCCCCCCCCCCTTGCCTACATCAAACTCCCCTTCTTGAAGACTCAGCTCCCGATGAGTCAGTTCTTGTTTTTTTCCAAGGAGGCGAAGACTGAGCATCCAACTCTTGAATCTTTGCTTCATATTTCTTCAGGATTTCTTCTCGTTCTTGCAGGAACTGATCTTGCAAACGTTGCTTTTTCTTCATGTATCTTTCTGTACACAAATGCATCCATGTCTGTAGTTTGTATAGCTCGTATTCCAAGGGATTTGTTGAATCGGGAATCCATCTGTTCATCGAACCTTGATCTTCAGAATCTTCTTGCTTGTTTTCTTCTGTCTTTTTGTCTTTTTTCATTTTTTTGACGACTCAAAAAAAACTCAAAAGACTCCACTTAAAAAAGACTTAGACTCAACTTAAGACTCACAACAACAAGACTTTGACTTGAAAACAAAATAAAGACTTGACAAAACAAGACTTGACAAATTACAAACCTAAACCTAGGACTTCCTAAACTCGCTCTGATACCAAATTGATGCAATCAAAAATTTGGGGAGGGACCCAAATTTTTGATCACAAAAATTAGACCTTACTAGGAAATAGAACATTACAAAACTTATAATAATTAGACAAATTAAACAAAACAAAACACAACTTTAATATTATAAAAGGACTTACAAACAAAAACTCTTACAAACGACACTTACAATTTGGACGCTTACAAACTTTGACACAAACAAAATGACACCCTAAACTTGCTTACTTTGAGAAGAAGGATACAAAGGAATGGTTACTATGGAGAGAAGAAAGAGATTAGAAGCCGAGACGAAAGTTGGAAAGAGCCCGCAGGATTTCCGGAGGGGATGAGAAAGAAGCTTAGAAAGAGCCCGCAGGATTTCCAAAGCAAAAACCACTCAGGTTTCTTTCCAAAAATCACATTATCACACTTTCTTCTCATATAACATCTACTATATATAGACAAAGTAGAGGAATGCCAAAAGCCACCTTTATGAATGCACACATCATCCCAAGCATTATTTTCCATAGGATTTCCAAAAGCCTTTTTCGGAAAAACAACCCAGCAGCTCACGGAACCAAGGCACCAGCAAACAGGTGGAAATTTCAAAGCAGCACAGTAACGGGAAAAGCTTCCCATTTCGGAAATCAGCCTCATTTAAAAATCAGAACAGGAATCAAAGGCCTAGTTCATGGAACCAAGGAGACTAATGTTTCGGAAATAGGCCAAGGCATGGAAATATCAGCCGGCTGTATTAAAATCATTAACATCCCCATGAATTCAAAGCATAGAATTCAGCCCCCAATTTAAAAGCAAGCCATGGTTCTCCAATGCATTGAATTCAGTCAAATTAAGTGTAGGCCACAGATTTCCAAGAGACAAGAAGAAAAGAGGAAGGGGAAGGGACAAGGAAATGAGAAGAAAAAAAGGGAAAAAAGAAAAATCATTTTAAGAAATAATGAGCTAATTTTTTTACTAGACATTAATGAGCTAGAGGAGTAAAAAATCAAATATTAGGATTTTATTTGACCCCCCCCCCCCCCCCCCCCCCCCCCCCTCCCCCCCCGCCCCGCGCCGCCCCCCCCCCCCCCCCCCCCCCCCCCCCTTGCCTACATCAAGTTTCATGGGGGATTGGGATTTAATGCATTCAATTTGGGGTTGCTTGATTTGAGTTTAGAATTTAGGAAAGAAATAATTAAGATTTCGAATTTCAAAATACATGATTTTGAATTTGAAATCAGCCCAAAATATGTCAAATTCAAAGAAGTTTTAATAAGGAAACTTTCAAAAAATAGCTTTCATAAATTAGGAAAGATTTTGAATTCAAAATACATGATTTTGGATTTGAAATCAGCCCAAAATATGTCCACCCAAATTAGGCAAGGATTTCAATGGGATGAGGAGGTGTCATCCCAATTAAATCATCAACCCAATTAGGAATTTCAAGGTGACGGAGAAGTGGGGATGAGGCCGGCGGCTAAGGAGCCATGGCCGACGGTTTGGAGGATTTTCTGGTGAGGTGGCCGGCGGCTTATGGTGGAAATGGAGACGACGATGGTAGACGTAGGTAGAGGATGACGACGACGGCTAGGAAATAAGAAAGAACAAAACACAAACAAAAGATCAAATGTAAGAACCGCGAGCCTTGGACTCTTCCGAAGACTGACGGGTGATGCTTTGCCCTTCTCCAAGAGACTTCAATTCACGAGCCCGAACCCATCCTGCAGCGGGTAAAAACTCTGATTCCTCCCATCGAAATCTCACAATCGTCCTCTCAAAAGAACACAAGTGTTGAACACAAATTTTAATATCAATAATACATCCTCCATTACAATAGCTTAAGGCCATATATATAGGTCACAACATAAGAAAACTCAAAATAAAAAATTGCCCCTTGGGCCACAACACTCACATAAACTAACCTAGGGGTAAAATAGGAAATACATCAAATAAGAACTAAAATTCAGAAAAATAACTCATAATTGAAGATTTAAATTATAGCCGTCGATTTACGACGCCTCCTGTGATAGATGCGCCAAATCTTCATACCGATGTCCGCATCATTCTCCCCAGGTGGGAGAATATTCTACTCCGTCGAGTTAGCATCACAACTGCTCATGTACAACTCTGGATTGTTATTTGGAAACATAGTTTCTTCATCCAAAATGGACAATAAACCCGATGGCCTTTTTGCAAAGATTTTCAAACAACCCCGGTTGCCCACAAGATCCACTTGCTTGTTGTACTTTAGCTCGCCAATTTCCTTAACCATAGTCAAGGGATCACCTTCCAAATTGTTGCACTTCTTTTCGCCTGCAAGAACTTGTTCACTCTCATAGATGGCTTCACTAGCAATAGGAGCAATAGTGAGTTCTATGAATGTCACTTCTAAAGCTTCATCAACATTCTCTGTTATAGGAGTTTTAACTGGGTCAGAAGAAGCCTTTACTTCTGTAGAAGTTGTAATTGAATCAACCAAATCTCTCTCTGCATTATTGGCAGTCACGTAGTTCTCCTTGTCAACCAATTCATCATCTTCTTCATGTTCTTCCTTGATCACCTTATATTTCTCTTTGTTTTGCACAATGAGTGGGAAATTGAAAGCTTCATTGGCCTCCATCCATTTGTCCACTCTATCCACTATCTCTCTGTCTCTTAGTGTCTTTTTTCTATCCTTTGATGAAGGGGATCTTGAAGGTGTGTAAAGCGGTAGGTCAGTCCTACCTCGCTCTAGGTTATCGAATCGTTCGATTGTTTGACGGTGGAGGTCGGCTAAGTCCGCTTGATTCTCCTTGAGATGTTGACTAATGGCGCCCAGTTGACCTACCAACCAGTCTAAAGTCCTTCCAAGTTGATCTGAATCCATGCTCTGTACCAAACTGATGTAGAACGGGTATAGGCCACAACATAAGAAAACTCAAAATACAAAATTGCCCATTGGGCCACAACACTCACATAAATCAACCTAGGGGTAAAACATGAAATACATCAAATAAGAACTAAAATTCAAAAATAACTCATAAAAGAAGATTTAAATAATAGCCGTCGATTTACGACGCCTCCTGTGACAGATGCGTCAAATCTTCGTACCGATGTCCGCATCACTTTTGGCTCTAGAACAAGAATCACAGTGGGTTGGATTGGATTGTTGTTGGTTGAATTGAAGTGTGGTGGATAACAACTTCAGAACGACAGTTGACGGATGACCAAGTCTATTGTGCCAACTTGAGAAGCTGACATATGAGCTGAAGCATGTAGCAGGTGAAGGGGGAGTTTGCTGGAATTTGGGAATTGCAGGGAGTTTAACGGGATAGAGCCCATATAGGTTGGGCCCTCATAGTAGGATCTTATACGTCGACCTTGATAATGAAACCATTTTTTGTCAAACACAATGTAACAAGCATTGTCACAAAGAAGACGATGAATTGAAAGAAGTTTATGAGTAAGATGAGGAACATGAATAATTTGAGGTAAGCGAAGCTTACGAGATGATGTGGGTAGAATGCACTTGTAAGACGACAACTCACAAGTGCATGTTGGCAATGGCAATCAGCTTCCCACCGAGTGAGCGGTGGGAAGCTGATTGCCATTGCCAACATGCACTTGTGAGTTATCGGAGTAATGCTTGAGAGATTGAAGTTGGTAAGCATAAGATGTGAGATGACTGGTGGCTCCCAAGTACAGGAACCTGTCAACCGTGGGTACTTCTCGTGCCACAAACGCATGAGGAGCAGGTTAGTATGAGAGATTGAACCTGTGGCAGGACGAGGCCGTTTTGCCACAAATTTGAAAGACTACTAAACTGAACTGGTGTTTGCTTCCACAAGATGTAATAGGAAAGGAAAATCCACCGCTTGAAGATCAACCTCGAGTGGAACCTCGGAAGCGACCATGAAAAGCCACAAGAGCATATGAAGAGTCCGATGGAGTAGCTGTGATGTATTTGACCTAAGTTTCTTTAGAAATGTTAACTTCCTCGCTACATAGCAATGAGATATGTGGTAAACCCATTTGCACCAAGATCAAGTAGATCCATAGGAAAAACTTGGATTTGCTGTTTCTCACCACAGCACTGCTGTCCACAGCAGGAAAGCAGCCAAAATACAAGAAAAATCTGAGATGAAAGCGTAGGAAAACGATGCAAACACTTTTATTTCGATAACGGATGAAAAGCACTTGCAAGATACAACTTTCCTTCAATTCGAGAGGAAGGAAAAACTCTCCAAAAGATCTCCGGCGAAGCCAAGAGCCCAAGACACCAAAACCTAGATCTCAAAAAACAATTCAAATTCAAGATAATTCAAATCCCTCCCAAAAACACCTAATTAAAGACAAAGGAATATTACAAATGACCTAAACACCCCTTAGTTCAAAATATTTCCCTCCTAATCTTGCATTTAGCCCATAATGGGCTCCACCAAGTTTCCGCCCAGCACCTGGCTCCCGCTGGGTCTATTCCGTCGCCTGGAATAGACCCGGACCGGTCCCTCCTGGACCGGTCCAGCCGGCCCCTCCTGGGCCGGCGTAACATTACCGCCTTCCCAAAGAATCACCTTGTCCTCAAGGTGAAAATCAGGGAACTGTTGCTTCATCCTCCAGTATGGCTCCCACGTAGCCTCGTAGTCAGGAAGGTTCTTCCACTGGATCAACACTTCCTTAGTTTTATCTTCTTTCTGGCGCACCCCTTTGAGCTCCATAGGTTCTAGAATCACCTCTAAGTCCTCAGTCAGGGTTGCTGGTAGCTCAGAATTGGCGGTGTGCTCCCCAATGGCCTTCCTCAATTGTGACACGTGAAACACTGGATGTATAGTTGCCGATGGAGGTAGTTTCAATCTGTATGCTACTGCCCCAATCTTCTCCAGTACTTCATAGGGCCCAAAGTACCTTGGAGCCAGCTTTTCATTCCTTCTGTTGGCAACTGTCTTCTGTCTATATGGTCGGAGCTTCAGAAACACCCTCTCCCCTGCTGCAAACTGTATGTCCTTCCTATGCCCATCCGCCTGCTTCTTCATAATTTGCTGTGCTCTCAGTAGATGCCTTTTTAGCTCTTCCAGTACTCGGTCTCTCTCCTCTAAGTACTCTTCTACTAACGAAACAGGAGTGCTGCTACTCCCAAAATGGACCAAGTGTGGAGGATCCCTTCCGTACAACACTTTGAATGGCGTCATCTGTGAAGCTGAGTGAAAAGAGGTGTTGTACCAGTATTCTGCCCAAGGTAACCATTTGGCCCAAAGCTTAGGTGTCTCCGACACAAAACACCTCAAGTAGGTTTCTAAGCTCCTATTAACCACCTCCGTTTGGCCATCTGTCTGTGGGTGATAAGCGGTGCTCCTTTTCAAAACTGTTCCTTGTAACTTGAACAGCTCCCTCCAAAAGTGACTGAGGAACACCTTGTCTCTATCGGACACTATTGCCTCTGGTATCCCATGCAACCTGACCACCTCTCTGATGAATGCTGAAGCCACTGTTACTGCGGTGTAAGGATGTCGGAGGGGAATAAAATGAGCATACTTGCTCAGCCTATCCACCACCACCAGGATCACTGTGAAGCCTTCTGAACGGGGCAGCCCATCTATGAAGTCCATGGATATTTCCTCCCATACTCTTCCTGGTAACGCCAATGGTTGTAGTAGCCCCCCTGGTGACATAGCCATGTATTTGTTCCTCTGACAAATCTCACATCTGGCCACCATCTCCTCTACATCTCTATGCATTCCCTTCCAGTAAAGCTCAGCCGCAATCCTCCTGTAGGTCTTCTGCACCCCAGAATGACCCCCAACCGCGCTCCCATGAAATTCTTGGAGTATGTTTGGGATGTGGATAGAAGTCCTGGGCATCACGAACCTCCCTTGATAAAGCAATCTGTCCCCCTCTACTGAGTACCCTGGGTGGCTATCACCTTCCCTTAATAAATCAGCCCTGATCTTTCCCAACACCTCATCCTTCGAGCTCTCTACTTTGATTGCCTCCCAATCTAGCATCAAAGGAACAGACACAACCACTGTCTGTAGTTCACCCAATCGTCTGGACAAAGCATCCGCAGCTTTGTTTTCCCTGCCTGGTCTGTACTGAATTTCAAAGTCATACCCCAGCAATTTTGAAAGCCATCGCTGATGCTCTTCCGTCACCATCCGCTGCTCCAACAAGTACTTCAGACTTCTCTGATCTGTTCTGACAATGAAATGCCTACCTAATAGGTAGGGTCGCCACTTCTGGATGGCTAAGACAATAGCCATTAATTCCCTCTCATAGACTGACTTCAGCCTGGCTCTGGCTGCTAATACCTGGCTGAAGTAGGCAATGGGTCGACGATTTTGCATGAGCACTGCCCCCAATCCGTACCCTGAAGCATCAGTCTCCACTATGAAGGTCTGAGTGAAGTCCGGTAGAGCTAGGACTGGTACCGTGGTCATAGCCTTCTTTAGTGTCTCAAATGCTGCTGTGGCTGCCTCTCCCCATAGGAATCCATCTTTCTTTAGCTGTTCTGTTAGTGGCCAAGCTATAGTACTGTACCCTTTAACAAATCTCCTATAGTATCCTGTAAGTCCTAAGAATCCTCTCAATTCCTTCAGATTCTTAGGCAATGGCCATCTCAACATCGCCTCCACCTTTGACTGATCAGCTGCCACCCCTTCCTTGGATACTACATGGCCCAAGTATTCCACCCTAGATTGGCCAAAACAACACTTCTTCAGATTGGCTCTCAGCTGATGCTCCTGTAGAACTTCCAATACCAACTTCAAATGCTTCATATGCTCCTCCTCAGTTCTACTGTATACCAAGATGTCATCAAAGAACACAAGCACAAACTTCCTGAGATACGGTCTGAACACTCTATTCATCAGTGATTGGAAAGTCGCAGGGGCATTGGTAAGCCCAAACGGCATCACCAGAAACTCATAATGCCCCTCATGTGTTCTGAACGCCGTCTTAGAGATGTCTTCCTCCCTCATCCGGATCTGATGGTATCCAGACTTCAAATCCAGTTTGGAGAATATCACTGCTCCATACAGTTCATCCAAAAGTTCATCAATCACAGGAATGGAAAATTTATCTGGGATAGTCTCCTTATTCAAAGCCCTATAATCCACACAAAATCTCCAGCTTCCATCTTTCTTTTTGACCAGTAATACGGGGCTAGAGAAAGGACTCACACTAGGTCTGATGATCTTTGCCTCCAGCATTTCACTAATCAACCTTTCAATTTCATCTTTCTGAATCTGGGGATAGCGGTAGGGTCGTACACTAATCGGTGACACCCCTTCCCTTAGTAGAATTGCATGCTCCTGTTCTCTGACCGGTGGTAACCCTTGAGGTGGCTGGAACACCTCGCTGAACTGTTGGATGACTGGTTGAACTACAAGAGAAATGTCTCCTTCTTTTCCCACACTAACTTTTTCCAATCGTTGCAGCTCCACCAAATATCCACCCCCAACCTCCTGGATGGTTCGGATCATGGACTTGAGAGACACCCCCGTCCTAGACAGGCCGACATCTCCCTGTATCACCATTCTCCTCCCTTCCACTACCAGTTCCATCCTCAGTTCTCCCCAGTTCACCTTGGTCTCCCCCAAAGTCTGCAGCCACTTCATTCCCAAAATCACATCAGTACTTCCCAATTCTAAGGGAAGAAAATCCTCCCTCACCTGTATCTCCTGAATGGTCAGCATCACTCCTCTACAAACTCCTCTCCCCATTTCCACCTTCCCCGTGCCCATCATTACCCCATAGCCACCGGTATCCACTAGTGCCATACCAAGCAACTCAACAAGCCGGGTGGAAATGAAATTGTGGGTTGCCCCACTATCTATCAGAACCACCACCTCGTGGTCAGCTATCACCCCTTTCACTTTCATAGTGTGACTCGAAGTGAATCCCACTACAGAGTTCAGGGAGACTTCTGCCACATCCAGGTGCAACTTCTCCTCCTCCTCCACTTCTGACCTGCTCCCACCTTCCTCTTCGTCTTCCTCGTCTTCGCAAACAAGGAGAACCTAAAGAGTCCGGTCCTTGCACCTATGTCCCGGCATGTACTTCTCGTCACATCTAAAGCACAATCCCTTGGCCCTCTTCTCCTGCATCTCCTTATCAGTAAGCTTTTAAAAATTTCCCCCAGGCCCTCCTCCTCCAGACCTCTCCTTTGGTACTTCTCGTGTACCCCCCGGTGCAGCTCCCTTGGATGCTAAAAACGTGGTCGTCATCCTGTGGGATCCCCCAGAGCTGCTGCCTCGAGTCCCCCTCTCCAGATGCTTCTGGTCCTCGACCAACTGTGCCAACTCCATGGCCTCCCCCAGGTCGTGTGGTCTCATCACTCTAACGGCGGCTCTGATTTCTGGTCTGAGCCCCTTCATGAAGTTCCCTTCAAGCACGGTATCAAAAAGACGATCCAACCTGCTAGCTAGGTACTCAAACCGGTCCCGGAACTCTGCCACTGTCCCTTCCTGTGTCAGTGCAAAGAACTGCTCATAGAAATCCCCTCCGCTGCTGGTTCGAAAACGCTCTAGCAGGCAATCCTTGAACTCCCCCCCAGCTTCGAATAGGTCGCCTCATGTCCCGCCACTGGTACCATGCCAGTGCCTTCCCTTCCAAACACAGTCCTGCCGCTGTCAGTTTCTCCTCGTCTGTCAATCCGTTGACTGCAAAATACCGTTCCACCTTGTAGATCCAGCCATGGCCATCTTCCCCCTCAAAGATGGGCATCTTCAACTTCCTCACCTTCGGATCCCTTCCGTTACCCCGGTACTCCCCATAACCTCCCATTCCTCGAAGATGAGGTGCTCCCCAAGTGTCCCGGTCCTCCCTCCCACGTTGGTATCCGAGTCCATCGTCATAATCTTCCCCTTTCAGAATCCCACCTCGACGCTTTCAAATTCAGCACCTCGACGCTGATATTCTCCTCTTCTTTCGCCAAATTCTGCACTTCCCTCATATTCTCCCCCTCGGCCTTCAAAATCCATACCTTGACGCTGAAAATCAGCACCTCGACGCTGAAAATCAGCACCTCGACGCTGAAAATCAGCACCTCGACGGTCATTCCCCAGGCTCATCTCCTCTCTAGAAAGTGGCTCTAGAGGTGGCATGTCGTCGTCTCCCTCAAGGATCTCCACAGCCGGATTCCTCCTCCCCCGAGGCGGGTTCGGATTTCCTCCTACGCCATGGTCGCCGACAGTCTCTCTTGCATCCGACGCCGTCGGATTAGTCTTCATCTCAAGTAATTTCTTCATCATCTCTTCCATGGCCGTGAATTTTCCCTCCAACCTTTCGTTGTTGGTGGTGATTTGATTTTGAAATTCAAAAAATCTTTCTTCCAAATCGGTTTTCAATTGACCGATCTCGCCTTCCAAGACGTCCACCTTCTTTCCGGCCATTGCTCTCCTCACGGATCTCCCAAAATCTTCTTCCGGACAAGATAAACTCACTAAAATTTCAGAATTTCAGCCGCCGGTGGTCCCAAATCGATGCTCTGATACCAATTTGATAGGAAACACTTGGATTTCCAAGTGTTTCTCACCAAGATCAAGTAGATCCAAGGAAAAACTGCTGTCCACAGCAAAAAACAGCCAAAATACAAGAAAAATCTGAGATGAAAGCGTAGGAAAACGATGCAAACACTTTTATTTCGATAACGGATGAAAAGCACTTGCAAGATACAACTTTCCTTCAATTCGAGAGGAAGGAAAAACTCTCCAAAAGATCTCCGGCGAAGCCAAGAGCCCAAGACACCAAAACCTAGATCTCAAAACAATTCAAATTCAAGATAATCCAAATCCCTCCCAAAAACACCTAATTAAAGACAAAGGAATATTACAAATGACCTAAACACCCCTTAGTTCAAAATATTTCCCTCCTAATCTTGCAGAACCTGAATTGCTCTGATACGATGAAGAAACCTTAAACATGTAAAAATATTAAGAGAAGAAGAAGCAATAGTGATGCAAATATTTTTACTATTCCCTGCTCTGTTTAATACATCACATAAGGTATAAGTAAAAATGTAAAGGGAACAAGTGGTTAAGAATGGACGGTGCAGATCATATGCACAGATATCCACTGGACCGGAGTGCAGGAATTGCAGAGGTTGTTGTATAGCAGCGTATAGTGGAGCAGGACCACTTATCACTATTATACCAAATGGTGGTAAAGAATATATCTGTCAACAAGTAGAACACAATTTTCCTTTTGGGGGAGGCTAGACAAAAAATAAAACAGTTTTCTTTTCTAGATTGACTACACCGTTTTGTGTAATTCTGCATGTAGAGGATCACGCCCTAGCTTTTGGCCCTGCTGATGGCCTTTAAACTAGAACACAGAATATAGGCTCTAGATAGTGCTGGTAGCCCGGATTGAAATGGCTAGCAGCGGTGTTTTGTTTTGTACATCAAGACAATTGGCTGAAAGAAAATGAAGCATTTTTGCGTATGATGATGGTTTAATCCCTGATTCCACTACACTCCCTTTTCTTCCTCTCCTCTGAAGATTTAGGGGAAATCCATCCTAAGGAAAAGGAATTCCCTCTCCTCTCTCAGGTCTAACTTGAAAAATGACTAAACAAAGCCCTTTCTCTCAAGAGAGAAAGAGGTACAAAAGAGGGCAACAAATTAGTACTTTACCCTTAATAAGAAAAAAAAGAAAATAAGGATATAAAAACAAAATAAAAAAATAAAACGAAAAGAAAACATCTAACAACTAAGAAGGTTTAAAAGCTAACTAGCATAAAGGCTTGTGAGCTGAGCTCAGCCTAGGCTATTCTTGCATGGAGAGATGAGAGAAGAGAGAAAGATGTGGTTGCGAGAGAGAGAGACTGTATGTGCGCGCTAATAGTGGCTGAAGAATGCAAAGGGAGCGAGATAGTTGTGTCCGAAATGAGGGGACTTAAGGTATGGTATTGCCAGCATTGTAGCTTGGATACTATAGTAATTCGAAATTATGTTTTTTTGGTAAGTGTTTTATTTGATTTAGAATTTTGATGGATGGATGGATGGAACTAAGCAAAGGAATTAGTGCACCCTTAGCTTTAGATTTGTATGGAAAATTCTCTTCGAAATTTACTTTTAACAACTCATTTTTATTTTTATATATCCGAATGGTTTATTTTAAATATTTTTAGGATATTTTTATAATAGAAAATTTTTAATCAATTAATTTTTCTGATGGTATATATTTTATTTTTTCCCTTTTAATGTAAGAATAATTCTTTAATTTTTTTGATTTTTTTTTTTAATAATTTTATTTTGATTTTATATGATTTATATTTTGATTATATATCCATGCAAATTCTTTCTCCTTGATGTACAACAAATATTGTCCAATTCAAGGGCAGACGGGCTTGATCAAATCATCTTGACAATTTGAGCATGATGGTGCAAACCGTTTTGTGAGACAAAGCCCAATTCAAAAAAATTATGGAGTCAACAATATTATTAACATAATTAATATGAAAAACTGTACTAGCATGCATACACGTGTTCAATAACATTGTATGGAATTTACAAGCAATAAACTCATGAGTACTTTGCTTCCTATATTAGAGATTGATTTTCTTACTACCAATATTAGATTAACCTCATAAAGGATTTCCTATCACCCGTCAGAGACCATTATCTTTTGCACACAACCTAAGAAAATATTCATTTCTTCAAGTTATAAATTCCATAGTTTTAACTCAAATATAAATCAAAATAATCTCAAAATGATATTTTACCATGAAAAGATTTTTCCTCAGAGAAGTCTTGAGGCTTACCAATCTCGATCCAAAAGCAATTCCTTAAAGAAATTTTGAAAAATCAGATTTCTTTTCACTAATCTAGCTCTCATTTCTTTTCTAGCCTTCCTCCATCCCTCATGTCCGCTCTTTATTGAATTGGCTCTGTTGATGGTTACAAGATAAGAATGAATGTAGAAATACGTAGAGTTTGTGCTTTACATGTGATAATATGGCAGAGTATACTTGCATATAACTTTATATCCATTAAAGCAAGCCAACACAACCATTAGATACACAATAAGCGGATGCAAGTTGGTTTAAGTTGAATGAAGAAAATTTGCCATAATATAATAACTTGATGAATGATACATTAAATGTTTGAACAATAATGCTAAATTTAATTAGAAATGTTTTTATAAAATTTATATATGGTCACAATGATATATATATATATATATATATATATATATATATATATATATATATATATATATATATATATATGCATGTATGGATAAAATTTTTTTGATGTTTTTTTTTTTCATTATTTAACGTATAACTTTTAAAAAGACTCATCACACAATAATCATAATTTCAAAATACAAGCAAACATACTTTTTTCTTTGAAAGTTAAAAGGCCCTAAAGCCTAAGGATTTCATGTATACTTTCGGGGCATTAACATCAATTATGGAATCATTTATTAGATATCATGATAGGACGGATTTTTATTGAACATCATACTCTTGTCCATAAAGAAATACATTTCGAGCAATTTGCTCGAATGAAAGTTTAATTATTCGAATTTTATAGTTGAAGAGTATCCTCATCATAAAAAGCCAATCTTAAATTCCAAGTAAAATATATTTCGGAGTTATTTTGCCAATGATGGGCATAATCAAAATAAAATTATAATTATAGGGAACTCCATTCAAATTTTGGGAGCTAAATTTGATAAATCTAAGTTTGCCAAAATCTCACAAAGAATAAATATCATACCAAGTGTAATCACACTAAAAATCTCACATAGTAAGTATAAGACACGCCTCTAATCAGGTGGCTAGCCTAAATGTGATGACATTATTCTATTATGATTACAAGTTATGACTCAAGCTTGGATGTTTCCCAATGAGTAATAACTATGAGTTGTGAGCCACATGACACTAGATCAGGCGTAAAAACCATTTTTGTGAATCCTGGTCAATGTTAAAATTGATAATAATTTTTCCTTAGAGATGGGTTGATTAACTCCTTTGACTAAAGAGGTTAGGATTCATGACAAATTAAATGATAGGAAGATTACAATCTTGATTGGGTTTCTAATTATTTCTTAAATATTTGCTTTTAGCCAATATTAATATTTTCTCTTCTTCAAATCAAATTATTGTTACTAAAAGAAGAATATTATAAAACTGAGACTAATTTTGAATCAGAAGTTCTCTCTCTCGATCTAGAGAGTGTATAACTATAGTAGCTTGTGCCTGTGAGAAAACTCAAACCATAATATAAAATTGTCAAAGAGGCTAATATCTCTGGGCAATGCTTTGTCTAAAAATTCACTCCTTTTGAAAAGTTGAATTTAGATTACTTGAGTATGAATACAATTTGATGGGTATTTTCAGGGCTTGTAGGGATTGATATTCATCTTTTTTTTTTATTCCATAAAGAATGTAAATCATCTGCACTCGTGAGTTTGAAAATTGCCATTGTTCTATTTTCCTTTATGTATTTTGTTTTACAGAATATAAATTTAAATAAAAAAATGAGCCCGGTTATATTTATGGCATTTTTAATTCAACGGACTTGGGTGATGGAGTGATGTAGGCAAAGGGGGGTTAAAACATTTTATATTATAATTTTGGAGAGCTCTAGTTCCTTTACTAGAATCAGCTTATTAATGTCTAGTAGAGAACCTTTTCAGCTCATAAATTGAGGTTCATTCCCACCATTTGCTGCCCCTTTGGTTCCCCCACCTAGCTCTCCTTCCCATGGTTGATTCCTCCCCCTGTTATTGCCTGTTCCGATCCCCTAGCTGCTGTTCTGGTTCCCTTTGGCTGCTGGTCCGATTCCCTGGCTGCTAGTTCCGATTCGCTCAACTGCCCCTTCGGTTCCTCCCTTGGTTGCTTGTCCCGTGGCTGCTTTTCCCTGGTTTTTGTGTGGCTGTTTGGGAGCTGTTTTGGAATAAATGCAGGTTTGTTTGGGTGTTGTTTTGGACTGAACTTTTGTCCTTCTATTTCCCATGATTTAATGGGTTTAATTAATGATCTTATGGGTTGTTTGGATGCCCCTTTTCTCCTATAAATATATGGTGTCTTGTGAATAAAAATGGGATGTTATGATGCAATTTTTGGATCCATAAACCTGAGGGTTTTTCTTCTTTCTTGGAAAGGCTTGCGAGCTTGTTCCACCTCTTCTCCTCTTCTTCTAGGAAAGTTTGCGAGCTTGTCCTCTCTTCGTCTTGGGCTTCTTACCTCTTTCTTCTCTCCGCAAGTTCGATGTCAATTGTATCTTTCTTCTCAACGGTTGAAAAGCAATTTTAGGAGTCTTTTATTTTATAAGTTTGTAAGTGTCATTTTTGTTTAAAGTGGAGTCTTTAAAAGTGGTCTTGTATTTTGTTTAAATAGGAGTCTTTTGAATATTCTAGGAAGTTTTTCTTTTTGATTGCAAAAATTAGGGGCTTTTTTCCTAATTTTTTCTTGCATCATGGAGGCTTATCTTTCTCTTATAGATGTGATATTTCATATCTTATGGAATTGGGATACATTGTTGCAAAACGATAGAGAATAGATGAATGAATGTGTTGATAGGAGGGGCTCAAAGAGGGAGTGAGAGGAATAACAAGAGAGAAAAGAGGAGAGAAAAGATACTAGTTAGAATCTTTATATTTCATTATTCATTCAATGTGCTTTATAAAACCCTGAGGCACCTTTTATATCAAGTAGGGTTCTTAACAGTTAAAGTACGTCAAATCAGCAATAATAGAAATAATTTATTTATCACATAATTAAAACATTTACAAATGCTAATATAACATGCGACAAAGCTCAATTTGTAAACGACTATGATAACCGAATTTTATTAGATCATGATGACCCAATATCATTTCACATGGGTTAAAAGAAACTCTTCTCTGAAGAGTTGGTAGGTAGTGGTTATTGTGGTGGTGGAGGCAAAATAGTGGCATGGGTGTTGTTAATAATAACAACAATATGAACCTGATCACCTATGAAAGGAACGAGGTGTTTTGGCTAAGGACATTAATCTACATCCTGAGTCAAATCAATGGCCTAAGGTAGAATACCATGATAATAGAACTATACAAAAAGTTTATTATGAAGAAGTAGGCAGTAACATAGGGAATTGATGAGCTTCATATGTAACCTTCGTGGTATCTAATGGGTAGTTTGGACGTTTCTATACGTTATGCCATATATTGCATAAGCACCAATAGGATAATCTAATGGTGATATTTGTGAAATGACAAAGTCAACTGATGATGCATCGAGCAACACTAATTAGGAAATAACTTGTATCTCCATTTGTGGAGTGTGTGAGGCACTAATAGTGGTTGAAGGATCACATGATTGAAGTGCGCTGTCGGTCTTAGGTATAAGATCAACTATGCAAACTCTAGTTCAAACCCCATCATTTGGTACAGAGTCAAGCTCAACATTAATGTATTATCACACTAAAGCTTACACGCTCAAGAGGGTTTGGGACAATGAGTTTGGTGGAGTTGATATTGGAGTACTGGCTATAGAAGCAACTCTAGATTTTTTTATTTCTTTGAGGAACTCATCCATTTTAGCATTAAATATTTATTATAAGTCTTAGGTTGAGTGGAAACTTGATACGATTTAGTAGATGACTAATCAAAGTGATTTGGCTTTTTATGAGCATCATAATGGAGATGAGGGTGAGCATGGACTTGATATGATCAATCAAGATAATGATATTATTTAAGATTATAATGATATGATTTAGCATGATTATATCTAGAATGAGAATATGCATGATATGATTAATAATGATCATGATTCAAACCATATAATTTATCTCTTGATATTTTAAAGAGTGGGAATCATAAATATATTGATAAGAAGAGCAAGATTTATGATATCTCATGTCATGATAATGTTATCAAAAAGTTCTTGATACAAAGCATATGATACATGTATAAAAGGCATTAGCAAGGAGCATGTTTGCTAGCTTGGGTGGTGAGCATGAGACTGTATGAGCATGTCAATGAATGTGGGTATGCGGGACACTCATGACTGACATGGAGGGTGATGCTCGGTGGCAGGGTTAGCCGTGTCAAGGTTTGGTGTGGGCTATGAGTGGATGTCGTACTGTGATGGGCATTGTTTAAATTTGCGCAATATAAGGTGCGGCTTGAGGCTTGCCCTAATACAATTTCAATAAAAAATGTCTCGAGATATGCCTTGAGCTTTTTTTGGGAGGCGTGCCTCACATCATTGGCATGATATGTACGCATCACCCTATTTATATATATTTTAATTAAAACTTACGTAAATCCTAAACTAAAGTCTGGAAGAAAGCACACCTTCTTGCAATGCTAAGCCACAACAACTTCCTCTCTACTGTCTCAATCTTCAGCCCATTGTCTTTGCTGTCGTAGCCATACTATTGCATCTTGGGAGGAATTGGACTTCATGAGTGATGAGGTAGGGGAGAGCAATTTGTTATGATGATGACTCAAATGAAGATCCCCTCAGTGATGACAATGCAGATAACTTTTAAGTTATTTTCATATTATTTTATCTTTCTTTAGAAATTAAATGCGGATTGGAACTGAGAAAGAAGGAATTTAGAGTTGAACTTGATGATATGTAATCTTTTTATGCAATTCCTATATTGTATGTTGTTTTGCTCCTATGATGTTTGGATTTCAATTCTATTTCACGCAATTTATAAGTTGCCACTTTACGTCTTGTGAATTTTTATTTCATACATATGTCAATTTGTTACTTCATAGTTCCATATAAAGTTAATATATTATCCTTTAATATATTATTTCCTTATTATACAAAAAATTACTTTTAACCTTTATTTCATTTTACGCAATTTTTGAATTTTGAGGTTTATGTCTCAAAACATCTTGAGGCTTATGTCTTGCCTCACGGACGAAAAATGTTGTAATACCCAATTGCGCAATTTTAGGCTTTGGTGATGGGTAAAGAGGGTCATAGAGTGAGCGACATTTAGGAAGTGCAATGTTGTGCAGGTTACACGAGTACATGTGGAATGACAAATGTGGATGCGCTGGGATTAAGAAGCTTGCAGTATTTGATGCGGGCACAAACAGATGCACTAATGATTGAGGGGTTTGCGTGTAATAACTATAGTGAGAGGTAAAATGGACGAGCTGAAGAAGTGATTTGCTCTAATACCAATTGATAGATGTTTTATATTGATAGTTAGGGAATAAAAGAATGGGTGAGAGATAGAAGAAGACATAAGTGGAGTGATAGTAGGGGAAATCTTAATATTAAATTTTCATTCATTGTTTCTAATACAACAACCCTAAGACACCATATATATAAAGTTAGGTCATCTATATTTTTACTAAAGTATTTCTAACAAAAAATGCAAGATTATATGCATACTTATTACATTTGACTTTGATTTATTTATGCAAAGGTCAATGATCTATATAAAATAATGTGAAATATGCCAGCGAATTTTTTTTAATTGCCTTGTACATGATTTCATTTTGTTTATTTGTGTATGTAGACCTACACAGAGAGTTAAGCATTCTTTATTTTAAATACCATAGCTTATTCAAGTTAAATGATTGTTTTTTATGTCCTCATGTTTTATAGTTATAAGACCAATGAATTTTATTTAAAAAAATCCTTTGTCAGTAAGAGCTTTTGGTATCATTGACCTTGCTCAATATTTTCCCCATGACTGCTGCTTGGTGAACTCTGTTAAGTTTGAGAATTTTTTTGTCCCTAGTAGGTCTAGGATTGTATATACAGATCAATTATATTGATTTTTATTTTTGGAAACTTATATAGAACAGGTGAACAACGATAATCTCATTTTTTTATAGCTATATAGGTATATATGACGCTTCATTCTCTTAACTCGTATTTCTGCCTTATTATACTATTATTAGGTGAGTTTGTGGCAAGTGGCAGTGATGATGGGAGATTGTTTATTTGGGAAAAGAGAACAGGAAGACTGGTTAAAGTGCTTCTTGGAGATGACGCTGGTACAGAATAACACGTTAATGCACATTTTTTTTAATCCCTTTATGTATTAAAATGCCCTTTTTCTCTAGTTGTCAATTGTGTCCAGTGCCATCCATTTCATTGCACCATTGCAACTAGTGGAATTGATAATACAATCAAGGTAAATATTGCTACAGGACTCACCTCTTTTGTTCAATCATCTACTATAAAAGCTAGTGTTTGTTGGACATTATACAGATGTGGAGCCCACATGCTCAAGTTCCGTCGATAGTTGCAGGAGGTGTAGCAGGACCTGATTCAGCTGATGTTCTTAGTATCATGGAAAGTAATCAGCACAAGTTGTTGAATAATCGTGAGGCTTCTTTGTAAGATAACCAATTTTGAGCTTACTAGATTTTTTTATTGATGCGTAAGACATAATTTCCACTATTCAGTATGGCATGATGATATTTTTATTATGTTAAATATATGAATTGCAAAGTTACATCTTCCATTCTGCAGGAAAACATTTTTCTGTAATATCTGTATTCGAATATGCTGAGGTTGTTTGTGTACAATGTTTTACGTGTTGTTTCATTTATTGTAAAATTCTGCTTATATCTCTTGAATTGTTTCACACCATTGTTTTCATATCTAGTAATGAAGGGATCATTACCGGGCTTTGGTAATTCTCTAGTTTTAAAATGGTACCTGGTGTAAACTTTTTCACTCTATGGACATTTCCAACCCGTTCTATTTGATAAATTGGTACCTTCTTTTATGTTTACCATATAGCATGTGTGAACTTTGCTTAGATTGGTGGAAGCTAGTTCTTTACTTTTATTAGTTGATTTTACCTAAAAATATCAATTTTCTTTCAGCAAGCATTCACCATTCTCTTTATTCTTACTCTGATTTACAAAAAAATGTTAAATGTACCCGTATCTGATTTTGACAGGGATGCCAGTTATGGTATTATTTAACAATTTTTTTCTTTAATATATTTTTTCTTGCAGGCCTTTCGAGTTCCTGGAGAGATTTAGGATGCACGAGTTTGCTGAAGGAACTTTACGTCCTTTCGAATGTGCTCAGAGCTGATTTTTGTGTTCAAAGCTCTAGCAACTTTCCATTTTTTTACAAAGGTGCAATAAATGTCTTTTTGGTTATTTTAATTATGGACTTAGATCTAGATGTGACATGGTTTGTGTTTTATTATTGAATACGGGGTTCTATTGATGGATTGAATGATGTGCCAGATTATCTTTTGCTAGTTCACAAAATCTAGAATTGTGTGGTAGCCATCTTTCATTTTCATTTCATGATAATTTTGGGGGATAAATGGATGGATATTAGTTATTAGAATAGTTAAATTGAATTGCAAATCAACAAATGCCATTAGTATTATTTCTACCTATTTTATGAAATTTTGATGTAGTGGCATGACGATGGAAGATCTGTCGAAGCCTTTAGTATTAGCATATGAGGGTGAGTTTTGTACCGCATCATGTAGTTGAAAAATATATGGATTTAGAAATACTAAATGGTTGGCCTCACCTATAAGTCTAAGTTTGTTGTTGAAAGTGGGGTAGCCACTTATATAACCGACCTTATAGTGATCCTTTTTTGATGCACTCCCTTTCTGACCACTGTCTCCTGCTGTCAAGCGGTGGTCCTAACTGAAGTCTAGCGTCAGGCGACGGTTCGGCAAAACTTCTGCATCAGGTGGTGGTTTGGAAGAACTCCGGCGTCAGGTGGTGGTCCAATAGAACTCTGGCGTTAGGTGGTGGTCCGACGGAACTCCGACGTTAGGTGATGGTCCAGCAGAAGTTCGGCGTCAGGCGGTGGTCCTAACGGAAGTCCGACGTCAGGCGGTGGTCCGGCTAACTCCTGCGTTAGGTGGTGTGGTATGGCAGAACTCCTGCGTCGGGCGGTGATCCGGCAGAACTCCTGCATCGGGCGGTGATCCGGCAGAACTCCGACGTCAGGTGGTGGTCCTAACGAAAGTCCGGCATCAAGCGTTGGTCCTAACAAAAGTCTGGCGTCATTCAGTGGTCTGGCAGAACTCCTGCGTTAGGTGGTGGTCCGGTAGAACTCTGACGTTGGGTGGTGATCCGGCAGAACTCCAACGTCGGGTGGTGGTTTGGCGGAACTTCAGACGTCAGGTGGTGGTACGGCGGAACTGCAGGCAATGGTCGAGAAGGAGCTAAGGGGCAAGAGCGATCTTCGATCTCTCTCTTGCTCTTTTACTTGGGGTCCCCTCTCAAGAGAAGTGAGGGGTCTATTTATAAATTTTCTAGTGTCATAACCCGTAGGAGGAAGATCAAGGGTAAATGGGGAGTGGCTTGGATGGATGGCCGATGTTGAATCCCTTGATCGTGAACAATTCGCTAGACATTTGAGGTCTTAATGATTTTGGAATTCAGTGATCTTAGGCTCATTGGATTCGTCTCGTCGAGCTGCTCAATTCGACTATAAGCATGTCACATTTGGAAACCGTTTGGAAATCCAAATTGTTGTTTGAACCTTCCAACGCTGCTTCGGGTCCTTGATTTGGATCCATTTGGGCTCGGATTGAGTCGAATTTGGTGTCGTTGGGTTCGTATTTCCGAGACGTTCAGTTCAACGGTAAGTTTGCTGAAATTGGAGTTTGGATGGTCCCTATTTTAATTTCGGAAGTTTCTAGCTTGAAGTTTGCCTCAAGATTTGTGCCCGATCAAGATAATTTTTTTATAATGTATCAACTTTCATATTTGAAAATTAACTTTATTAGTAGAATGTGGTGAGAATTCCTTTGGTCGCCATCCATTTTTAGTTCTCTAATTCCTTTTCGATACTATCCCAGAACTGCTAAAACTTGTGAAGACAAGCTTTCCCATTTCCGTTGTACCTCCTTCCTCACCAGTCTAAGGTTAAGACTTCATTCCATTTATTTTCTGAATGGTGAATGCATGGAATTTAAGCACTGCATTACTTCTTTGCTTCTGTTTGAAGATACACTTCTTATTTTCTATATAGTTTCACTTGATCAATGCTTTTTATTTAGTAATAACTCTTGAATTGTACCATTTGATATCACATAATTTGCATCTTTTTCACTTTGGGGAAGAACACATTCATGAATTTTACCAGTAAAGTAATTTATCCGTTATTTATTCGATCTTCTGTTTCTGCTTCTGTTTCTCCATTTATGAAAAGCGGGCTTGCATTGGAGGACTGAGGGAGGCTATTACCCAAAATAAGTCATCGGTTGTGTTCTGTTTTCTGGAGGATTACACTGTGATGGTTATTTATTCCTTCTACAATTCCTGATTGCAGTTGAGGACAAAAAGATCGAAAAACTTGGCTGAAGGCTTTATAATTTTGGGCAAACGAGCTGATTTGATTGGTTTTGTTTATAACTATTGCACCTCGTTAGTAGTCTTTGAGGTTTGATGTAAATAATGTGTGTAAACTGTTCTTAGTGTTGTTAAGGAGCAATTATTACGTCCGGTCAAATCCGAACGTATCTGAATGTATACCGAGCAATACCGAGTTTCAGGTGACGTGGCGCATGGTTATTGGTCTATGAACGCGTTCGATCGACCGGACGTAATAATTTCTCGTTGTTAAGGCTTTGTATTCAAATCTTTCAATCTCTTGTGAATATATTGGATGGGCAAAGAAAAATGATTTGAGCCGTTGAAACTCTGCCTAAATAATGTTCATTATTACAAGTGCTGCGCCTCAGAATTGACTGTATTCGGTTAATGCAGCTAAGTCCAAAAGTATGTAAATAGTTACTGTGAAAAGCGAAGGCATTGAGTTGTGAAAGAAAGGGGTGGTGGTAATCTTTTTTTTTTTATCTATATTTTATTTTTTTTAATTAATCGTTGGGAAAAAAATAGGCATATTATTTGTTTATAAAGCCCTTTGATTATAATGTAAATATAAAGTTTTAAGTAAATGTGAAGTAAGAGTATTAGGTTTTATGGGAGATTTTTTTACCGCTTTGCTTTTTAGATTGTAAATACAGTTTTTATTTGTTCATTATTTTTTCATTGCTTTTAATAATTTTTTTGGCTAGGAAATTGTTTTATACAATTGTTGCTTTCTTCGTAGCAGTTTTATAATTACTTTTATAAAAATTGGAGCTGTCGTGAAGGGATGCTTAGAGGACTATAAAAATGCTTGTTGTCGATCAAGTGGCGAAAGAAAAATAAAGGGTATATGAAGTGCTTTTGTTTGAATGCTAAGGCTTCGTTTGAGGCAATTTTCTTAATGTTTTTAAAGTGATTTTCTAATATAATAATTTTTATTTTGAAAAATTTTGTATTAGAAAGTTGCTTTAAAAAATAATAAAAAATTGTCGAAAACAAAGTCTAAGATTTTGTTTGGGATGATTTTTTTATTGCTATTTTAAGTAGCACGAAAGTAAACCAAATGAAGCCAAAAATTTCAATTGGGATAGTTTTTTATTGTTTTTTTAAAGAATTCTTTTTACTAGAAATTCACTATTTTTAAGAATTTTTTGTACCAGAAATTTTTTTTTTTGTATTAGAAATTTTTTGTTTTTAAGGATTTTATTGTAGAAATTAGTAAAAAAATTGTTTCAAATAAAATTGATATTCCTATTGAAGAGTCTTTTAATTGTGTTATTTTAGAAAAATAATATATCATCTTAAAGTATCTTTTA
This sequence comes from Dendrobium officinale, assembly GCA_019514585.1. Taxonomy (NCBI): domain Eukaryota; kingdom Viridiplantae; phylum Streptophyta; class Magnoliopsida; order Asparagales; family Orchidaceae; genus Dendrobium; species Dendrobium officinale. The sequence continues at coordinate 10,310,070 of CM033686.1, forward strand.
ACATTCTTTATAAATTTTAAATGATTAAATAAGTTGAAAGTATTTTTTTTTTAACACTTTGTTTTAAATTTTAAATATTTAAAATGAATGATGATTGATAATAACTTCACTCTTTCTATGGATTTTCATCTCAAAGAAATAGAATGACTTTAGATACATAATTTTATTTTTGTATTTATCAATTAACATAACTTTTTTACGTGATGAAAATTATATTTGAATTGATCTTTATTAATTTTTATGATGATTTAATTATTATTAATTATACTGAAAATACAAAAGATGATTGAGCAGTAAATGGATTTCCTCTTAAGTGAGTTCTAATTTTATTATTATGCTTTTATTTTTTAAGCAAAGCTAGAGCTTCTCATTAGAAATACAAACATGGAATGTATGCCCCTCTAAATGTTAATATTTTCAATGGATACCCTTAGTTTATCAGGCAATTATTTTGGTCCATCAGATCAAAAGAATTAGTAATTTGTAAATCTTAAGCAGAAATCTTATGTTATAAATTATATAGAAATTTAAAATTTATTAAATTTATTTAGACATTAATGTATTATATATATATATCACAGTTTTTAAAGCAAATTCAGCACTTACGACCTTATCTTTATACAATTATTTTTTAATATTAAAATAAAATATTTAAATATTTCGATCTAAATTTATAATTGTAAAAAGAAAGGGGAGATTCTTAAATATTTTAATTTTTATTTGAAATAATAATAACATTTTATTTTAAATATAAAACTATTTAAAAAAATATATTAATACTCCTTAAATGAGAAAATATGACTAATTTATGTCATCTTTTTTTATTGATTTATAAAGCAAATTTTTAGTATAATTTTTTTTAATTTAAAGAATTTTTATTCTAAAAAATAGTTTTATAATGCAGTAAGAAAGCCGCCTCAAATGAAGCCTAAAGTTAAGATATTTTAAAACTTTGAGATGAATATCAATTCTTACGTCACATTCATTATAAATAAAAATTTAAGAAATAATAATAATAATAATAATAAAATTTTACGATGAATATCAATTCTTATGTCACATTCATATTAAAATAAAAATTTAAGAAATAATAATAATTATTATTATTATCATAAAATTTTACATCAATTCTTATGTCACATTCACATTGATAAATTTTAATTAGAAATTTCTGAGCCAATTCTTCTCCCGCTCTATATTGATTTGATCCTTATCTTCGCCATCAATTTCACTTTAGATGATCGTGATGTGATTGAATCAACCATGTTTGTTTGTTTTTTTTTGCAAAATCAATCTTTTTTTTCATAAATTGAACCCCCATACATAATTAAATGCAAGACTGACATGAATAATTATGCAATGCAATTATAATTATAAATATAAAGTTACACTCTCTTAATAAATTGATAGAGATATATAATGGATAATTGTAACAAATAATTTTTTAATGAATGAGTGATTATTAGGTAGTTAATATGTTCTACTCACTCGTTAGAGTGTAGGGCTGTAAATGAGTCAAGCAGAGCTCGAGTCACCGCTAATTTGAGCTTAAGCTTGAGCTCGGACTTTATTCTACGAGTTCCAGCCATCTAATGAGCTCGCTCTTTTGTTATGAAAAAGAGAAAATAATTATGATTAAGTCATTATTATAATAAAATAATAAGAATAATGAAAAACTTGAAGATTATTGACAAAGAATCCCTTAATATAAGAAATTAAAAAATAAATTTCAAATATTTTTTATAATGTTATACTTAAATATTTAAACACTAATATATATACTTTAAGTGCATTTAATATTTATATATTTTAAGCACTCCAACTCATGCGCTAATGAGACGAGTCAAGGTTGCCTCAAATTTGATTCGTTAAGTCATCAACCATTTATCGAGTCAAGCTCGAGCCAGCTCACGATTTGACTTTGTTAAGTTATATCGTTATTAGATATTTAATATGCTCAATAGGTCTTAAGGAGAGAGAGAGAGAGAGAGAGAGAGAGAGAGAGAGAGAGAGAGAGAGAGAGAGAGAGAGAGAGAGAGAGAGAGAGAGTATGAAAGTGAGAATATTATTATCACTTAGATTACTCTTTGTATAAGATCCCCAACTTTATTAAAAAAAACTATAGCATTACTCATAATGATACTTAGAGAGGCCCAAATCGTATTGTAAATATCACCAAATCCTTTTCCCATGAAGTTTTTTTATTTTTATTTTTTTAATGGAATTGTTCTAATTAGTTTGCCTTTTTTTAAGGCTTCTTTTTTTTTGTAGTTTTTTATTTTTTTTTTTTGTTTTTTCTTACAAAATTATTGTAATTTTTCTTCTAAGCATTTTATTTTTAATGAAATTGCTCATAATTTTTCCTAATTTTCAAAAAAAAAAAAAAAAAAAAGGCATTCCATTCTTGCCCAAGTCAATCACGCTGGAATTGTCAAATTGATCAATTCCACCCATTTATTAGCTATCCAGAGTATTTTTCCATACCCTTTCCCTTTGCTTCAACGTCTATGAGGCCAGTTCATCAGACCCTCTTTTCCTCCCATAAGAGAACAAATTTTCATTAATATAATATATATTTTTTGAAGAGACTTTTTTAAAGAGAGTAAGGGAAGTGTAAATTATGAGTGAAGTGTTGGAATGAAAAAGGGATTTTGGAACAAGAAAAGGCTAAAGAGAAAGAGCTAGGAAGAAAAAAAAATTAGAATTTTATTTCTCACTTTTTGGCTTGATACAAACTCAAATACATCACCACTATTTATACTAGTAGTACACCGTTAGGATTATGCCAACACATTTCGATCTAATTGTTACAAATGTCTCTCTAGAGTATTCTCATATCTCCTATCATAAATGACATTAAATGCATATTAAAAAAAAATAAAAAAATAAAAAAATAAAAAATAAAAAAATAGATGCATATTCTAGACTTTTCTAACAATTACTATTTAAATGACTCTCTAGAGTATTTTCACATCTCCTATAAATGCATATTACTTTTCAATAGATTTCTAGAGTCTTCTTTAATAGGTTTCTCAAGAATATGGACTTCAATCAAAAGCCCAAATAATAGCGGGTCAAATTAAGTTTAATTTCCTATATCCCCCCTTAAACTTAATTTTGTGACTACAAGAAAATTTCTCATCTTGATATAGTCTTCATACTTGAGTGGCTTGGTGAAGATGTCAGCAATCTATTCTTATGACTTCACATATTCCGCTTGCACTTCCTTGTAATGCATAACGTGTATCAATGTGCTTGTTTCTATCATGAAAAAGTAGATTTTTGGCTAATGTTATTGTAGACTTATTATCAACATGAATCTTCGTTGTTTCTACTTGAGGCAAGCTTAATTCTTTTAATAAGTTTCGAAGCCAAATTGCATGACAAACACAAGATGTTAAAGCTACATATTCTGCTTCACAAGTAGACAGACTGACAATTAGTTGTTTCTTTGACATACAGGCGAAAGATGTATCTCTCATGAAGAACACATAACTAGTGGTGCTCTTTCTATCATCCATATTGCCAGCCCAATCACTGTCGCTATATCCTACAAGTCTAAAATCATTAGATGATGAATAGAGTAAGCCAAAGTGAATTATACCTTTGATATAGCATAGGATTCTTTTAGCAGTTTTTAAGTGGCTAGTGGTTGGATTCTCCATATAGCAACAGACAAGTCTGACATCATAGAGAATATAAGGCCTTGTAGTTGTTAAAGTAGCGCAAAACTCCTGAAGGTCTTGAAAAATATAGGTTCAACCTTTTCACTTTATCATGCTTTGATAGCTGACTCCACATTCATAAGGAGTATTTATAGGTTTACAAATTATCCATGCTTGAATATTCTTCAGATCTCCTTTGCATAGCTTTCTTGTGAGACAAAATCTTCCTTGCTTCATTATAATGGACTTAAATTGCGAATTAATATGCATGAGCCACTATTAGTCGATTAAATATCTTAATACTTGCTAGTTTGAAATTCTTCAAACATCATTTGATTACATTGGGTGGAAGTTCAAATTCATATCCCTCAAACTAAAACACAACTGTCTACAAATAAACATTAAAAAAGAGAATAATAACAAAATTCAAAATCCACCAAATAAATCTTAATCACACAATCACTAACATAAATTTTAATAATCAGATATACAACAAAATGTAATATAACAATAAAAAATTCAAATACAATACACATATTATATTCCAAAAAAGACCCTCCACAACCATCCTTATCAAAACCCTCCAAATCATACAAACAAACAAAAAATCTATACTATTCCACCACGA